>LR749899.1:1012592-1196042 GCA_902729485.2 Mus minutoides
CTCTCAGGTTGCGCAGGTGGGCTGGTGGTAGGTGGGCCTCTGGTAAGCTGGGCGGAGCCGGGTGACCTAGGAGATGTGCAGAACCTGCTGCAGGGGTACCGGGCTCTCTTAGCCTAGTTAACAACACAATGGATGCCATTGGGTGCGGCACGGCTCTGGCCATTTGCACCAACTGTGTTGGTGGGGAAGGACACCACAGTTATTCTTATTTTTACTTCTTGGGTATTGAGATGACCCAGTGTATGCTGTGGCAGGCACAGGGCTCTGTGCCTCGGAGTTATACATAAACTATAGTTTTAACCTCTCATTATGGTTTGAATTGCTTGATTTGTAGTTCTGGGAATGAAACCCCATGGTCATATACATGCTCTGCACATGCTGTATGCATTGAACAGTACCCCGATAGTCAGTGTTATTAACACTACTAAATGATACATGTAGAAAATGTTAAGGTTGTCCATATCTATGTTTGCTATTCAGTGCCATAGCATGTGCACAGCATACACTTGACCCTGGCATGTATGTACTATTTCCAAAGTAGTATGTAACTCACTTGAGGGAACTTGTGGAAGCATTTTATTTTACATGTACACTTTTCTTCAGGTCTGCAAAGAAAGCAGAATTGGAAGAAAATCAGCGGAGTTATAAACAGAAGAAGAAAAGACGGCGCATTAAGGTTCAAGAGGATTCCTCCAGTGAAAATAAGGCAAGAATGACATTGTTTGCTTCTATTATAATTCACACATTTTCTCTTTGAATTTCATTCAGTAATTACATTTGATTTCATTTTATTTAACTTTAAAACTTGTGGAAAGTGTCTTTTTTTCTTCTTTTTTGATGTTTTTTTTCTTTAGCCCCACAGTCTTTAATGGCTTATTTTCTTTTTAATTGTTTTGAGTCATGAAATGATGAAATTACCATTCAGATATTTGTTTCTGGTATGCATACAAGTTGTGATTGCTGGCCCATACAAATAATACATGTTAAAGGATTTTTCCCTACGTTTTCTATATTGGTTATATCAGTTAACATTCTTAAAAGCAATGTGCCACCTCACATTTAGTTTCATACATTTCCTTTTTTTATTTGATGATAGCAGGTATAATGAATATAAAATGATATCATATTGCAGTCTTGAATTTTATTTTTCAGCGACCTGGAGTTATTTTCATGTTTTTGTTATTTGTGTACATTTTAAAAATAAACACCCATTTGACTCCTTTGCCCTGATTGCTTTTCTTTGTCAAGGTTTATTAAGTTTTCGAATATGTTTTTGTTTTTAGGTATAATTAATAAAGCTTTTCTACCTCCGATTAGCACATTACATCAACAACAGGAAGTTTATGCAGCACAACAGTTCTACTCTTTGTTTCTGTGTTTAAATTTCACAGAGCCATTCTGAGGAAGAGAAAAAGGAAGGTGATGATGATGATGATGAGGAGGACGAGGAGGAGGAAGATGAAAATGATGATTCTAAGTCACCTGGAAAAGGCAGAAAGAAAATTCGGAAGATTCTTAAAGATGATAAACTAAGAACAGAAACACAGAACGCCCTTAAAGAGGAGGAAGAAAGACGCAAACGTATTGCAGAGAGGGAACGCGAAAGAGAGAAATTAAGAGAGGTAACCAACCTTTCAATTTGCTATATATGTGTCAGAGATGCATACAGTTTTTCAAGAGTTGAATGTCTTAATAAACTACAGATTTCTAGGTAAAAATTCTTTTACACCATTGCTAGTATGCTTTGCTTTTTAGTCTATGTATAATAATTACGTACTTGGAAACATTTGAGACTCTTGTATGATCACCAAAATTATTGTAGTATAGTTAGGGAAATAACTTCTTTTTAAATTTTCCTTTTAATTTTAAAAATTGTGTGATTGTGCATATATGCCATGGTACCCATATATGTATCAGAGGCCACTTTGGGATTAGTTATCTCCTTTTGCCTTTATGTGGGTCAGTTGTTAGGCTTGCATAGAGAGTACCTTTTTCTGCTGAGCTATCTGGCCATCACTGAAGTTTATTTTTAAATCTATTAAATATTTCTATTTTTAAAAAACATTATTTGTATTTTAATTACACACATATTTTTGTGTGTGAACGTGTGTGTGTGTGTGTGTGTGTGTGTGTGTGTGTGTGTGTGTCTGTGTCTGTGTCTGTGTCTTTCTGTCTGGCTGTCTATTTGTCTACATGTGGGTTTGTTTCATATGTGTTGGTGGTTGCCAGTTAAGGCCCAATGATGCTGTCAGATGTGCTAGTAGGCTAATGCTTGGAGTTACTGGCAGACAAGGTTGCTAGGGACTCAGTAGTTCTCTTCTTAAAGAGCAGTATGTGCTATTAACTTCTAAGTCATCTCTACTATCCTTGCTTCATGCATATTCACAGTGCTGGATTTACTCAGTTTTAGATTATTTTGGGATAGTTTCCAGTAATGGTATCATTATTTATCAATAGTTAAGGTTTTTACCATTAGAGAGATAAGGATCTTTTAACCATTAGTACAACATGATTTTATACATTATTCCTTCAAGTAATAGGATTTTGAGGAAGTTTTTTTAAGTTGTCTTGCTTTGCATTTTCATGATTCTCACTCTTCTGTTTTATGATTGTACATCTCTTGGGATAGATACTCTTGTTCCCTTTCTACAGGTTTATGTGAGTGGCCTTCTCTGATGAGCTCATTCCTTAATAACACTTAATGGGAACAAGTTAATGGGAACAGAAAATCAAACCAGATATAGGAATACTTTTAAAATCTGTTAAAGCCATTGTGTGCTGTAGTACACATCTTTACTCTGAGCACTTAGGAGGCAGAGACAGGCAGATTTCTGTGTATTTGAGGCCAGCCTTTTCTACAGAGTGAATTTCAGGACAGTCAGACTTACTGAGAGAAATCAAGTCTCCAAAAAAGAAAAATGTTTCAGTCAACTACCTCTACACTAAGAACCACGGGAACAAAAATAGCACAGATAATGGTTTAGAGTAAGCTCTGAAGTTAAAATTAATGTAAAAGTAATATTAATGTATAAATTTAATTAAAAAGGGATATAGAAAGCTTACTACATGAAAGAAAAGAACTTCCCTTAAATAGTCAGTGCTGATCATGGTCACTGTGAGCGTTAGTACTCTGGGCTGCCTAAGTTCTTTCTCAGGTGGCTAGTTCCTGTATGTAGAATAGCAAAGGTCCAAAATGAAGAGTGCTCCCTCTGAAGAGTGCTCCCTCTGTGCTTTGTTTCCTATTGCATCAGAGTGTATACGAAGCATGCAAAGCACTGAGATTTGTGGTAGAGGGTAGTCCCCACAGCCCCTGGTATTTTACTTACTGATTGCAGTGACTTCAGAACGTTACTTGCAGTGCCTGAGAAAAAGGGTTGAGACATCAAGGGCTTCGCCTATATAGGAACAAATTAGCATACACTTAACCTCTTTGAAGATAGAAATTTATTTTCTTAAAATTATTAGAGAAGTTGGGAGTGGTAAGGCTCTACTCCATCCTCTGCTCAGTGTTTCACTAAAGTTTTAAGGGATTTTCCCAGCATAACTCAGTGACAGGAATTTTTTTTTTTCTTTTCAGAATTAGAAAATACAGCGCCTAATCGTCCACTATGTGGCTTCTCTTTACTACTTGGCATTTTGCTTTCACCTTTGCTGCCCATACGAGAGCTCACTTTGTTATGTTAAGACCACTTAGGAGAATAAGTCCTAGTCAAATGATGATTATTCAAATCTGGGAACAGTATCAAATGGTTTTTGTAGGTCTCAAGTAGGACAAATTATGCAGGATGTTTATAACAGAAGGCAAGAATCCTGCTGCAATTTCCACCATGGCATGCAAACAGGCCAAGACATTTAAGAAATTTCACTTTTTTTTTCTAGTGGCTTTTTTCCCCCCTGTAGTATGTCTTACATCATCCATGCTAGGACATAATAACTAATATTTCTTTTTGTGTGCTAAATCCTTAATGTATTGTTCTTCATTTATTTTCTACAGTACTCCTGAGGGCTCTTGAAATACTTCACATATTTTTAAGTATAGAAACCAAAGCTAAGCTGGGCGGTGGTAGTGCACGCCTTTAATCCCAGCACTTGGGAGGCAGAGGCAGGCAGATTTCTGAGTTCGAGGCCAGCCTGGTCTACAGAGTGAGTTCCAGGACAGTCAGGGATATACAGAGAAACCTGGTCTCGAAGAAAAAAAAAAGGAAAAAACCAAAAAAAAAACAACCCAAAAAAAGAAACCAAGCTCAGAAAATTTATGTAGAGTAATAAAATGATGTTGGACCTAAATTCCTATGGCAGTTTTTGCTCAACTATATTGTCTCCCAGTATTATCCTTGGTGTCATTCAGTTTAAATTTCTTGTAAACTTAGTATCCATATAACTCGTTAGAAACTTGAGATTTAATTTGCATTTTTTTTGAGACAGGGTTTCTCTTTGTAGCCCTGGCTGTCCTGGAACTCACTTTGTAGACCAGGCTGGCCTTAAACTCAGAAATCCACCTGCCTCTGCCTCTGCCTCCCAAGTGCTCGGATTAAAGGCACTACCACTGCCTAGTTTAATTTGTAATTTTTAGATTTGATAACATGATTTTTTTAATCAGCCTTTTAAAAATTAAATTAAAAATCAGCCTTTTAAAGAAACCCTGACAACCTTTTATACACAAAATAGCATAGTTTCTTAAATTTGCTTCAGACTCATTTAGGAGGAGGAGGGGATAGATAGATTATCAGTTCCGGCTTTTAGTGTTTTCATTTTGTAGAGACACAATATGTAGTTTCATCTGTCCTGGGTCTCCTGATTCTCCTGTCATCGCCTCTCAAGTAGTATGAAAATAGGCTTGTGTGACCATTTCTGGGACTTAAAATGTTTTGTTTTCTACTGTAGAGATTTGAACACATTTGCCTGCCACATGTTATGCAACTTCTCTACTACCAAACTACACCCCACCCTGACAATTTTTATATCAAGAATATTTGTTTTGTTTTTGTGGTTTTTATATCAACATTAAAACTATTGTTTTCTTCACACAATCATTTCTTTTGTTAAGACAGTATTGGTTTTGCTATCATGGGTCAAAGGTAATTTCTTGGTTTACTATAGTTATTTCAAGTCCATGTTGGTAGGGTTTTTCATCTGGAAAACATAAACCTGGATTTTCTCACTTTGGATATGTTTTGTCGGAATAGTTGAGTCTATGTTTTGGAAATCTATATTGTTAAGGTTGATATACCACCATTGCTTGAAAGAAATCTGTGAGCTTAACTATCAATGACGCCTTTTTTTTTTTTTTTAGGTGATAGAAATTGAGGACGCTTCACCTACTAAGTGTCCAATAACAACCAAATTGGTTTTAGATGAAGATGAAGAAACCAAAGAGCCGTTAGTGCAGGTTCATAGAAACATGGTTATAAAATTGAAACCCCATCAAGTAGATGGTAAGAAGCTATTAGATGATTCAATCATTTCAGCTATGTTTTGTTTTCTTCTTTTTTTGCCTAGCATTTTGCCAGTCACTGTAGATACATTGTTGAACAAAAATAATATGATTTCAGCTGTTACAGATCTCACAAGGAAGTAAGGAAGAACAAGTTGGGTATCTACAAGCGTAGTGTTTTAAGTAGGCAAGTGGGACTACTTACAAGTGGGAGTGTGTGCTTGGCTAGAGCACTTAGGTCTAAGTCTAAGCACAGTTAACTAAAAGCTTTCTTTTTTTTTCTTTTTTTTTTTTTTTTTTTTTGGTTTTTTGAGACAGGGTTTCTCTGTGTAGTCCTGGCTGTCCTGGAACTCACTTTGTAGACCAGGCTGGCCTCGAACTCAGAAATCCACCTTCCTCTGCCTCCCGAGTGCTGGGATTAAAGGCGTGCGCCACCACGCCCGGCTAACTAAAAGCTTTCTTTGGGAAGTGACATTTCAACATTTTCAAGTAAGTGTTTTAATTGGTTTTCCTACATTAGCATTACAAAGCTATTCAGCTGCCCTACATACTGGTGTAGTTTTTCATGTCTTTATGAAGCTCTCCATAAGGGAAATAAACAGTTTCTGCATCTTGGATTACCAACCCCTCTTATTGTTTGGTTTCTACTCCTAGACACTTGCTGTTTTCAAATATTCTTCTGTCTCCAGCAGCCATCTTAAGCTATAGGGAGATGTGATAGTTTAGGATAACTGAAAAGACACCCTTATCTTGTGTGCTTATGTTTTCTGATCTATTTATGGAGAAAAAACAATTCTGATTGCATTAAAGATTTTTTTTTTAGCTCCAAGTGTTGTTTCTTGGATGCTGGAGAGATGGCTCCTTGGCTCAGAGTACTTACAATAAATCTTCAGAAACAAAATATAATTCTGCTGTTTCTTGGAAGTTTTGGTTTCTCATTCTTAGGTGTTCAGTTTATGTGGGATTGCTGCTGTGAGTCTGTGAAAAAGACAAAGAAATCTCCAGGTTCAGGATGTATTCTTGCCCACTGCATGGGCCTTGGTAAGACCCTCCAGGTAAGAGTTGTAGGAAATAAACCTCTCCATTTTTGCACATATGTTTGATTCTGCTGTGTTTTAGGTAGGCTGTGGAGGAAGATTCAGCAGTAAAAAAGAATGACAAGATTCTGTCTCAAGTATTGAATATTGTGGTGGAGAATGAAATTTTAAAATGTACTTTCTTTTTTTACATTTTATTAGATATTTTCTTAATTTACATTTCAAATGCTATTCCGAAAGTCCCCTCCCCCCTCCCCCCTCCCCGCTCCCCTGTCCACCCACTCCCACTTCTTGGCCCTGGCGTTCCCCTGTATTGGGGCATATAAAGATTGCAGTACCAAGGGGCCTCTCTTCCCAATGATGACCGACTAGGCCATCTTCTGCTACATATGGAACTAGAGACACGAGTTCTGGGGGTTCTGGTTAGTTCATATTGTTGATCCTCTTCTAGGGTTGCAGACCCCTTCAGCTCCTGGGGTTCTATCTCTAGCCTCTCCATTGTGGGCCCTATGTTCCCTCTTATAGATTATGAGCATCCACTTCTGTACAAGACAGCTATATCAGGGTCCCTTAAATAGGCACTAGCTGTCCTATGCCATAGTGTCTGAGTTTAATGACTGATTATGGGATGGATCCCCCGTGGTGGGGCAGTCTCTGTATGGTCCATCCTTTCATCTTAGCTCTAAACGTTGTCTCTGTAAATCCTTTCATTGTTATTTTGTTTCCTCTTCACAGGAGGAATGAAGTATCCACGAGCTGGTCTTCCTTCTTGATGTTCTTGTGTTTTGCAAATTGTATCTTGGTTATTCTAAGTTTCTGGGCTAATATCCATTTATCAGTGAGTGCATACCCAATGACTTCTTTTGTGATTGGGTTACCTCACTAAGGATGATATCCTCCAGATACATCCATTTGCCCAAGAATTTTATAAATTCATTTTTTAAATAGCAGAATAGTACTCCATTGTGTAAATGTACCACATTTTCTGTATCCATTCCTCTGTTGAGGGACATCTGGGTTCTTTCCAGCTTCTGGCTATTATAAATAAGGCTGCTATGAACATACTGGAACATGTGTCCTTTTTACCAATTGGAACATCTTCTGGGTATATGCCCAGGAGAGGTATTGCTGGATCCTCTGGTAGTATTATGTCCAATTTTCTGAGATAACGCCAGACTGACTTCCAGAGTGGTTGTACAAGCTTGCAATCCCACCAGCAATGGAGGAGTGTTCCCCTTTCTCCACATCCTCGCCATCATCTGTTGTCCCTTGAATTTTTTTTTTTTTTTTTTTTGGTTTTTTGAGACAGGGTTTCTCTGTATAGCCCTGGCTGTCCTGGAGCTCACTTTGTAGACCAGGCTGGCCTCGAACTCAGAAATCCACCTGCCTCTGCCTCCTGAGGGCTGGGATTAAAGGCGTGTGCCACCACACCCGGCTTTGAATTTTTTATCTTAACCATTCTGTCTGGTGTGAGGTGGAATCTCAGGGTTGTTTTGATTTGCATTTCCCTGATGATTAAGGATGTTGAACATTTTTTCCAGATGTTTCTCAGCCATTCAAAATTCCTCAGTTGAGAATTCTTTGTTTAGCTCTGTACCCCATTTCCATTTTAATGGGGTTATTCGTTTTTCTGGAGTCCAGTTTCTTCAGCTATTTGTAGATGTTGGATATTAATCCCCTATCAGATTTAGGATTGGTAAAAATCCTTTCCCCAATCTGTTGGTGGCCTTTTTGTCTTATTGACTGTGTCTTTTGCCTTACAGAAGCTTTGTAATTTCATAAGGTCCCATTTTTCAATTCTTGATCTGACAGCACAGGCCATTGCTGGTCTGTTTAGGAATCTTTCACCTGTGCCCATATCTTAGAGGGGTTTCCCAACTTTCTCCTCTATAAATTTCAGTGTCTCTGGTTTTATGTGGAGGTCTTTGATCCACTTAGACTTAAGCTTTGTACAAGGGGATAAGAATGGGTCAATTCGCATTCTTCTACATGATAACCGCCAGTTGTGCCAGCACCATTTGTTGAAAATGCTGTCCTTTTTCCACTGGATGGTTTTAGCTCCCTTGTCAAAGATCAAGTGACCATAGGTGTGTGGGTTCATTTCTGGGTCTTCCATTCTATTCCATTGATCTATCTGTCTGTTGCTGTACCAGTACCATGCAGTTTTTATCACAATTGCTCTGTAGTACAGCTTAATGTCAGGCATGGTGATTCCCCCAGAGGTACTTTTATTGTTGAGAATAGTTTTTGCTATCCTAGGTTTTTTATTATTCCAGATGAATTTGTAAACTGCCCTTTCTATCTCAGTGAAGAATTGAGTTGGGATTTTGATCGGGATTGCATTGAATCTGTAGATTGCTTTCGGCAGGATAGCCATTTTGACTATATTAATCCTTCCAATCCATGAGCCTGGGAGATCTTTCCATCTTCTGAGATCTTCTTCAATTTCTTTCTTCAGAGACTTGAAGTTCTTGTCATACAGGTCTTTAACTTCCTTAGTTAGAGTCACACCAAGGTATTTTATAGTACTTGTGACTATTGTGAAGGGTGTTGTTTCCCTAATTTCTTTCTCAGCCCTCTTATCCTTTGTGTAGAGAAAGGTCATTGATTTGTTTGAGTTAATTTTATAACCAGCTATTGCACTGAAGCTGTTTATCAGGTTTAGGAGTTCTTTGGTGGAATTTTTGGGGTCCTGAATATATACTATCATATATCATCTGCAAACAGTGATATTTTAACTTCTTCCTTTCCAATTTGTATCCTCTTGATCTCCTTTTGTTGTCAAATTGCTCTGGCTAGGACTTCAACTAATATATTGAATAGGTAGGGAGGAAGTGGACAGCCTTGTATATAGTCCCTGATTTTAATGGGATTGCTTCCAGCTTCTCTCCATTCTGTTTGATGTTGGCTACTGGATTGCTGTAGATTGCTTTTATTATGTTTAGGTATGGGCCTTGGATTCCTGATCTTTCCAAGACTTTTATCATGAAAGTGTGTTGGATTTTTGTCAAATGCTTTTTCAGCATCTAACGAGATAATCATGTTGTTTTTGTCCTTGAGTTTGTTTATATAGCGGATTACATTGATGGATTTCCATATATTAAACCGTCGCTGCATTCCTGGGATGAAGCCTACTTGGTCATGATGGAAGATCGTTTTGATGTGTTCTTGGATGAGGTTTG
Organism: Mus minutoides; assembly: GCA_902729485.2. Taxonomy (NCBI): domain Eukaryota; kingdom Metazoa; phylum Chordata; class Mammalia; order Rodentia; family Muridae; genus Mus; species Mus minutoides. The sequence continues at coordinate 1,022,246 of LR749899.1, forward strand.
CAAGGATTTTATTGAGTATTTTTGCATCGATATTCATGAGGGAAATTAAAGATCTGAAGTTCTCTTTCTTTGTTGGATCTTTGTGTGGTTTAGGTATCAGAGTAATTGTGGCTTCATAGAATGTATTGTGTAAAGTACCTTCTGTCTCTATTTCGTGGAATAGTTCGAGGAGAGGTGGAATTAGGTCTTCTTTGAAGGTCTGATAGAACTCTGCACTAAACCCATCTATCTGGTCCTGGGCTTTTTTTGGTTGGGAGACTATTGATGACTACTTCTGTTTCTTTAGGGGAAATGGGTCTGTTTAGATCATTAATCTGATCCTGGCTTAACTTTGGTACCTGGTATCTATCTAGGAAATTGTCCATTTCCTCCAGGCTTTCTAGCTTTGTTGAGTATAGCCTTTTGTAGTAGGATCCCATGATGTTTTGGATTTCCTCAGGTTGTGTTGTTATGTCTCCTTTTTCATTTCTGATTTTGTTAATTAAGATACTGTCCCTGTGCCCTCTAGTGAGTCTGGCTAAGGGTTGATTTTCTCAAAGAACCAGCTTCTTGATTGGTCAATTCTTTGAATAGTTCTTTTTATTTCTACTTGGTTGATTTCTTCCCTGAGTTTGATTATTTCCTGCCTTCTACTCCTCTTGGGTGAGTTTGCTTCCTTTTGTTCTAGAGCTTCTAGGTGTGCTGTCAAGTTACTAGTGTATGCTCTCTCTAGTTTCTTTTTGGAGCCATTCAGGGCAATGAGTTTTCCTCTTAGGACTGCCTTCATTGTGTCCCATAAGTTTGGGTACGTTGTGGCTTCATTTTCATTAAGCTCTAGAAAGTCTTTAATTTCTTTCTTTATTTCATCCTTGACTAAGGAATCATTAAGTAGAGTGTTGTTCAGTTTCCATGAGAATGTTCGCTTTCTATTACTTATGTTGTTATTGAAGATCAGCCTTAGTCCATGGTGGTCAGATAGGATGCATGGGATAATTTCAATCTTTTTGTATCTGTGGAGGCCTGTTTTGTGACCAATTATATGGTCAATTTTGGAAGAGGTACCATGTGGCGCTGAGAAGAAAGTATATGCTTTGCTTTAGGATGAAATGTTCTGTAGATATCTGTTAAATCCATTTGTCTCATGCCTTCTGTTAGTGTCCGTGTGTCTCTGTTTAGTTTCTGTTTCCAGGATCTGTCCATTGGTGAGAGTGGGGAGTTGAAGTCCCCCACTATTATTGTGTGGGAGTTAATGTGTGCTTTGAGTTTTACTACAGTTTCTTTAATGTATGTGGCTGCCCTTGTATTCGGAGCATAGATATTCAGAATTGAAAGTTCATCTTGGTTGATTTTACCTTTGATGAGTATGAAGTGCCCCTCCTTGTCTTTTTTTATAACTTTGGCTTGAAAGTCAATTTTATCCGATATTAGAATGGCTGCTCCAGCTTTTTTCTTCGAACCATTTGCTTGGAAGACTGTTTTCCAGCCTTTAACCCTAAGGTAGCATCTGTCTTTTTCCCTAAGGTGCGTTTCCTGTATGCAGCAAAATGTTGGGTCCTGTTTGTGTAGCCAGTCTGTTTATGTCTTTTTATTGGGGAATTGAGTCCATTGATATTAAGAGAGATTAAAGAAAAGTAGTTGTTGCTTCCTGTTATTTTTGCTGTTAAGGTTGGGATTTTGTTCCTGTGGCTGTCTTCTTTTAGGATTGTTGAAGGATTACTTTTTAGTTTTTTCTAGGGTGTAGTTTCCGTCCTTGTTTTGGTGGTTTCCCTTTATTATCCTTTGAAGGGCTGGATTTGTGGAAAGATATTGTGTGAATTTGGTTTTATCATGGAATACTTTGAATTCTCCATCTATGTTAATTGAGAGTTTTGCTGGATATAGTAACCTGGGTTGGCATTTGTGTTCTTTTAGGGTCTGCATAACATCTGTCCAGGATCTTCTGGCTTTCATAGTTTCAGGTGAGAAGTCTGGTGTAATTCTGATAGGCCTTCCTTTATATGTTACTTGACCTTTTTCCCTTACTGCTTTTAATATTCTATCTTTATTTAATACATTTGTTGTTTTGATAATTATGTGTCGGGAGGAATTTCTTTTCTGGTCCAGTGTATTTGGTGTTCTGTAGGCTTCTTGTATGTTCATGGGCATCTCTTTCTTTAGGTTTGGGAAGTTTTCTTCTATTATTTTGTTGAAAATATTTGCTGGCCCTTTAAGTTGAAAATCTTCTTTTTCATCTACTCCTATTATCTGTAGCTTTGGTCTTCTCATTGTGTCCTGGATTTCCTGGGTGTTTTGAGTTAGGTTCTTTATGCATTGTGCATTTTCTTTGAATGTTGTGCCCATGTTCTCTATGGAATCTTCTCCACCTGATATTCTCTCTTCCATCTCTTGTATTCTGTTGCTGATGCCCACATCTATGGTTCCTGATTTCTTTCCTAGTGTTTCTATCTTCAATGTTGTCTCACTTTGGGATTTCTTTATAATTTCTATTTCCATTTTTAGGTCCTGGATGGTTTTGCTCAATTCCATTACCTGTTTGGTTGTGTTTTCCTATAGTTCTTTAAAGAATTTTAGTGTTTCCTCTTTAAGGACTTTTACCTCTTTAGCGTTGTTCTCCTGTATTTCTTTAAGTGAGTCATTCATGTCCTTCTTCATGTCTTCTACCAGCACCATGATATATGATTTTAAATCCGAGTCTTGTTTTTCGGGTGTGTTGGGGTATCCAGGACTGGCTGAAGTGGGAGTGCTGGGTTCTGAAGAAGGTGAGTGGTCTTGGTTTTTGTTATTAAGGTTCTTACGTCTGCCTTTCGCCATCTGGTAATCTCTGGAGTTGGTTGTTATAGTTGTCTCTGGTTGGATCTTGTTCCTCCTGTGATTCTGTTGGCCTCTGTCAGCAGACCTGGGTGCCCAGCTCTCTCCTGAATCTCAGTGGTCAGAGTAGTCTCAGCATGCGAGCTCTCCTGCACAGACTGGTCTCTGTGGGAGCCTTTGTAGTTCGTGAGCTGACCTGAACAGACTGTTCTCTGAGCAACCTGGGACCTAATATGGCTCTTTCACGAGTTCCAGCCAGGCTGAGAACTTTTTTCAGGCAAGGAGCGAGCCTGGATGTCTAGAGTTCAGAGCTGGTTGTGTCCCAACAGGTGCCCTGTTCAGCCCTTTGCTCACTCACCAAGATTGCCCAGAGTGTCCTGCCGGAAACCTGGATGGGTGTGCAGCCCCCGGGCCCTGAGCCTGGTGCTGGAGCAGTGTGGGCCGGAAGGGAAGGGGTCTGCTGCCCCCCTGTCTATCTCCAGGCTGCAGTCAGGTCCCACAGGATTGGACTGGAACAGATGTGTGTTCCTCTCACCAGTGGTCCCTAGATAGCTAGGAGAGTCCCGAGGGAAACCTGGTCAGGTGCACAGCCCCCGGGCCTTGTGCCCTGAGCTGGAGTGGTGTGGACCGGAAGGGAAGGGGTCCGCTACCCCCCCTGTCTATCTCCCGGCTGCAGACTCAGGTCCCATGCGATTGGACTCTAAAATGTACTTTCTGATTCTGTGTTTAAATGGGAGGACTGAGAAGGCCAGCATATTTAAAGAGGTTGTGATTGATTGTATGTGTGCATACATATATGTCTATAATAACAATTAATGGGATAAAGGCAATGAATTGAAAAGAGAGCATGACAAGGTGTATGAAAATTCAGAGGGAGGAAAGGGAAGGAGGAAATTATAAAAGTGTATTATAATCTCAAAAGGAAACATAACCACAAACATTTCTGATAGCATTACAAAGAAAAGCAATGTTTATTCAAAGATGCTGATGTAGTTGTATGGCTACCTTCCACTTTAAGGATACTTGAATTTAACTTATTTTTCAACTTTTATTACTCTGATGGTAATAGGAATGTAAAGTCTTTTTTAGTATTAAAACTGCTTCATTTCTTGGACTGGGTTTAATATTATATTTTATTTACTTGTATTTTCTGTGTGTTGTGATCTTGCTGGCTTAGTGTTTAATGTAAAACTATTAAGTCATGATTCCTTAATTTTATTTTTAAACTTTTTTTGTGGATATTTAAATGACCATGTAACTTTACTTTTTTATAGGTGGTCAGTTTTCTTCACACAGTTCTTTTGTGTGACAAATTGGATTTCAGTACAGCTTTAGTGGTTTGTCCTCTTAACACTGCTTTGAATTGGATGAATGAATTTGAGAAGTGGCAGGAGGGATTAAATGATGGAGAAAAACTTGAGGTAACATTTAGTAATTTTCCTATTGAAACAATAGCATGAGATTCATATTCATATTCATTCTGAAAGAATAGTCTTAATTACTAATGCACATTTTAATGGTAATATTTAGAACTTTATTTTTAAAGGTCTCTGAGTTAGCAACTGTGAAACGTCCTCAGGAGAGAAGTTATATGCTACAGAGATGGCAAGAAGATGGTGGTGTTATGATCATAGGATATGAAATGTACAGAAATCTTGCTCAAGGAAGGAATGTGAAGAGTCGGAAACTTAAAGAAATATTTAATAAAGCTTTAGTTGACCCAGGTATGTTACTACTAGTTCTGACATTACGAAGCTAGTTGAAATTTTATGTTTATCTTTAGCGTTTCTAATTGAGCAAGGCATTCTGGCACACACCTTTAATCCCAGCACTGTGGAAGCAGAGGTGTGCCAGTCTCTGAGTTTGATGCCAGCCTGGTCTACTGAACAAGTTTCAGGACAGCTAGAGGTACACAGAGAAAGAAACCTTGTGTTAAACAACAAAAAAATTACAAATAATTGGACATTTATTAAGTACTTGGCAGTAGTTTCCTTTGTCCTTGAGGTTTTATTATTCATATTGATAATTTAAATAATATAAAACTATCATTAATGCTGCTAGCTGTTCCGAGTTTCAGTGTTTGGGGATCTATGGTTGGTGTATTATTAGAGAATTGTAAACTACTAAATGGTATTAAGCATTTCAGCAGATTTTTTTTTGTCACAAGATTTCTTGGGAAAACTTTCAAACAGTAGTTTTAAAAACCTGGCACAGGTTGGAGAGATGGATCAGCTGTTAAGAATATTTACATCCCATCATGTGGTTGCTGGGATTTGAACTCAGGACCTATGGAAAGAGCAGTCAGTGCGCTTAACTGCTGAGCCATCTCTCTAGCTGGGTTATATCTCAGCCCTCAATTTAGTCTTTACAGAAGAGTTAGATGCTTTACATGGTGAGGCATTTCTGGAATCATTTTTGTAATCCTACCACTTGTGACGTGGAAGCAGGGTGATCATATGAGTATCTCGAGCATAAAGGGGGTGTTGTATACCAAGGTAGATTAGTGAGTGGACGTTGTTATTGTGTGTGCCTATTGATTTGAGGTCAATGTCTGGAATCCATGATGCAAGAGGACAGCCGATTCCAGAATCAGTTTAAGATGTCATGATTTCATTTTTAAATTTCATCTTATTTTTTTAAAGAGAGAGTGTGGGGAGTGTGTGTGGGGGAATGAGCAGAAATGAGTGTGTGTGTGTGTGTGTGTGTGTGTGTGTGTTTGTTTGTGTGTGTGTGTGTGTGTGTGTAGGAAGAAAACTTTGGCAGTTTTCTTCCACCATTGGGTTGCTGGCTGGCATAGAGCTCAGGAATTTGCAGCAGGGTCTGAGTACTCTGACACATTGAATCATCTCTCTGGCCCCCTTTTATTTTATAAAATAGCATGTAGATTAGTCTGAATACTGTTGGAAACTGGAGGCTAGCATAGGATTCCAGTATATCTCTGCCTTTATCCATTACTTTTGATGTTTGTTCTTCAACATTGTCTCTGACTCCTAGTGGTGAATCTTGGCTAACAATTTACTAATTAATTCTTTAACTCACGAGCATACTCTACCTTTGCTGCCACTTCATCAGCAACCTATTCTTGAATTTTTGTTTTCTTAATCACCAGAAACATTGCCTCTCTTAAATAGGAAGGCAGATCTAAGAGGAGGCACCCAAGACATTTAGGAACAAGACTTAGTATTATGTGACAGAGAATGGAGGTGAAGAGACAGAGCACATAAAAATTTTTTTTTAAAAAAACAAAGTCCAATGAGAGTTGAGAGCACAGCCAGAGTTCTTAGGAGCACAGAAGGAGGGAAGAACTGGGTAGCCATGCGAATGCCTGCAAGCAACACTAAGCCTTTTATAGAGTTTAGCTTCACAGAGAATAGTTCCAGGCACCAGTCCAGCCGAGCTAGGTGTATAGAGAATCCAGCTTGATCTGAAATGAATATGGGGTTCGTTTTCTTTCTTTCTTTCTTTCTTTCTTTCTTTCTTTCTTTCTTTCTTTCTTTCTTTCTTTCTTTCTTTCTTTCTTGTTACTTTGCAGTTTTTGATGTAGCCTAAAACTAGGTTATGGTTACTGTTTAATAAAATTCTAGCTGGGCAGTGGTGGCAAACGCCTTTAATCCCAGCACTTGGGAAGCAGAGGTAGGCCGATCTCTGAGTTCGAGGCCAGTCTGCCTGGTCTACAGAGGGAATTCCAGGACATCCAGGGCTACACAGAGAAACCCTGTCTCGAAAAACCAAAAAAATAAAGTTCTAGATATAGTTTATATAGTTATTTGATACAACGCTGACCTTATTTTCAAAATGAACGTATTTAGTTTAATTTTTTATAATTTTGTTATTTTTTATTTAAAAAGTTTTAAATATGTGTTTTCTGGGCATGTATATCTGTGCATATGTGTGTGCCTGGTGCCTGAAGAGGCCCGAAGAGGGAGCTAGCTAGTTACAACCTGCTATGTAGGTGCTAGGAATTAGACCTAGGTCCTTTGTGAAAGCAGCGTGTGCTCTTAGCCTTTGAGCCATCTCTTTAGTCTTCTTGTTTGTTAATTTTAAAAATTATATACCAAAATTCTTTCTTTTGACTTCAGAAATCCTTTGGTCTCCCCATTTTTGGTTTGTTATATGGTATTTGTTTGTGACAAGGTGTTTCTTTGTTGCCTAGGCTGGCTTGGAATGCTTGATCTTGGCCCCATCCCTATCCTCTTAAGATTGTATTGCAATCTCATATAAGATACTCATCTTATAATGTCATGTAAAACATATAACAAGAGTAATATATTAAAGCATAAAATATAAGATTTAATGGTAGTAATAATTTATATGTCAATTCCTTTTCCATCAATATGTTCTAAATTATCATCAATAAATTCTAAATTTATTAGAAGAGAAATGTGATAATTTCTCCCCAAGCGATTTCTATGGTTTCATGTAAATTGGTTGTACTAAAGATATATATGACAGTTGAATATTTGAAAACTTATAGAAGAAATATCCTAATTCAAGCTTAGGATAAGAGCTATATGTCCAAGCCAGACAAACAGTGTTGAGGCATTATAGTCCTAGACAGGAGCTATCAAAGCAGGAGAAGCAGCTTCTCAGGTCAGAATCTGGAAAATTGGCAAGATTTTAGTATGGCAACTATTTAGATTGACTGAAGCTATTAGTAATACACCCTGATCTCAGCTCCTCTGGCTTTGCATTGGCACTTAATCATTTCTACAAGTGTTGCAGTGAATCCAGCCATTTAAATATTGCTTTTGATGGTGGGAATGGAACCCTGGGCCACTCCACCACTGTGCTACACCTCTAGCCCTCGCTCTGATTTTTTAAAATAATACCAATAGGTGGCATTGTAACATTTTGAAAAAGATAATCAAAAAAACAAAAACAAAAACAAAAAAGATACATTATAGAATTATACATTTTTGTGGCAGTTAGATGCCTTTGTGTTTTCCTATTTACTGAAATGGGTCTGGCAGAGCTGTCTTGCTTTAGTGATTTTAGAAGAATACTTTTAAGTTTTTCAGCTTCAGAAGACAAAATCTGTGTGTATATGTATGAACAATTTTTAAAGCACTGTTGTATTCTACTAATACTGTCTGCTTCTTTCCTTTTAAATAATTCCTTGGAAGGACACAGGAAAACCTGAAGTCTTTATCCTAATGCTTATGAGTTGTTATACTGAAATAATTCAAATTAAGGTTAACAACAGGAAAAGACACACTGGACAGGATTCCGGAGTTTCTGGGTTTGGGCAGAGCTCTTCTAGTTTATCATACAGTGAGAACTAGCTAGCTTCTTCCAGTAAGGATGTGTTAAGTATTGTCAGCCTTCTGGTTTGTCTTGGAGTAGGTTAAGCCTCTAACTCATGTAGATATCTGAGAGATTCTTGGCCCACTTACCATAAACAACATTTTAGAATAGATTTTTCTGGATATTCTGAAGTTTCTAGATAAAATACACATATCATGCCACATAGAGTATTATAACTTTTCCTTGGGCAAAATGAATCTCAATATTCACCCCACCCCACCCCACCCCAAGCGTGCATGTGTGTGTATAGCATTTCAACAGAGAAGGAGTATAGGTGCCTTCTGGCCTATTGGAGCTTTTTAAATGCAAGTGATTTTCATAATGTAAATAGCTGTAGACTTTTGATGCCTTTTGTTGGGTTCATTTCTTTCTGACTTGATGATTGTGTGAGAGTCGTGAATTCAGTAGCAACTGTACATCAAATTTAGAAATTTAATTTAAGTTTTGTGGGCTGCTGATTCTCAAAAAGATACTGCCTAAAAGAACAAACTTCAATACTGAGTTCAGTGGCACAATCCGAGGACTTGGGAGGTGGAGGCAGGAGGAGCAGTAATCAAGGTCATTCTGTCTTTAGTGCTTGAGGTGGAACCTAGAGCCTATGGAAGAGTGAGCACGTTTTTATAACCACTGAGTCGCGTCTTCATTCAACCTCTGTATTATTTCTTATAGCATTTGATAGTTTTCTTTTCATTTATTTTTAAGCTCTTTGGTGGCAATAATTTTCATGTAATCTAATGTCACAATATTGTTTTCAGAGATATTTTCCTTCTAATTTTTATAAATGCTATTATGTTTTCATTCTAACATATCTTGGTTCTAAAAGTTATTCTTTAAATCCTTTAAAAGATATTTCTTAGCTGGGCGTGGTAGCGCATGCCTTTAATCCCAGCACTTGGGAGGCAGAGGCAGGCAGATTTCTGAGTTTGAGGCCAGCCTGGTCTACAAAGGGAGTTCCAGGACAGCCAGGGCTATACAGAGAAAGTATTATTAATACTAAGGAGTCCTAGTTCAGTCATGCACAGTGTCACATAGAATATGAATGTGTTTCTAATGTATTGCTTTGACTTCTTTCTAGATCAGCAGTGTAAAATGATGCACCATATTACTTCCTTGAGCAACCGTTTTACTTTTATTGTTTCTTTTTAGTTTTTTTCTTATAATTAAGTGTTGATCTTATGTATGTATTTATAGGCCCTGATTTTGTTGTTTGTGATGAAGGCCATATTCTAAAAAATGAAGCATCTGCTGTTTCAAAAGCTATGAACTCTATAAAATCGAGGAGAAGGATCATTTTAACAGGAACACCACTTCAAAATAACCTAATTGAGTGTGAGTTAATATTATATCACTCTGCTTTAGAATGTCAGTGTTGCTCTTGACTCGTATGTGTTTCTAAATTTGGCCATTTCCTCTTCCTTCTGTTTGTTGACCATAATGTATACTTGATTCTTCTATAAAAGAACAATGTGCTTTTTTAGTGCAAGGCTTTGTAAATACAAGTAGCAAACCACTGTCAAGACATGTGCCACTGTCATCATTTAGATATAACTAAGGGAAAGGAAATACTTAAAAAATATGAGAATTCTTTAATGATTGCTTCAAAATATGCAAAATGTGTATGTGCTTCTTCAGTAGGCCTAATAGGAACATATCCAGTTTGGAGGAAGTACCAGTAAGGACAGACACAGGGTTGGATATTGCATGCCTCTAATTTTAGTACTGAGGAGGCAGAGGCAGGTGGATTTCTGTAAGTTCAAGAATAGCTAGTCATACATAATGAGACTTTGTCTCCCACTGCAAAAATCAAAATAAGAAATACCAGTTGTGAACATTTTGGAAAGTGGAGATGAGAAAAAAAGAACTTCTAGCAGATCTTCCCCAGAGTAGCATTTGCTCAGAGTGAGGACAAAAGTGAAATACATTGAGAAGTGCCTTGTGACATCCTCTCACTGTTATGTGATGGAACAGGAGCTTATTTAGAAAATTACAGTTGGCATCATAAGAGATCCACATTTTCTTGTGTGTTCAGATTTTTTTTTTTTTTTTTTTTTTTTTTTTTTTTTTTGGTTTTTCGAGACAGGGTTTCTCTGTATAGCCCTGGCTGTCCTGGAACTCACTTTGTAGACCAGGCTGGCCTCGGAACTCAGAAATCCACCTGCCTCTGCCTCCCGAGTGCTGGGATTAAAGGCGTGCGCCACCACGCCCGGCATGTGTTCAGATTTTTATTCGTTCATTTTTCCCTTATTTCTCTTCTATTCTCCTTTTACAGAAATGCTATTTTACATTGTGATTGTGTTTCATATAAGACGATTGATGGCACCTTCTGGAGCCGCATCAAGAACTGAATTAGCTATATATCTTACCTACAGTAGCTTGTGCTCTATTTGTATTATTTTTATGTTGTACTTAATATTTTCTTTTCAAGATGCTCTCAAGGACCATAAGATCATCATTGCAGTTATGTACACTTTACCCTTATGTATACTTCTTTTATGTTTTACATGCTATGAATAGTAATTTAGAATCAACTGCGTTGTAACAAAATAGGTCTAGGATCTATGGGTGCTCTCTTCAGTTTCTTATACGATTATGTAGTTCTAGATAAGATTTGAAAGCAGTTTTTATACTAAATGTCTTCTTTATTGCCTCCCACTTCCGTTCCTGATAATAATCTATGAGATGAGCATTTGGCAGTAGGAATATTTTAGAGAGTTTTTCTGGGTTTTTCTATCATTAATGTTATTAATGAATTAATGTCTTGTCTCTTAGATCATTGCATGGTTAACTTTATCAAGGAAAATTTGCTTGGATCCATCAAGGAATTCAGGAATAGATTTATAAATCCAATCCAAAATGGACAGTGTGCAGATTCTACCATGGTAGATGTGAGAGTGATGAAAAAACGCGCTCATATTCTCTATGAGATGTTAGCCGGCTGTGTTCAGGTACAGAGACGCTCCACAGTAATGGAGATAATGGAGTCCCAAACCAGTGTTTGACTTTAGGCTTGAGCTACTTTGTTTTCTTTTCTTTTTTTTTAAATTTTACAATTATATCTCTTTGCATTGATTTAAAGATCCACCAATTAGGCACATTTGTTATACCTTTCACAATTTAAGAACATAGTTGATCTATACGCTTTCTTATTTTGCAGTATTGATGTTTTGATTCTCGTTCTTTGAGCAGTGGGTTCTGAAGAAGAGCAAAGCTGTTTATGATTAAGAAATTCTTACGTATACTTGACATGGTATTTAGAGCCTCACTCTTTGAATAGCTATAGTAGAGGCTAGTATGACTTCAGAGAGGAACTCTTTTTAAAGTAATTGTTAAACAGTTTTAGGGTCTGGCAGCATGGCTTAGTGGGTAAAGGTCCTTGCTGCACAAGCCTGGCAACCCAAGTTTAATTTCTGGAATCCATGTATAGTTGGAAAGAGAAGAACAGGCTCCAACAGAGTTGGCCTCTGGCCTCTACGTGGGTACTGTCACATACACATCATCCATACATTCATTCACTCTCTCTTCATATACATCCTTTTACAGACACATGCATGCACTCATGCATACACCAGTTTTAGTACTTTTGGGTATATTCTGAACAGGTTAATAATGTTATTTAAAATAAGACTGTTAGTGAATATACAAATAGGTAAGTATGTAGAGATGGAGCTATCAATTCAGAAATTTCAAGATCTATATTCTCTCTTAAGACACTCTAAAGGTAGCTTCAAAAGTGTTCTACAGGAACAAAAACAGGCTGTCCTTTAGTATGGCTATAGCGTTATCATAGAACATAATCATGTTGGCTATATGCACTATAAGTACTTCTATTACTATTACTACCGAAGCAGTAAGCTGGTGTTTCTGTTTAAGTCATTATTTGTATTTAATAATTTAGTATTTGTGAGATTTTTCCTGTCCCTCTAATAAAATTGTTTTATTAGTGTTTTATACATATCTTATTTTCTCAGAGGGTACAAACATTGCTTCAGAAGTTAAATGTTTGTCATACAACTCAGATTGCATTAGAATTTGGATTTTGTGGGGTTTTTATCTTTTTTTTCTTCTTTGAGATTGTCTTCTTTCTTTCTCTCTCTCTTTCTGTCTGACTGTCTGTCTGTCTGTCTGTCTGTCTGTCTGTAGCCTAGGCCAGCCTGGAACTTGCCTCAGCCTCTCAAGTGTTAGGATCACAGGCATGTACTTCAACACTTGGCTACATGAAACTTGGATTCCTACGATTTCCTATGTGCAAACCAATTTACTTTTGACAGTATTGCTTTTCACATGACTTTGTGACAACACAGATTTGTGCAATCTTTTTTAAAATACACAGTGAAAACTTGCATTTTGTGAAATGATCATATGACCACTTGAATTTGAAACCTTATTGTCATGTTGCAGTATGGTTTTTTTTTTTGCCAGTGTAACATATTATCTAGTCATATGAAATATATTAAGTATAATCATATGTGGTCCCTGTTATGAATTGAGAGGGAAACTATCCTTAAGAAAATAGCGACTATGTGTATTTCAACTCTAGAAAGCCACTGTTCTTCAAGCACTTCATTCTGGTTACATATTGAGATGATTGATTTGCGCTCTTTGTCTTGTTGATTGCAGAGGAAAGATTACACAGCGTTAACAAAGTTCTTGCCTCCAAAACATGAGTATGTGCTAGCTGTGAGAATGACTGCTATTCAGTGCAAGCTCTATCAATACTACTTAGATCACTTAACAGGTAACAAATACATTCCAGTGTTTTAATCTTCTCCATGAACAGGTTGTGTTTCTGATGAATACCGTCTTAGTAATTTTCAATGTTATTTGTTTTTTCTTTTTAGTTTTCCATTTTTAACAGTAACTATGCTTACAGTTGCAATGCTTAAAATTAGAATTGTTATCACTGTTTAACTCAAGGGACAAACTTAAAGCAATAATGTTTTTTGTTTGCTTGCTTTTTTATTTTATTTTTTTCAGACAGTTTCTTTGTGTAGCCCTGCCTGGGTTACTACCCCCGGCTAGTGAAATAATGTTTAGCAGAAGTACCCTCATCTTGATTTTTTTTTTTTTAAGCACGCCCCTCTCCAAATAAACAACAAAATCCCCAGAAATCTCTGTGTATCATATATATGGAATTCAGCCTCTAATATATTAAGAGTTACTTATGGGGGTGGAGAGATGGTTCAGTGGTTAAGATCACTGGCTGTTCTTCCAGAGCACCCAGGTTCAGTTTCCAGCACCCACATGGTAGCCTACAACTGTAATTTTAGTCACAGGGAATCTGAAACCCTCACAGACATATATACAGTCAGAATACAAATGTGGATAAAAAATTAAAAAAAATATATTCTAAAAAATGAAAAAGAGGTAGTTTATGCTGAGTATGGTGGTACAGGCCTTTAGTTCCAGCACTCATTAGACAGGTAGGTGGCTCTCTGAATTCAAGGCTAGCCAGAACAGTGAGTTCCAGGACAGCGAGGCCTATATAGAGACACTCTGTTTGAATAAAGGAAAGCCAAAGGAGTACTTCTGAAGCATGTGCCGATAGAGGAAGCATAAAATTCCAGAGTATTTTTTTAAATATACAGCTACAATTGTTTCGAAAGATACATAAATTAAATCCATGAGATTGTTTGATAACTTATCAAGTTCACAAAGTTTGAAGGTGAATTCCCCCACCCCCGGGGATACCTAATCCTGTTTCCCCCCACACACACCGAGGTCTCTCCTTCCCTCTGCTTCTCTCTGCCTCCTGTGATTATTTCCTTCCACTATTTAAGTGGAAATGAAAATTCCTTACTTTGCTATTTCTACTTGTTACATTTCTTACAGTCTGTGGTTTGTGACCTAAGTATTCTGTACTACTTTTGGGCTAATATCCACTTATTACTGAGTGCATACCATGTGTGTTCTTTTGTGATTGGGTTACCTCACTCAGAATGATATTTTCTAGTTCCATCCATTTGCCTGTGAATTTCATGAAGTCATTGTTTTTAATAGCTGAGTAATACTCCATTGTGTAAATATACCACATTTTCTGTATCCGTTCCTCTGTTGAGGGATGTCTGGGTTGTTTCTAGCTTCTGACTATTATAAATAAGGTTGCTATGAACATAATGGAGCATGTGTCATTAATACATGTTGGTATATGCCCAGAAGAGGCATTGCTGGGTCCTCAGGTAGTACTGTATCCAGTTTTCTGAGGAAATGCCAGATTGATTTTTAGAGTGGTTGTACCAGCTTGCAATCCCACCAGCAATGGAGGAGTGTTCCTCTATCTCCACATCCTTGCCAGCATCTGCTGTCACCTGAGTTTTTGATCTTAGCCATTCTGACTGGTGTGAGGTGGAATCTCAGGGTTGTTTTGATTTGCATTTTCCTGATGACTAAGGACTTTGAACATGTTTTTAAGTGCTTATGTGGCCTTTTGAGCTTCCTCTGTTATGAATTCTGTGTTTAGCTCTCTACCCTACCTTTTTTTTTTGGTTTTTTGAGACAGGGTTTCTCTGTGTAGCCCTGGCTGTCCTGGAACTCACTCTGTAGACCAGGCTGGCCTCGAACTCAGAAATCCACCTGCCTCTGCCTCCCGAGTGCTGGGATTAAAGGCGTGCGCCACTCTACCCTACCTTTTAATTGGTTATTTGGTTCTTTGGTGCTTAATCACTTTTCAACAGTGCGGCAGTACACACTTGTATTCTCAGCACTTGGTGGTGGAAGCGGGAGGATCAGGAGGTGAAGGCAACTTAGACTACATGAAGTTCTGTCCAAAGAAAGAAACAAGTCATATATATTTCCTTTACAACATATTTGTTCTTTAATATTCTAATAATTTCTGTAAGGTGGTTTTTTTCCTACAATATTACTTCACATGTTTCAAAATATTAACAGTAAGAAATAAGATTTCATAAGCCTTTCTCGACTTTGAAAATGGTGTGTGTCTTAGATAAATCTAATACAGAATCACCATGGTGGAAATGGAGCTTTCTTGTGTCTTCAACTATAGTTTGTTTTGGTCAGGTGTAGGCAATAGCAGTGAAGGTGGAAGAGGAAAGGCAGGTGCAAAGCTCTTTCAAGATTTCCAGATGTTAAGTAGAATCTGGACTCATCCTTGGTGTTTGCAACTGGACTATATTAGCAAAGAAAATAAGGTAAGTCAAGAACCTCACATTGTTTAAATGTTATTTTTTATATTCTTTATACCAGAAGCAACTTTCTATTTCATTTATTCAGCTTCTTTTATTTTTTAGTTCATTTATATGTCTTTTTGTTGTCATTGAGATGGGTACTTACTCTATATCCCTTGATGGCGTTAAACTTACTGTGTTAACCTCTGGCTTTTGGACTTCGTCTTCTTTTTGCCTTTTGAGTGTCGGCATTATAGGTGTATGCCACCAGGCCTATCTTATTTCTGTATCTTGAAATCATTATGCTTATAGGATCATTAAATGTTTGTTTATGTGCTGGTATTTAAACCTAAGGGGCCTACCTCCTCCGTTCTAAATGTTATTCAACTTATGAGCCCCTTCAACTTATTCAAGGGGTAGTGGCATATGTCTCACTAATTGAATGCTTGCCTAATAAGCACAAGACCTTTAGTTTTGATTCCTGTTGACTAGAGTACACACACTGAAAATAATGTAAAAATTTAAAAATGGGGCCAGGGATGCATCTCAATAGGTATAGTGTCTAGCATTTGTAATACACTTTGATCTCTAGGACCACACAAACCAGGCTAGGTGGCATGCATCTCTAATCCCAGCACTTGGTGGAAGTAGGAGGACCTGAATTTAAGAGTCATCCTTGGCTACCATAGGGAGTTCATGGGCAGTCCATACTATATATTACATACATGCTACATGGATCCACAAACAAATCCTTGCTGGGTGTGTTGATACACATTTGAAATCTCAGCACATGGAAGGCTGAGTCATTCAGCATGTGGAGGCCAACCTTGGCTAAGAACTCTGAGAACTTATCTTAAGTATTTTCTTAGTTTGGTGTAATTTTATAGTTATAGAAAAATGACTCAAGGAGTTCATTCATACTTTAATTCAGTTTATCCAAATGTCAATATCGCATATAGTCATAGTAACTTATCAGAGCCAAGAGATTTACTTTGCTACAACAAACATTGTTTTATTGCTTTATTTTTACATTTTCTTCATCCCATCTAAGATCTCCTGGTTTATAATCCTGTTAAATTGCTATTGTTTCTTTCAATCTTATATAGTTTCTTAGCCCTCGTTCATTTTATATCATTTAAGGGAAATGAAATATTTGACTTTCCAATATATGTTGAAATGGGCTACTAAAACCTGTCTTTTTTTGTTTAGGGTTATTTTGATGAAGATAGTATGGATGAATTTATAGCTTCAGATTCTGATGAAACCTCTATGAGTTTAAGCTCAGATGAGTATGCAAAGTAAATTGAGTACTTTTGTTACCTATGCTGGGACATTTAAAGCCAATATCTGTGGGTGGTCTTCTAACCATTGACTTTATAGTCTTACTTAATATGCTTCCCTAATACAAAGTTCTCTCTCCCTCACCCCCTCTCCCTCTTCTTCTTTCTCTCCCTCTCTCTCCCCCTCTCTTTTTATTTTAGAAAGAAGAAAGCAAAGGGGAAGAAGGGGAAAAAGGACAGCAGCTCAAGCGGAAGTGGCAGTGACAAGGATGTTGAAGTCATCAAAGTCTGGAATTCAAGATCTAGAGGAGGTGGAGATGGCAATGTGGATGACACCGGAAATAACCCTTCAGTTTCTCAGAAGCTAGATGAAAGTGAGTGTGCTGAACGGGTACTGTAGAACATTGGCTGAGAACCTTAGGTCGTCCGTGTTTGTTTTGTCCTGTTATCTTAGAGAGTGGATGCAAGGGAATTTCTTTGCTCAAGTATTAAGAGGGTGCAGAGTTAGAACAAATGATTAATGTTTAATTGTAGGCAAGTTGGTCTGCTCTGTGTGGTAATTTGTAGGAAAGAAAATGGAAAGCTAATTGTTTATTTAAATGTATATGCTTGCTCCCAACTATTCTGACTTCGTGTATAGCTCTTAAGTGCAGTTCTTAAGTGACATTGAAGTGAAGGTGCTAAATTTAGTTTTATAAATGGATGCTAGAAATAAAATTCATTCTACAATATGTCTAATCTGAAGGCCTCTGTAGGATTTACACTTAGCTACATAAGAAAGTGGAAGCATCTCAGTAGTGAATTGTATACATTAGAACAAATTTTAATCATTTAGACTTTTTCCTTTCTAATTCTTCATATTCTATAATTACGTGCTTTGGTTCCCCCTATAACATGTACAGTTCATTTTTCTGTTTTTCTCTCCTTTATATGAAAGTAAAAGTTTATTGTCCAGTGGCTTTAGTTTGCATCTCCCCTTGTATATGCTTAAGAGTTAGTGCTTAGCCATTCTATATTCTTAGTACGAGCTGACTGTGTTTAGGAGCTTTAAAGCTGGGACTAAATATCAGAATATTTCCAATATCTTCTAAATGGCTTTAAATATTTGGCATTGGGGAGTTATAGAGTAAAACTGTTAAACATCTGTGAGGCAGAAAGCAATGTGGGTGGCAGCCGAATGATCTTGTGATCAGATCAGCTTGATTGAGCTCAGGTCTCCGCTGACTAACACAGTGATTTCCTCTATCAACGCTTCTCTTTTCAGTACCTCTGTGGAGTAGACAGGTGGCAGCCTAACCACAAACCCTGGATTCTCCAGATCAGGGGAGTCATGAAATTGAAACTACAAAATTTCCCTCTTTTCTTCTTCTCTTTGGCTCCTCCATCCATTACAGCAGCTTTGTCAGCGTCCATCTTCCAAGTAGAATTAAAGAGTATTTTCATCACAGCTCAAACTGTGATTATAGAGTTAAAGCAATGAAAAGCTTCTGCTCTCTCCTGCTGTGCTCTCTTCTTCCACCCTTTCTACTTACAGTTCTGTAGTCTCTCACTATGTGTGTGTTCCCGGGAATATTATTGAACTTCTTTTTTTTTCTGTTAGGGCTAAAAAGAAAGAATTGTTCAGTGCTGGAAAGGAATTACATGCAAGTCAGAGGAATGGTGAGGAGGTAAAGGGGGGCAGTAGGGTGCAGATTTGATGCATGTATGAATTTCCCAAGGAATCACATAGTAATTAATTTTAAATTGTGGTTAATACCCCCTTTGCTTGCCAGGAAGTGCAAGTGGGATGTGTAGCTGGATTGCTTCTAGAAATATCTAGCTGCTTCCAGTGTTTTTTTGCTTTCTATCATCTCCTTAGTTGTGCTACTATGAATTGCTTGGAAAGCAGTTGGCCAAGGTGTAGACTCTTGTATCTTGTGTGATTGAAACCAGACAGAGAAACTCATGTGTTTCAAAAGACAAGCTTTGACTGCTTAGCTAGGACTTTTGCTTTTAAAGTCTGTGTGAAGTAAAGTAGAAGTTATTTATATGGAAATATATTTTTTAAATTTATATACATGCAGATTTTATCAGAAACATTCTCTTGAATAGGTGGTAAAAATACAATTTTGTTCTTTAGATTTGCTCCATTTAAGAATGTATCATATTGGGGGCTAGAGAAATGGCTCGGTGGGTAAGGCTGTTCTTTTAGAAGGCCGGTTAGGTTCCCAGCAGCCACACAGTGGCTCACCGCTATCTGCAGTGTCAGTTACAGGTAATCCAAAGCAGTATGCATACATACCACAACACACACACACACACACACACACACACACACACACACACATGAAGATACATATACACATAAGATAAATGAAAAATTTTAATAAAGAATATGCTGTATGAACTTACCTAGCTGTCACTGGGTAACTAAAATGAAATTATTTCCTTAGAATGGTACATTAATGAGTCAGAATGTTGCTGCACGTGGAATTTTAGGTGGTATTAAGTATAATTCTCTTGTAATAGTTTTTTAAGTAGCATCATGTTTGAATAAGTTGTTGAGGTTCACAGCATCATCCTTTTATATTTTATTAGGAGGAAAGTTTATGGTAAAGAATAGCTATATAATCCAAAGATTATTGATTTATAGGTAGCATTTTTAAAGTATACTTCATCCATGAATGGTTATATGTTACATTTCCTTAGTTTGGTTGAGTGGGTGGGGTTTTCAGGACAGTCTTACTTTGTAGCACAGACCTAGGAATCACCTCATAGACTCAAATGTTTGTAATCCTTTTGCCTCAACTTTCTGACATTTTTAAATGTATCCCATTTCATATATGAATATAAACTTTGTGATAGAATTCTTGCATTTGATGTAGGGATGTATATTATTAGCAAAAATTCACCATTTTTTATTCAAATATATTTGAGTGCTTACTCTGTGCTAGGTACTGTTTATAAATAAAATGCACTGAAGGTGTTTACCTTTTTTTGGGGGGGGGGGTTGGTTTTTCGAGACAGGGTTTCTCTGTGTAGCCCTGGCTTTCCTGGAGCTCACTCTGTAGACCAGGCTGGCCTTGAACTCAGAAATCGCCTGCCTCTGCCTCCCAAGTGCTGGGATTAAAGGCGTGTGCCACCACTGCCTGGTTTTACTATTTGTCTTATTCCAACCGATGGCATGGTCTATAAAGGAGAAAGTTCTATTTGAACTCACAATTGTAGTCACTGAGTAGCCCATGTTTGGGTGTCCGTATGTAGTGGGGGCCTTGTGCTGTTCACCTTGTAGGAAATAAGAGAACAAAGCACAAATGGGCTCCTCATAAGCATTCTCACGCGTGTCTTCCTGTCTCAGTTCCCTGAGTTTTGTAGGTGTTCACCATTATCTCCCTTAACAACCTAATCATTTCTTGGGAATCCAAACTTAACATGAATTGCAGTGAAGACAAAGCATGTTTCAGTCCACACAGTACCACACTGCTGTTGCTATGCTTCCCCTCGCCCCCCTACCACATTTTCTGTCTCTCTCCCCTCCCCCTTCCTTCCTGATTTATTTTGTATGTACAGTTGTTTTCCAAACATATTTTGCTTCCCCCTTCAAAGTGTATACTTTATGTTATTCCAAATACAGCAATAGTCCATTTCTTTAAATATAGAAGACATCAAGAAGTTTTAAGTGAGTGTATTGATTTCTAATTGTCTTCTAAGTTCCTTGTGTGCTCCAGAATGTATGTAAAGTCGTAGTTGGATGCATTTCATGCATTTAGTTGCTGTTAACATACACAGCAAAGAATTGTAACAGAAATTCTAGTTAAAGTATCTGGATGATGAAATCAGAAAAATCAGCTTAAATATTTGCTTACAAATTTTAATATCCTATATTGCTAAGGATTTAATTTTTTAGACAAGTTCTCTTTGTAGTCAATTCTAGCCTTGAACTTGCTATGCAATCCAGGCTAGTCTTCAGCTTGAGATGGGCCTTCGTTAGCCTCTCTACTACTGGGATTGTAGACATGGTCCAGCAGCCTGGCTAGAATCTATAGTAATTGAAGTAGCCCATAGGTTTCTGGATTATTTATTTAAAAAAAGTTTTCATGTGGTCCACATTGTTGATTTTATATATATAATTAATTAGATGTATCCCACATCTAATTTTGCTTGCAGTGCTAGGGATAAAATCCAGAATTTCATGCTAGAGACAGATTCTACCAGATGAGCTACATTTCCAGTCCCACATTTTGTACTTTTAGCTTATACTTAGTAGGATCAAAATTAGAATGGAATTGGTAGGCCACATAGTTAGCATTCAGGATTCCCTGGCTTGGATTCCCTGGCCTTGCACAAAAGAGTGGGATCTGTTATGTTTTCCTAGAAATTATCACTTATTCTTAGTTTGGACATTTTCTATTTAACCTCATATTTTTACTCTCAGTTCAGAGGGTTTGGTGTTATTTTTCATAAATTACCTGGGTGTGATGGGTTGTGGTTGCCAGGCAGTGTTTTTATGTCAGCAAAGAGAACTATTTATCATTCACATTCCCAGACTAGCTAAGAACCAGAAATTTGAGGCAAACCTTTCTGAAATGAAAGGAATCATAATATGTGAATAGAATTTACCTAAAGAAAGGAGGAGAATACCCTATAAAATACTGTAGAGCCCAAAGCATTAGTGGATGCCTGTAATCCGAGCAGTCAGGATGATGATGATGATGATGAAAGGTCCGAGACTCCCCATTTGCTTCTAGGCTTGGCTATATAGTTATATAGTGTGTTTGATATCAGCCTAGGCTACAGAGTAAGATCCTGTCTCAAAAAAACCAAAGGAGTTTTAGGAAAAAATGAGGTTTTATAAATATGTAGCATGCCTAAATAATAGTTCATGAAGTTTCTATGCAAATGCACAGTGAGTTATACAGAAGTAGTGGAGCCACCAGGGACAAGGCACAAAGAGGACCTTGTTAAATCTAAAAGCCAATTTCAAGATTATGTAGAATAGAAGCCCTAGCAATATTCTAGTCTTGCTTGAGGCTAGCAGCTTTGGAGTTTTCTTTCTTTTTTTTTTTTTTTCTTTTTTCTTTTTTCTTTTTGTTTTTTCTTTTCTTTTTGTCTTCCTACTCCAGAATACAAGGCTTTTGAGCCTTCTGTATTTTGTTGAATTCTTAGATTACTTTCTCAAAGCTGAACCCTCTTACAGGGTACACATTTTGTAAGTAAATGGTATGCCTCCTCCAGTAACACCCACCCAACTGAAAAAAACCTTGCCAGTTATTCTGAAGCTTATATGTTTCAGATTTGGTGTTTGGTTGGCAAAGTTGGTTTTTTTTTTCCTTGTTCTGTTCAACCCCGCTCGCTCCGGTCGGCTCAGCTAACTCCGGCTGGCCCCGTTCGGCTCCGCTCCCTCCGGACAGCCCTGCTCGCTCCGGTTGGTCTCTCCAGTCCAAGGATTCGTTTCTTATTATTCTTCATAAGTACGCTGTAGCTGACTTCAGACGCACCAGAGGAGGGCGTAAGATCTCATTACAGGTGGTTGTAAGCCACCATGTGGTTGCTGGGATTTGAACTCGTCATCTTCGGAAGAGCAGTCGGGTGCTCTTACCCGCTGAGCCATCTCACCAGCCCGGCAAAGTTGTTTTATTAACCTCACAACATTGGCTTGAAATCCAGGTATGGTGGCACATGGCTGTAATCCCAGATGGAATCAGAAGGATCAGAAATTCAGAGCCACCCTCGGCTACATAGTAAATTCAAGGAAAGCCTAAGGGTATATGAAACCTTGTTCAAAAGCAAAACAAAATACAACAAAAAAATAATGGTGTGTTAGTGCTCCTTTAGGGTAACCTACAACAGCAAGTATAGAATCAGCCTGCACGTGTGTTCATTCATCTTGGTCATGTTCACAGATTTCAGCCACACTGAAGAGGAAATGGTACTGAAAAATTAGTCAGTCCTCCTCTATAGTGAATAGTGGTAGATGAAGAGACGTGTGGCTGCCTAAAATGCAGAAAATGGTAGAAGAGGTACCTGGACCAATGTAAGAGTTGGGAAAAGGTAAAGGGGAATGAAACACCATTCACTACACTTGGTACCACTACTGTAACTATTAACCTCTGTAGTTACATGCATTGAGTGCACACCAGACCAGTGCTATCACCAGTCATTCAAGGAAGCAGGAGAGGGATCACAGGCCCTTACTTTTACCTCTGAACTATTGGCAGTCATTAGATTTGGAGGAGGGAAGGGACGGTCTTAATTGTGTATGTACCCTCCACTATTCCCACTACCTTCCAATTGATAGCACCAAACCCACAATTACACAGATGACCTTGGTTAATCTTGGTAGGTCACAGGAGAAAATGAGCACAGGAATGTGTAAGAGAGATTTGAGGGGAGGTTAAGTGGTGGGTAGAATTGGTAGGAAGTTGGAAGTGAGGGCATATACAAAGTGTACATGTGTGAAATTGAAACAAAGCCCAATAGGAATAGGGTTTTAAATGGTTGGCAAGAGGGTTCAATAGGTATGTGCCACACGAGCCTCAAGACCTGAGTTTGATCCTGGGAACCCACATACAGGTGGAAGGAGGGAAAGGACTGAAGAGTTGGCCTCTGCCTTCCACTAGTGTGCCCCCCCCATATACACAATAATAAATATACTTTTGAATTTTTTAAAAGAAAGATAATTGTAGAACACTAGAAATAAGCAACCCTAGAAAAATGTAGTGACAAAAAAATACTAGTAAGCAACCCGAGAAAAGTTAGCTCACAAAACAAACAACATGGTCAGATTCACAAGAAAATAAGATGATGTAAATAGTGGATAAAGTCTGACAAATGAGCATTCAAATAATTGGAATATCATACTGTATCTTTGTGGTATAAAAATTTTAAAAATTGGGTAAAATGTATGGTAGTTTAGGGATACACCTGCAGTAAAAGACAAATGGAAATATAAAAGTAGGGGATTACTTAGGTCTTAGAAGAAGAAAGAGAAAATGGACCATCTTTTAGACTTTACCTGCATTGAGTGGAATTTTGGATAAACATGATATAGGGAGGCGCAGCTGTTCATTGTACTCTACTTTTTTATAACATTAAAATTGTAAATACTTTTCAATGAAAGACAATTGTGAGAAAATGCAGAAGCCTGTTAAGCATATTTTTTAAAGCTTTGATTCACAGTATCTTCCCATTGTCTAATAGATTATTTCTTGTATATTTTACTTTATGGTCACTTTTTTTGTTAAAATAATAACAAGATAGTTCAGTATGATTGGGTGATTTTTTTCAGGTCAGATTTTGGATTTAGTGAAGAGATTTACTTCCTTAATCTCTCTCAGTTGCTTCTGCCTCTTACAGTGTATTTTCAGGGTTTTAGTTCTTTTTGAGGTGTAGGGATTTGCATCTATCTCTTCCTGGTCTCTTTCTGAGCTCCTCCTCAGCCCCGCTGGGCGGCTCTGTCTTGCATTCTGTCAGATTCAATCTTCCGCTTGCTGTCATCTTGTATTTCGCTGAACCTTCATCTCTCCATTCTCTGCCTTCCTTCCCTCAGTGTGGAGCTCTTTGTCCTGTGGTGGTATCTCTTTCTGTGTTCACCCGCTGTCCTTTCCCTTCCCCTGTCCTAAGTAGCCATCGGTCTCTTAGCTTTCTTACTCTAGCTTGTTTGCTGTCTGTCATTCAGGGCTATTTTTTGCTGATGATTGTGCTTACTTATGCTCCATTTATTTTATTTAGGTAAAACTACTTCCACTTCTAACCCAAGTAGCCCAGCTCCAGATTGGTACAAAGATTTTGTTACAGATACTGATGCTGAGGTTTTAGAACATTCTGGAAAAATGGTACTTCTTTTTGAAATTCTTCGAATGGCAGAAGAAATTGGGGATAAAGTGTAAGCTTTTTTATATATTTATATATCTATATATCTGTTATATAAATCAGCTTTTTGGTAACCATACTATTGTTTATAAAGTTTATTTAAACAGATCTGATATGTTTTTTCCCCATGATATGATGTAATTTTTTTTTCATTATTACAATGTCATGGCAGTGCAACCAGCTACCTTCCTTATAAGCTGCTGTTTCTGAGTATATAATCAATTTTTTCTTCACTGCTTCAAGTTTTCACTATATGGTTCAGGATAGTCTTAAACTCGGCAGTCTTTCTGCCTTTGCTTCCCAGGTCCTGGAATTAATTGGTAAAACTACATTTTGAAGCAGAAGCACTAGAAATTGATAGATTAAATACAGGCAGTAAATAATCAGTGACTACTAGCTCTGCAACTTAAATGACTAGTGGGTTATGGTATTAATTCCTAAAATGGGGAAGCTAAAGAGTAAACAAGTGTATTAGAAATATAGCATTTTGTTTGGGGCATGATAAGTTTGAATAATAAGTTACTCTTGAAAGATGAAAATAGGAACTAGATGATATTTGAGTTTAGAGCTCCTATGAGGGGAGAAATGATTCTTCTTACACATGTTTGTTTGTTTGTTTGTTTGTTTGTTTTTCTGTTATCAACTTGTATGATTTAAAATTAATTTGATAGCTCGGGGGATGTCTGTAGCTTAGTGGTAGAGTGCTTGCCTAGTATGTATAAGGTTTGGTCATTAGCAACTTCAATTTTGTATATGCATATCATTTTATTAGTACTTTTTCATCATTGTAACAAAATACCTGATAGAACCAGCTTAAAGGAGGAGAGGTTTACTCTGGCTTATGGTTGCAGAGGGATTTTAGTTCATTCTTCAAAAAGGGGGAAGTATGGCAGAGGGAGTGAGAATCAGCCATTGTTCACAGATGCCAGGAAGTAGATAAAACCCATCTTCCCCCAGTGAATGGTTTCTGCAAGTATTGCTTTAGAAAGTTTCTAATTACGTGTGTGTGTGTTCCCAGTGCCATGGCACATGTGGGGAAGTCACAAGAGAACTTTAGGAGTCGGTTTTCTCCTTCCACCATGTGGGACCCTGGGGTTGAATTCCAGTTGGTGGCAAGCACCTTTGCCCACTGAACCATCTTGCCAGCCTTGTATTGCTTTTTATATTTTCATATGCTAATAAAGCAAGTGAAACCAAAATAGCGTATTCAGGTAAGAGTATTTTTATCAATCATTGAACAGTTTTCTTTGTTATTTGTAACTAGAAGACATTTGTATATTGACATTTGGTCCTAATGACTCTTAACTTCTTTGCATGATACATAGCTCAGTGATTCCTAAACTAGTCTTAATTGCTAATTGATTTAGGCTGACCTCTTTTCCAGTTTAATAGTCTAAATTCCAAAGCAATATCAATTACATAATATGTCTAGGAACTGAAGTTTGTAGTTGAGAATTAATTGTTTTCAGTGACTTCACTGAGGTTTGTTTGATTCTGGGGAAGGCAACTGAGACAACTGAACTGTGGCTGTGGCTTGTCTGGACTCTGTTGCATTCATCTTCTCCTGACCCTTCAGTGATGTACCACCATGTAAAATTGATTTGTCTTTTCATGTTGTTTGTTTTTATTGTTGTTGTCCTGTGCCTAACATCTTAAAATCAACTTGTTAATTTCTTTAAAGTATATCTTGTTGAAGCTTTTGCATTCTATTATTAAGTTTTATGTTAAATTCATAGATAATTAGGAAAAAAATAATAACTTTGTAGGCTTGATCTTCTAATCCATGACTAATCTTTTTTTTTTTTTTTTTAAGTCTTGTTTTTAGCCAGTCGCTCATATCTCTGGACTTGATTGAAGATTTTCTTGAATTGGCTAGTAGAGAAAAAACAGAAGATAAAGATAAACCTATTATTTATAAAGGTAAGTGATAAGCATATCTATATTATAATTTTTAAAACACTCACTGGAACATAATGAATGTTTTAAAGATGAAGGAAACCAAATTACCCAGAGGCTCACCACCCTGTCATGTCAAAGTATATCCTGTATTTTCTCCTTGTCTGTATCCACAGACATCTCTCTGGTCAGTCTGTATTTCTTGTCTCCATTTGTTCCCCTTTCCCCCTTCATTTTGAAGCAGGGGCGGGATGTTTAGCTAAGATGGCCAAATTTATGATCTTGTCTCAGAGTCATTCATGATGGGATTTCAACAGTGGCAGTTGTGCTTCGCTTGGTTTCTTCTGTTTACATCTTTCTTGTGTACCTTTGAGGTCTGCAGGGTGACATGGAAATGAATAGTAAATCAGCTACTATATGGAGCTCTATTAATGTCTCTCCCATTCTATACTTTTGTCATTTAACAAAAACTAATAACAGTAACATTACAATGATAGGTAATTTAGCATTGAAAACAAGTTTATTAATACATAATTCATTTATTACACATTTTACTCAGTGTGAAGAATTCACTCATTTTAGGATATTTTGATTTGTGAAACTGGTATCATAGTTAATTTTTAAGTATTTTAATCACTTCTGTATGAAGTCCTATATTATTTAGTTATTACTTCCCTCTCTCTCACTGCTCAGCTTCTGTACAGCTAAGTAACCAGAACTCTACATACCTTCTGTGAATGACTTACTCTGGACTACTGTGGCACTTTATAGTCTTTCGTTACTGGCTTCTTTCACTTTGTAAACTAATTTCAATGTTAACCTATTTATGTTACACTTTTTAATAATATAATAGCCTACTATGTCTAATTCTACATTTCGATCAGTCGTTCATTTGATAATGGGGATGTTTTCACTTTTGGGCTGTTGTAAATGGTGCTCTTGTAACTATTTTTAGTTTCCATGTATTTAAACATTAATTTTCAAATCTTTTGAATAGAATTGCAGACTATATAGTAATTTCTATAGGATGATTCTCTGCTAAACTCATTAAAGTATCTGGAGATGTAGTTCAGTGATAGAGTACTTAACTTGGATGTACAAAGCCTTAAGTTTCAGCCTTAGGACCACAAGAAAGAGAAAAACAGCCTTTTGGGGCATAGCGGGGAGGCATCTCTGGAGGCTGAGCTGTGAGCTCTGGTCATGAGCTACTTCCCACAAGTTATTGTGCAGCCTTTCTGTTTCCTCTATGCTTTTCAGCTGGCCTGCCTACTTTTTCATGGTTCTTGTTGCTTTCCCTCTCTTTTCTCTTCAGAATGAAATTCTTGTTTCCTCTGATTCTTACTATTTCAGAGATAGCCAATCCGTCACCATTTTACTCAGAGTCCTTAGTTTGCCTACCAGGTGATATGTATCACCATACTTGCTTGATTTATGTTCTTTTGTTCACTGGTAAATTTGAACTGTTTTTGTTTTTACATGCTTATCAGTTTATAATTGTGTAAGTTGTCTTTGTCAAGCATTGGCTTTAAGTACCAATAAAGTCTTTTAAGTAACTATTATTACTATTGCTAGGACAGTCACTGCATACTGGGTAAGTACCAGAATTTGGAACAGTGTGGATTCTAATTACAGCTATCAGACCCAGATTAGGAATTATCATCTAATAGTCTATGCAGTATGGCAAAATTCAGAGCACTCACAAATCTTGAGAGTTGTAGCTACTTACCAGTTTGGCAAAGTCCTAGGCTACTGAGGGTAGAGGACAGCTGTGATAGTCATTTCTCTGGAATTTCCTACCTTTTCCTTGAGCAAGGTACTGGGATTACAGTCATGTGGCAGGGTGGTGAATTAATTCATGGTGTAATTAATTATCCTTTGTTTAAGAAGGGACTATTTTTCTGCTGTGTGCAGTAACAGAGCCATATAAGTCTAGCACTAGGAAGGCAGAAACAAGAAGGATCACATGTTCATTTGGCAGCCTTGGCTATGGAGTGAAACTTTGGAGTTAGTTACTGATTTAACTCTTTAGTAATATAACCCACCTTTTAGTTTGGGTTTTTTGTATGTGTGTACTTGTGCCCGTAAGTACACATGGGCCTCTGAGTACACGGAGGCCAGAGGTCAGCTTCAGTTCTCTTTCTCAGTCACACTCCATCTTATTTGGTCTCAGTGCATTCGAGTTCACAGGTTCAGTTAGGCTGACAGGTTAGTGAGTCCCTGACATCTGGTGCCTACCACTGAGCCCAGCTTTTATCTGTGTCCTGGGGCTCTGAACCCAGGTCCTCATATTTGCAAAGCAGTCACTTAGCCATTTACCCAGAAACTAACATTTAGTTTCAGTTCCTAAATATAGAGGCTCAAATACACTCTGTATCTGATTGTGGCCTTAAAGTTCTTATCTTTCTACCTCTACCTCCCAGGCGGTGCCAAAATTGTGTCGCATGCAACCTGCACCAATTTGGTTTTATTTCATACCAAGGATCCAGGGCTCCATGCATTCTGCCAGCTAAACTATATCTCCAACTTGTATTTTGATTTTTCAGAATGTCTAGTTATGGAGTCCTGGCCTGGCCTGGGCCATGTAATTGCCATCCTGATGCTGGGATTATAGGCATGTACTATTCTACTTGGCCTATCACCCATCTAAATTTTTAAATTAAATTTAGTTATTGTGTGTGTGGGTGCTTGGGCATGTGAGTGGAGGTTAGAGAACAACTTGGGAAAGTTTTCTTCCACCTCATGGGTTCTGGGGATGAAAATCAGGTTGTCGTCAAGCTTTTTGGCAGGAACCTTTACCCCTTCAGTCATAGTGCTTTTAAGTGGTACTCAAGAATGAAAAATCTACAGTTGTGAAAGAGCAACACATGAAATTCCTCTGATTTTTTTTACTCCACTTTCAGGTGAAGGAAAGTGGCTCCGGAATATTGACTATTACCGCTTGGATGGTTCTACTAATGCACAGTCCAGGAAGAAGTGGGCTGAAGAATTTAATGATGAAACCAATGTGAGGTATGAAGCATTTTCTGTATGTATAGATATCTTTCAATTTAGGTTCAGTAAAATTAGCTTTTTAATATATTCTCTCATTTTTAATAAATGATGTAATCAAGGCCAAAACCAGGTGAATTCCAACCTTCCCCGCAAAACTTTACTCATGGATATTGTAGCCATGTGAGTCTCACATTTATCACTTACTAAATTTATTTGAGCAGACATGCTTTAATTCCAGCATTTGGGAGGCAGAAGCAAGTGGCTCTTTGTAAGGTCAGTGCCAGCCTGGTCTACCTAGTAAGTTGCACTCCAGCCTGGGCAACACTGTAAGATTCTGTCTTGAAAATATTTGTGATTTGTGCTTTTTTCCTTCTCATTTTTAAGTTCTAGGGCATCATAGCCATTAACTTCTCAAGGTCATTTGAATTGTTCCCAGGTTTTGGAATTAAAATTAAAGCTATTCTAAATGTTCTTGTACAAGTTTTTGTCATCACTAGTATTTTCCTTATGGTAATAAAGTCTGAGGATCTTAAATGCTGGTTTGTGTGATACTCTGACATTTATCTACCTGTGAGGTTGTCAGCTTTCCAGAGTGACTCTATGGTTTTTCTTCCAGCAATGTAAGAAAGTTCGCGTTCTGCATTCGTTTCGACACTTGTCATGTTTTTTTATAAAAGCTAGTTGGTTTATTCATTCATTCACATTCTCCAAAGGTGGTGCACTGTTCCTGGAGGAACTGAAATACCAGGTGGATGCGTGGAGTGGACAGAAACTGTTCCTATTCCATCTCTTAGCTCCAAAAATCCGTGTAACATACTGTTCTTGGATAGAGGATACATTGGATATTACACCGATAACACACTACACTTGATTTTATCCAAAAGGCTGAAAAATAATCCTAATGTGATTTTTTAATTTGCTTTTCTCCAATCATAAATCAGACAGATTGAATTCTTATATATATATATATATATATATATATATATATATATATATATATATATATATATATATATATATATATTGGTAATTTTTATTTAAAATAATTTTGCATCTATTTTGATCATATTCTTCCCCTTCTCCAAACTCTTCTGAATCTTGAGTCCTCTTTAATTATAAATTATTGGAGGTTTTAAAGTTAATAATATAGTTATAATTAATTTAATAATTAATGCAATTACAAATTTCTGATTTTTTTTGTTTTGGGAAGCTGATTCATCTTACTTAAACCACTTTAGATAAAGTATGCTTTGTGTGTGTCCTGTTGTAATATTAAAGTCTTATCATAGCCAAACATTTATTTTATATTTTCGTTTTTAGAGGGCGATTGTTTATCATTTCCACTAAAGCAGGATCTCTTGGAATTAACCTGGTAGCTGCTAATAGAGTGATTATATTTGATGCTTCTTGGAATCCATCTTATGACATCCAGAGTATATTCAGAGTTTATCGCTTTGGACAAACTAAGCCTGTTTATGTATATAGGTTCTTAGCTCAGGTAGGTTTGTCATTTATATTTCTTTCATATTAGAAAGTTGGATGAAACTAATATTCTAGAGATGCAGAATCTATACAGATGAAACTGATGAATACACATGTACAACATAGATCTTTTACAGAGACAGTTGAAAATATTCTGTAAATTTATTAAATATTACAGAAATTTATTCTGTAAATAAAGCAAAAGTCAAGTTAGCCTTAGCAGCCAGACATGCTAGCACACTGCTTTGATTCTAGCACATAGGATGTGTAGGCAGGAAGGTAATAGTTTCAAGGACAGTCTTGTTTATATAGTGAGACCTCTGTTTAAAACCAAAATTAATTCCCCTTCAGAATCCACATGTAAGAAAATAAAATTGAAGAAAAATTAGCATTTCAACTTCATTTATATTTGTAGAGTCAAATTGCCCTTTTAAACTAGTAGCATATGTGCTTTAGGAGCAGGTGTGATATACACTCCACCTGCACCTAAATCTAGTCTTTTCTCAGTGACAGCCTTGGTTTGACTGGTAGATCCTTACTTGGTCTTCCTCAGTGTGGCATATGCTTGTGTCTCTTTCCTGTTATTTACATGTACAGCTTCTTTATATTTTTAGTTTATAGGTAATAAATACTATATATTAATATGCTAGCATGTTCTGGGTTAAAGAAAGCAACATTTGACATAAGAGAAATTTTGGTTATTGTTAGCCTTTTATGTATTACACAGAAACCTGCTTCATCACATTGTAATTTCAGTATGCATCTAAATTTCTTTTCATGTCCCTTTTCTTTCTGGTTGTCCTGATATCTGCCTGCTCTCTGACTTTGACCAAATATATAACTATCTCAAGGCAGCATACAGACCCGTTTTGGTCACATAATTTAGAATGGCTCTCCATAGTCTAATTTTCTTAATTTGATGATAAGTTAAGATGGTAAGTTTTCTTAACCAGATGAGCTCTGTCATAAATGGAGAATCACTGCTACGTATTGTTTACGACAATATATGACCTTGAACTGTTACCTTTTTATATTGACCAGTAATTAGATTTATCTGAAGTTCCATGTTGACCAGATTTCCTTATTTGTATAATTGTTCCTTTCTAATTTTTTTAACACAGGGAACCATGGAAGATAAGATTTATGATCGTCAGGTAACAAAGCAGTCACTATCTTTCCGAGTTGTTGATCAACAGCAGGTTGAGCGCCATTTTACCATGAATGAGCTTACTGAACTTTATACTTTTGAGCCAGACTTATTAGATGACCCTAATTCAGAAAAGAAGAAGAAAAGGGATACCCCCATGCTGCCAAAGGTATGTTTATTCAGATTATTAGGTTAACTAATAAACCAAATGCCAACAGGAACCAAGGAAAACTATACTACTACAGTGAAAGTGAGTCTTCTGAAGGCCACTGCTCAGATTCTCAGAGATTAACTTATATTCAATTAGCTTTAATCTAGCATCTCCATAGGCACTATAAATGATAGTCATACATCATGAGCAAAAGCAACTTGGGAAGGAAAGGGTTTATTTGGTTTATGGGTTAGAGAAGTCCATCATCGGGGGAAGTCAAAGTAGAACCTGAGATGCCGGAACTGAAACAGACTGGGAAGGAGTGCTGCTTACTGGCTTTACTCCCTCTGGTCTGTCCAGTTTCCTTTCTTACATACCCCTGGGCTACTTGCTCAGGAGTGGCACCACCCACAGTGGTTGGACCCTCCCACATTGATCATCAGTAAAGAATGCCATATAGACTAGACTTGTCTCCCGACAGTTTAATGGCGTCATTTTCTCTATTCAGGTTCTTTGTTCCAAATAACTCTAGCTTGTGTCAAGTTGACAGATGAAAAACAAACAAAAATAACTGAGTTACTAGGTTCTATCCATTCTTTTAATTTTTCAGAGTAATGTTCTTCAGTCATAAGCCTTCACCAAATCATACTGAGTTGGTGACTGATTCTCAACTATTTGTTGCTTAAATATTAAGGTCACCTTTGTTAACATAAATTTTCTTTGGAAAAAATGCTTTTCTGGCAATAGATTTATAGATTGCATAGATTTTTAGTGATCTGATCTTGGCCAGGGCCACATTTCGTAATACACTTAAGTAGGTGTTTTGTTCCTCTTAAGTACAGTGTACACAGCCTAGGTTCCGTACCCTTTATTAAGAAAACAAAAGCCAGTATAACTGGCACAGAAGCGCTTCTGCCTTTCCCTTTTCCAGCACTGTAGCACTTATGTCTCTTTAAATGTGGACTGCATGTTGGTAATTGTAGGGAGGACAAAATGGGGATTTACGCTAAAGTACCCTAAGTGAGGCTTTAGGTTGGTTTTCTCCACCCTGATTTTTGTATACAATTTTCTTTCCTAGTCTTTAGTCCTTTATTCAAGCTCTAATACCTCAAAGCATAGTTTACTGAACAGAGGTGTTATTGTACAGTTTTATTAGCCAGCACATGATAATATAAGGTTTTACTTTTGTCATTCTTAACACTAGCATAGAATACCATTAAAATAATTTGACGTAAAGCACGGAGTGGCTAGCTAATCAGCTGAATTCAGCTTGTATACATTTACTTTTGAGACATAGGAGCCACATGGTGGCACATGAGTCCAGTGTTTGCTGGCATCTGCTACTAAGAAGCCAAGTTTATAATTGAAAGTATGAAATTTAATACCAGTTGTCACTTCACTGCCTCTTTTATTATGTTTAGTCATTTTTTGTTTAATAAAACAAAGTCTAGTATTATTGATGCATACAGATTTTCTGATAGGAAAATTCTTATTATTTATCTGAATAAGAATAGAGTACCAGGCTGGGTGTTGGTAGTGCATGTTTTTAATCCCAGCATTTGGGAGGCAGAGGCATGTGAGTTTGAGGCCAGACAGGTCTACAAAGTGAGTTCCAGGACAGCCAGAGGGACCCTGTCTTGGTAAAACAATAGAATACCAGAAAATCAAAGTTGATGGGAAATTATTTTAGTTCTACCAGTAGTTTGTAGGTAATTGAAATCTCTTATTTGGTGTTTGCTGGGATAATTGACGGCAGGTCTAAGGAACAGCTGCTTTGCATCCTGTCTTTACTTTAGGTCCTCCGCTAAATACCCTTTTGGAGGTAAATCTTGTTTTCCCCCCTTTAATTCTTAAAATGTATTTGCTAGTGGGGGGAGACAGCCCAGTTTATGAGTAGGCAGCTGGACAACTTACAGGAGTTGGGTGGACTGCAGGTACCTTTGCTGACTGAGCTATCTCACTAGCCCCTCTGTTTCTTTTGAGACAGCCTCTTTCTCTTTATAAAGTGCAGACTGCTGTGGGTGTCTCACAAACTCCCAGCTTTCCTTCCCCCTGTCTTAGTCTCTATAGTGCTGAGATGGCAGAGCTGTATTGTCACACTCCTAGGGAATACTTTTAAGCAAGCTTTGTGATCCTCACAATTTTCAAGAAATAACCGTCTCCACACCCCCATGAAGTAACTGTACTAATGTTCACTGCTAGTTTCCTTTAGATAGTTGTTACAATATTACCACTTGGTAAATTCATTTCTCTCAAGACAATATCATTTTAGAAGGAAGCATCATATGATGCCTTTATCCTTATAAGATCAAAGCTTTGACATATGAATGAAAACATTCAGGGGACAAAGGAAATAATCTTAGCTATACTGTGGGAGAAACAGAATTTGAGGCTTGACTTTCCTTAGAGATGGATTGTACCAGTTGTCAGAATACTAGCAGTAATTACTAAATACTAATACTTGCTTCACTGAGTCTGTATGGACTTGTCAGGGAATGAATATTCTTCCCAATAACTAAGGACTTTCTCTCCCCCTTTCTTAAACACTATATGAGAAGAACTATCTTTTAACCATCTAATGTTTCTGTAGTATTTGGGTTTGGGTATTTAGATTATCTTATTTAATAAAGACTCTCAGTTTTCAAGTAGCTTTGTGGTGAGTTTTTAAAATAAAGTACTTCTGGTATCTTCCTACAAACTACACGAAATAGACTTGGCTGTTAGTACTATTTTAGTGGGGCTTTTGTTTGGTTTTTCATTTTTTCTCTTTCTTCTCTTTTTTTCTCTAACAAGAAAATCTAGTAAGATGCCAAGGCCGCCTTTCTTTAGTTATCAGGGACCATGGTGCCAAATGATACCTCCAGACAACATATTCCCAAATTCTGCTAAGCTAAGCTGCCTTAGAAATTATTGCCAGTGGAAATTGCATCATATATAATGTATCTTTGCTAGGCAGGGTGTTGGACTTCAGAAATTGTTTCCTTATGGAGAGTTTGGTAAACTACAAATATTTACTACTTGCTAAACCTGGTGTTGTATGTTTATGATGCTAACTTGAAAAACTGAGGCAAGATGGTTGCAAATTCAAGGCCCATGCTGGTTCATTTCTGAAGTGTGATCCTTAATATGGGTCTAATCATATACAGTCTTCCTAGAGATATAAACATTGGATGTTCCATGTGGCATTCTTAGAATACTGCTGCCACGCAGGCACACATTCTGTTTAGCTCAGAAAATTCTACAGCGGGCCATCTTAGGTTCATATGTCAAATTTATAACACTATACTATTTTGGTATGCCAAAATATGGCTTATGGAGTAAGTATACTGACCTACTCTTAGAGATCAAGGTATCCCAATATTCTGTTTGACAGTTTTGTTTTGCCTCCCTCACTGCATATATTTGTATGTATGTATTTGTAAATTTTCAGTATCTTCCCTTTGTGAACATTTTGTCTTTTTGAGACATGTTCTTACTCTAATAGCTCTGGCTGGCCTGGAACTTGGTACACTTAAGCTGGATTTAGCTCAGCCTTTAGCCTTTAGGGATCTGCTTATCCCTGCCTCCCAAGTGCTAGGATTAAAGATTTGCAGGATGGCACCTGACTTATGGAAATTTTCAAGCCAGAAAAATGTAATACCCAGAAAACAATCATAGATCTGTCCAGTTGTTAGGTTTTTTGATATATTGGTCTCATCTATTTTAGTGAAAAAATTACATCACAAGCATTATGGTGTTTGATTTGTAAATCATGGGAGAGGCTGGCGAGGTGATTCAGTTTCTAAAGTGCCTGTACAAGTATAAGTATCTGAGTTCAGATCCCCAACACCCATGTAAAAGCTAAGTATGGCAGTGTGCATCCCTAACCCAATGCTGGGAGATAGGGAGAGAAAGGGGCTTTCTGGAGGTCATTGACCAGCCAGTCTAGTCATGAACTCCAGTTCCCTGAGAGGTCTTGTCTCCAGAAAGATGTTGGGAATCAGTAGTTAGGAGGACACTTGCCATCAACTTCTGTGCATATATGACTTAAGCGCGCATCTGTAAAGCATTAAGCTAGTTCTTATATAACAGCCATGCTATAAAATGAGTAACTTCTTAATTCCCTAACATCTAATATCCAATGATTTTATTTGTATGTAACCAACCAGTTGTTTCTGAATGCCTTATAACTACTTTGTTAATATCAAGGCCCATTCTTACTTGCTGATGGGGGCGTTTGTGCACATGCCTTTGCACCCTTTTGTGTGTGTGTGTGTGCACTAGTGTTTATCTGCCTGTGTGTGTTAACTTGTTCTCTCTCTTATATTTTCCACAAAGTGGAACTTAGTCACTAGATCTAAAAGCCTATTTAAGAGTATATTTGTAGCAAGAATATTTTTAGGGGTGCTTGGGTTCTTGTAGAATTTCCCGGCATGTGCAAGGCTCTATGTTCCATCAGTGCTGAAACATAAAAAATAATAATAGAAGGAGAAAGCTTGTGGGTGGTATAAGAAAAGTTAGCACTTTCCCCCCAAAACAGAATAAGACATATGTTTACAATTTTCTTGGAAATGGTGTTAAAAAGTTAGAAAAAGTGTTAACAGTGGAATTTTCCTAGTAGCTTACCAAGAGGAGGAAATACTTTGGCGAAGAGAGCACTTGAATTTTTTTCTGTTATTATTGATGGATAAGATCAGGTCCTGTCTAAGAACCTACCATTGCATATATCAACACAAAAGTCATTGGTAAACTTAGCCCATGTGACATTGTCAACAGTAATGTTGTAGGTACTGACAAGGCCCTCTTCATGTACCCTGAGACTAAGGTTTAAGAGTGGTAATGTGCTCAGACATTCAGCTACTAAGTGGTAGAAATTAGAATTGAAATGCACTCATGACCTTAGATCTGCACTGTCCAGTATGAGAGACTCAGGCTACATGTGACTACTACCATGGTTTACGTGTATGTGATTATGTGTATGCTTCATTTAAATCCTGCTGTAACTTCCATCTGAAATTCAGAAAACTAACACAGGTTTCCTTTTATAAAATGTTTATGTTGGTATTAGCATTTCGTGCAATTTAGCTGTGGAGTAGTAGTCTTTTACAGAGAAAAGCTCATGAGGCGTTTTTGCTTTTGCATTTCTGGGACTATCAAGCTGTCGGTTCCTTAGGCTCCACCCTTCATTGATACAGGGATTTCAATAGCACGGTTTCTGGGTACTAGTGGTGTTGTTACTATTGGCTAGTTTAGCTAATTCAAATCTGGCTCTTTCGACACAGCAGAGGAAGAGCAGTGGCAGAAACTGAAGCTGAGCCCCTTTAGAGGAGTTAGTAGATTACATGGCTAAGCCTTTGTATTACATTTATTATTTTGAACCTGTAAAAGAACAGAAGTTGCAGAGATTTATTTGCTTAATATAAGAATTACTAGATGACCTTAGTTATATTTTTTTAATGTTTATATCTTTTTTTTTATCATTTTCTTGTCTTTTGATTTAAGATACAAGTTAAACAAGCTGTTTACATTCCTAATATGTATGTTACAATATACCTAATTTGGCTTAGAGGGTAATAATATTTGCAAACACATCACAGTCATGGTAACTACAGATTGTTTGGGATAAAAATTGATTTCCAATTTAGGTTCTACTTGGAAAACTGTAGTTTCTAGAACTACTGTGGTCATAGGAAATGTATGAAGACAGCTCTCTGTCCCACAGTATAGCACATGCAATCACTGTAACCCATTAACTGATTTTTGAGATTTAAATCCTAAATATAGTATCCAGTTCTTTAAATGTTAAAGACAAAACCATTCCTATCAAAAGACATTTTTGCCCTCTGCTACTGTCAGCTTGGCAGACGTGAAAGTGACAAATTCTATGGTTGTCAGTAATTCACACCCATGCTCTGGGAATCTGGGCCTGTTTCTAAAGCTCTTTAGCATAGGTTATGTACTTCAAGCACAAACAAAACAGTGATGTGCATTCAGTAACCTCTCTAGAGTTATTTACTCCACACACTACAGTTTTTCTCCCCCTCTAGTCTGGGGGAAGAAACTGGCTTCAAATGTGAACGGAAAAGCTTTTGGACCAGGACTATTAAATTTCTTCACTAAAATGCTAGACTTCTTTAAGTAATAAATAGGACTTTTTCATAGCCTTTTTAGTAGGTCATATGGCAGTTAAGTATTCTAGCAACCTTTTACTTCCAGATATTATAAAACTCAAATTCAAAGTGATAGTAAGCAAAATATTTTTGAAATATGGCAAACCTCCTTCCCCTTCCCCCAGGCCAAGCCTTGATTATTTTTTAACAATTTTATTTTCAAGGTTGGACTTCAGAATTAATTAGATGGGATTTTTGTCAGCTTGCCAAATACTTTAAACTTCTAAATAAATTAATTTAAACTTCTAATTTATCATTAATTTTGTTTTATTAATTGAACTAGTCACTTTTAAAGCTTAAACTAATTTAGGTAGTTAGCTGAAATACAGACCATAGTTTTTTCAGTTTGTAGACATTTAAAAAAAACTTATTTTAGAAAAAGTAAAGTTTAAACAAAGACAAGTAAAGGTACACATTTGGATGTAATTTAAACCTCATTTTGATGAATGTTGGCTTAGTGATTATAGATTCTGTTCCAGTATTGTTTTCAATAATAGTGTTACTATAGCAACAAATATAAATGCTGCTTTAAAGGAGGAAAACAAAAACCTTTCTACTGATTGTATCTTACATGGGATGAAAACTTTAACTTTCATAGTTATTCTGGATTTACAAGACTGTTTTTCCTGAAGTAGTCTGAGGATCCTGTTACAAAGACTTTTTGGCCTTTCTAATCTCATTATTTGTTTCTTATATAGATTGAATGCTGCAATTAATTTAAAGGCCAAAGAGATGGGAACAGTGTCTGCTGCCTTGCTTCTGAGCTAGATTGTTTTCTAATTTTTAAGACAGGGCTTAATTTGTGCGCATTATATTTTTGTTCTTAAAATAAAGAGAGCAGGGAGTTATATGCATGAATTTGTGTGACTGCTTATCTGACCAGAGGTTGACATTTTGCTCTTGATTTTGGTTTGTTTTTGTTTGTTTGGTTTTGTTTTTTTTTTTTTTTTTTTGAAATAAGGTCTCTTGCTGAACTTGGGACTAACAGATTTGACTAAGCTAGCTGGACAGTGTGCCCTAGAGTTCCTCCTTTCTCTTCTTCCTCAGTGCTCAGTTTACACCAATACCCTCGCTCCCCTCTCCCCTCATTTCTCCAAGGCTTTTTAAAAAATTTATTCTTCTGTTATCTATTACTTCCCAACTGTCGTTTCCCATCCTCCCCCCTCCCCAGCCTCTCTCGCTCCTCTCCTTCCTCAGATCCATCTCCCCTCGGAAAAGAGCAGAGCTCCCAGGGACATCAGCCAGGTACTAGAGATCCAAACCCAGGCTCTTAAGCTTGCAAAGGCAGCGATTTACCCACTGAGCAGCCCTCTAGGGTCAGTGATGATGATCACAGCACACATATTGAGTATTATCAGCACAGTCAATATGTGAAGAAATTATTAAAGTAGATCCACTAATTCATTCTATTGCAGGTGTCATAATAATCAACACAGGAAAACAATTTTAATGTCTTAAAAGGGAACAGTTGATGAAGGGATTTTTTTTTTGGGGGGGGGGTTCGAGACCAGGTTTCTCTGTATAGCCCTGGCTGTCCTGGAACTCACTCTGTAGACCAGGCTGGCCTCGAACTCAGAAATCCGCCTGCCTCTGCCTCTCGAGTGCTGGGATTAAAGGCATGCGCCACCATGCCCAGCCTGATGAAGGTTTTCTATAATACAGTGAACTAACTCTCAGTCTTCCTAATGCTGACCCTTACAGTTCAGCATTAGGAATACAGTTCTTCATGTTGTGGTAACCTTCAGCCATAAAAATAATTTTTTGCTACTTCATAACTAATTTTGCTACTGTTGTGAATTGTAATATAAATATTTTTGGAGATATAGGTTTGCCAAAGGGTTACAACTCACAGGTTGAGAACCACTAATATAATCTAAATTCTGTGCATTTATCGAAAACATTGGTTTGTATTTGGTATAAAGCGATGTCCATGCAAAGAATGCAAGGGAGAAATGTACATTTCAACTAAATATAATGTGTTGCCATTTTTATGAAAAGCTACATCTATACATGTGGAGGACAATATGTTATTGATAGTTGTCTTCAGGTTATATAACTAGATATTAGTATTACTTTAATTAATTGATCCAAAAAGAGAAATGATCACATTCTTAGAAGGAATACAAAGAGTTTCTGGTTTGTTTTGAGTTTTGGCTGGATGGACTCCGTTATGTTAGTAAGGCTCCAGATGTATTAATGGTAGAAATGAAAGTTCCCGCAGCTTCTGCTTGACTTACTGATATTTCGGTTGGCCATGAATCAAAGAGGACAGTGTTGCTTCGACAGAAGCTGAATTGTCACCATTACCTGACCTTAATTAGGTGATCAAGTTTCATTTTCATAGACTAAATCTTGAATATGGAATAAAATTGATGAAATAGTACATGACAGCTTTAGTATGAGCATGAACTAGCCTTTCACAAGTTTGGGATTTTTACTTTGGCTTTTATGTTTTCTTTCATTAAATTAACGTACACTGGGACTATAGAGAGACGGCACTGGCTCGTCTAAGGAACCTGGGTTCGATTTTAAGTACCTACTCACATAGTGGCTCACAACCATCACATTCCAGTTCCAGGTAATCCATGACCTAGCCTTTGTGGACATTAGGTACAAACATGGTACACATATATGTACACAGGTAAAACACCCAAATACATTTTAAAAAATCCTTAAAACAGTAACATACAGTTGTTAAGGAAAAGAAAGCTCAAAAAAGTTATAAATGTTAAAAGTAAAAAGTGAAAGACCTTATGCTGTTTTTCTCTTGCCCAGAATCCTTCAAGGGATTATGGCTTTTACCTTAAAAAGTAGACCTAGGAAACAGAAGAGCCAAGCCTCATGAAACCAAGCATTTTCTGCAGTGTGATATAATAATAATTACTGTGTAAGGGTTGGGATATTCAGTTGCTTGTCCCAGCTCGTCCCTTGTATAATTGGAAAAGTCACTTGCCTGGTTCTCAATTTCTCCTAATTTCAGGTCAGCAAGTTTGAATTTCAAATTATAGGATGCTAAGGACTAACCTGATAAAACTCGCTGATGTCTCGGCCTTTTTACTGTCTGTGTAGCACACATTTCTGGAAAAGCTTCTCTACAGTAAACAAGTAATGTTGAATTGGATTGTGATGGAGAAATGAACTTAGTCAATTAACATGGTGTTTATTTATTTGGTTTATTTGGTTTTTTTTTTTTTTTTTTTTGAGACAGGGTTTCTCTGTATAGTCTTGGCTGTCCTGGAACTAACTTTGTAGACCAGGCTGTCCTCGAACTCAGAAATCCACCTGTCTCTGCCTCCCAAGTGCTAGGATTAAAGGTGTGCACCACCACCACCTGGCTGGTGTTTATTTTTTTAAAACTTAGGTGTTTCCATTTATTCTGCTATTCTTGCAATATCTTGTTATACCTGTGAGCAAGTAGTTGTCATCCATATTTAACTTCTGTTCATAGCCAGAGGTCTCCGTGGTTATCAGAGTTAACTCCAGATCCAGTGGTGTAGAGTTCTCTTGGTCCCTGGAGTAGCTAGCTTTGTCAGAGAAATGAACTGCTAATAATTTTGGTTACAGTTATCAGTGCCAGGCAGAAGTAAAATATCTTTATCTGTTCAATTGTGCTTGGGGTAGTCATGGGAGTCGTGTTATCTTTTCATAGATGTGTTTATAAAGACAGGCACATCTCTTTGCCTGCTAGCCCTAGTAACAGCTGTAGAGATTGAGCAAGTGATGAAGAGCTTCTTTAGTGGGATACAGTCCAGAAACTAAGAATTAGATGGAAGATTTTACTACACCAGATAGTACCTTTCATAGCATCTCTCTGTTCTACCAGAAATTTTTCTTGAAATCCTGTCTTTGTATGGTTTTTTAAAAGCTTGCTCGTTTCAGCAAAGAAAGTTTAGCCGTATACTGCATGTCAACATGAGTTATGTGGTCCTAGTTACAGCTATATCTTTAAAACATCACTTCTGTTTCCTTTTTGAAAGGAAGTAATTATTTCAAATGTTTGCTACAGTAGCAAAGGTTGTTTATATGAGTTAGATACCACATTATATGGAATTTGTGTCTGCGTTTGCTCTTGTAGAGGAAAAGACAGGGCTTTATGATACAAATCTGTCATTTTGAGTTATTTAACAGACATTTGAGTTCCTACCTTTTGTGGATCATATTTTTAGGTATGGCTAAATATGTAGAAGCAATACTTTGCAGATATGCAGGGTTTGTCTATGCTTAAACTTATGTGTAAGTTAAGGGTTGCCAATGTAGAGTGTTTTTTTACATGCTGTATACCTAACCAACATTCACTTGATCAATACTTGTTCTTGCACTTATAGTCATAGTTTAAAAAGTCTATTCTAGGACAACTTGTTAACAACTTTGGAAAATAATTGTATAAAGTGAATTATTATCTATTCATGTATGGTTTTTTATCAGCTTGTGGCTGCTTTTGTGTTTGTTTGCTTGTTACAGTAGTAGGGTTTCTTCCTTCTCCTACCGCCAAGTATTGGGATTATAGCTCTGCCCCACATTTGGGTTTGGTACGTTTTTGAGGCAGGGTCACACACTGAATTGCCCAGGTAGGCCTTGAACTTGTAATCCTTCTGCCTCAACCTAAGCAGTAGCTGGGATTACAGGTTTGTGCCACGTTACCTGACTACATTTTCCTTTTATTAGCAAAAGTATCATATTCATGACATTCATGTTAGCCTCCCACCCTTGTCTCTTTTCTACCATGCCATTGTAGTCATAATTATAGAGCAGAATTTTAGTATTTAAACATTCAATTTTTAATGTTCAAAGATAGTCTTAGGAATGGAAGGGTGGCTCAGCAGTTAAAAGCACAGACTACCCTGTAATGGAATTTGATTCCACAGTTCACAGCTCACAAAGTGCCTGTAAGTCCAGCTCCAGGGAATCCAGTGCCTGACGGCATTGTACTTAATGCATACGCACACTTAAAAATAACTCATAAAAAAACAGACTTAGGTTTGGCAAAAATCACTTGGATAAAGATGCCTGCTGCCAAGCCTAAGGACCTGAGTTTTGAGCCCCATAAGGTAGGACCCATAAGGTAGAAGGAGAGACTAGTTCCTGCAGGTTGTCATCTGACCTACACTTATGGTGCATGTTGTGGTTTACATGTACACACACACACACACACACCAATAATAATAAACAATAAACAACTCAGGACACCATTTTTTAAAACTCTTTTAATGAATTGATATATGTATCAGTTTAAATTTGACTATGTAGGGAGCCAGATAGTGATACATACCTGTAATCCTAGCACTTTGTAGAAGGAGGCAGGAATATCAAGTGTTCAAGGTCATCCTTTGCTACATTAGCAATTAGAGATTAGCCCTCTCTTAAAAAGGGGGAAAAAAAACCTCTAAATATGCTAAGTTAACATGAAATTTTGATGTGAGGTCTGTTTTCTAGGTAACTTATAGTATACATTGAAAATGTGAAAAGCAGTCACTTTCTATTTTTAACTATCTAGAATTATGAAGATATGTTCCAGAGGGGGAAAATAATTATGATTTCACCTCTAAAAAACAGGATACCATACTTGCAGAACTTCTTCAGATACATAAAGAGCACATTGTAGGATATCATGAACATGATTCTCTTTTGGACCACAAAGAAGAAGAAGAACTGACTGAAGAAGAAAGAAAAGCAGCTTGGGCTGAATATGAAGCAGAAAAGAAGGTATTTCTTTCAAACTGCCTTTTCCCTGGAGATAGATGTTAGGGGAAGGGAGACGCTTAACAGGGGTGGATTTAAGTTCATT
This sequence comes from Mus minutoides, assembly GCA_902729485.2. Classification (NCBI taxonomy): domain Eukaryota; kingdom Metazoa; phylum Chordata; class Mammalia; order Rodentia; family Muridae; genus Mus; species Mus minutoides. The sequence continues at coordinate 1,066,190 of LR749899.1, forward strand.
TTCTACATGTATGCAGATGCCACAGTGAACTTCGTTATTGTATATCATAAAGATAGGCTAATAACTAAAAATACTTTTGGAACTAGGTATCATGTCTGTAGTCCCAGCTACTTGAACTTGAAAGGCTGAGATAGGGAGATTATTTATGCTCAACATTTGGAGCCTGGTCTGATTAACAAACCAGAAACAAAATATTTTTTGGTTTCTGTTTTTATGTTAGACATTGGATAACGATGAAGGATGATGAGAGGTACCATATTTGAAGGAAGACATATTAAAATAATTGATCCTTAGGTGTACACTCCCTAATTAGGAATCTTAATGTAAGGGATTTGACTGTACTCAATAGTAGAATAGGGAGAAGATTGTAGGTTATACTTAAAAGGAAAATACTCCTTTTTTGCTTAGCCTTTGCTGAATTAAAAGCTGTATATTTAATGCCAAGCTCCACCAGCAACTTTATTTGAAATCATATCTGTTTTAAATAATATCCACTTGAGCAAAATTGTGCCTGAGTATAGAAACCTTAATCTAGTATCTGAATCCTTTTCAAACCCCTAACTCACTGTACCAAACTTCTTTAATGTTAATATGATGTTAGGAGTCTCATCAGAATTCACTGAGTTCCCTCATTGTGTGGATATTACTAGGGGAAAAAAAAATACACCTTTAGGGGTTAAACCCTTGTATGTAATAAGATCTTGGTTTCGGGTAAAAAGGGTGTTTTATTTGTGTGTGGACGAGTGTTAATAATTTCCTATTCTGAGAAAGTAGATTCTTTACCAAGACTTGATGTACTCAAGTCTTTAATCACAATGTGAAAAGTGCATGTATATATATTTTCTGTTGTTGTTTTAGGGACTGACCATGCGTTTCAACATACCAACTGGGACCAATTTACCCCCTGTCACTTTCACCTCTCAAACTCCTTATATTCCTTTCAATTTGGGAGCCCTGTCCGCAATGAGTAACCAGCAGCTGGAGGTGAGCTACGAGGGACAAAGGTGGTGGGGTATGAACGAAAGGCAGCTCCTGACGTAGGAATAGCGCATTCCCTAAAAGATTACCCTGAAGAGATCAAGACATTTTTCTTTTATTTGTTGACCTTTTGGACCAACCTAATATAGTAAAATGGAGGTTTTGCAGAGTACAAAGGAATCAATCTTTGAATTAATGTATGTAGTTTGAATTATTTTAATTAAGGAATAATAGGGCAGCTGAATGGCTAGGGAAATAGCATTTTGATCACTTATAAAATACCTGGAAAAAGAAAAGCATTTGCTTAATATTTGCAAGTAGGTTAAATACATTCATGAGTTTACTTGCAATGTGGAGGTGCCATTAGGTGTATGCTACTGTCCTCTATAATGAAGTGTGTGATTTAAAACTAGAACAAAGTATAAATTAAATAGGAAATATTGGAATATGTTATCAGTAGGTTAATAATTTAATTGAATCTGTGGTTTCATTTTTAAAATTTGCTCATGGATTTATTTAAATTAATTGGTTCAATAATCCCAAATTTGTATCTCCCTAAAAAGTTTCTTGCACATTGAGTTTTACTTTACTTATAGATTGCTTAGGTTGTAAATCAAATACTATAAAGTGGCAAGAGAAATGATCTGTATACTTGAAGGCTATACCATCCTTCTGCCTTATTATGTACCTTATTTCTTATATCCTTCTAGGACCTTATTAATCAAGGAAGAGAAAAAGTTGTAGAAGCCACAAACAGTATGACGGCAGTGAGGATTCAGCCTCTTGAAGACATCATTTCAACTGTAGTAAGCAAACGACAGTTGTCTTATTTCAACCTCTGATCTGTGGGCATCTCACATCCTTTGCTTTAACTTCTGCTCACTTTCTACTTTCTGTGGGAAAAATCATATAATCCTTATAACTTGATTCAAAATAGTTAAGTACCAGTAAGCTGGATAACAGTCTCAAGTTGAAATTTATCTATTTTGCATAGATGACGACATAAAAGAGAATGGGTAAATTACAAGAATTGAGTCATCAAACATAGAAACGTATGCATTGTTTGTATAAACACATTTTTAATGTTACCAGTTCCACAAATTAAATCCAAGTAGTTCTTCTTCCACAGGAAGCCAACCCATACACACCAATGGACAGCTTAGTGCCCTGTTGTAACATTGGCTTCTTTAGAAATGAGTAAAGGAAGAAGGGAATGGGGTTAAAAATTTCTGAACATATTTAGCAACTTAATGATTTCTCCTCCGTTGTACAGTTATAAGGAATAGATAAACATATCTTTCTTTTAGTGGAAGGAAAACATGAATCTCTCTGAGGCCCAAGTACAAGCACTAGCATTAAGTAGACAAGCCAGCCAGGAGCTTGACGTGAAACGAAGAGAAGCAATCTACAACGATGTGTTGACAAAGCAACAGATGGTGAGAACTCTGTCTCTAGGCGTTGTTGGCGTTTCTTCTGTTTGTATGAGTTGGTATGAGTGGAATAACTGACTATACAGGATGAATGGTCCTAGATTATTCTCAAGTTTTGCTAAAAACTAGTAGTGTTAAAGAGAGATTTGGCCAAATCTTTTCTCCCTGATGGTTTTTTTTGTTGTTGGTGGTGGTTTTGTTTTTTTTTGTTTTGTTTTGTTTTGTTTTTTGTTTTGTTTTTTGTTTTTTTCGAGACAGGGTTTCTCTGTGTAGCCCTGGCTGTCCTGGAAATCACTTTGTAGACCAGGCTGGCCTCGAACTCAGAATTCCACCTGCCTCTGCCTCCCGAGTGCTGGGATTAAAGGCATGCGCCACCATGCCCGGCTTCTCCCTGATGCTTTATTCATTCACGTATTTATTTATATTTATTATTATTATTATTATTGGTTTGTTTGTTTGTTTGTTTGTTTTTTGGTTTTTGGTTTTTGGTTTTTCGAGACAGGGTTTCTCTGTATAGCTCTGGCTGTCCTAGAACTCACTCTGTAGACCAGGCTGGCCTCGAACTCAGAAATCCGCCTCCCTCTGCCTCCCTATTGCTGGGATTAAAGGCGTGCGCCACCACCGCCCTGCGTCCCTGATGTTTTTATAGGACATGTTTCTTTATAGTTTTCTTTTTTATCTCTTCTGGACATTTAGAACTGTGTCAAGACTTTTGCTTCTCTGTCACAGTCTAATATCTTTTATAAAAGTAGGCATTTCAGTGTATTTATCTGGAGGCCATGGTGTCCTGAATGATGTATAAGCATTTACTAAATTGCCTGTATCTTCTGAACACTGCCACATTCCATGATCCTTGGTCATTTTTCCCAACACAGTAGATTTCTGTGGCATGATTTTACTAGGAAGCACTGTAGAATCATGTGCTTTAAATTGTCCTAAGGAATCTGAGACCTTTAGGTAGGAATTATTCCTGTTAAAATGCATTTCCCCTTGGTGTTCATCACTAAAATATTTGTCTGTCATCATGTGAAATATTCAAGAGAATGGCAAAGAAAGGAGAGTTGACAAAAAGTGCTGTAACTAATACTTGAGACTAATCACAGTGCAGGACAAGTTACTATGGCAACTAACCTATATGCTGCCTGCAATACAATAGTCAAGTCATTAAGAGAATTTAGTATTAAATGGTGTTACTAACTGGTTTCTACAGTAATGGTCCTGTGAATGCCATCAAATTAGCAATGGTGATAACAATAATGTGTTTTCCTTTTGGTATGGTACTCCCTTAGCAAATTGATTTTAACTCCAAACTTGATACTTGCCTCTTTGAGGCGGGACATAACACTTGTGTATATATATACAGCTCCTTTTTCTCTCTCTAGTTGATCAGCTGTGTTCAGCGAATACTTATGAATAGACGGCTCCAGCAGCAGTACACTCAGCAGCAACAGCAACAATTGACTTATCAGCAAGCAACCCTGAGTCACCTCATGATGCCAAAGCCTCCAAACTTAATCATCACTCCTTCTAACTACCAGCAGATTGACATGAGAGGAATGTATCAGGCAGTGGCTGGTGGGATGCAGCCGCCACCCTTACAGCGTGCACCGCCCCCCCCAGTGAGAAGCAAAAATCCAGGACCTTCCCAAGGGAATTCAATGTGATTTTGCACTAAAAGTTTAAAGGATTATTAAAATCATAGAAAGATCTTTTATTTTTTTAGGAATCAATGACTTAACAGAACTCAACTGTATAAATAGTTTGGACCCCTTAAATGCCAATCTTCCATATTAGGTGAAATTTTTTTTAACTAGGGCATACCATTTCTCTCTGACATTCGTCAGTGAAGTTGCCTACAATCTTCTTACACACATTGAGTACAGAAGATAGTTCAAATTGTTTTCAGTGAAAACAAATCCTTCCATAACAGTAACAGTTCCACAGATTTCCTCTCTAAATTTTTATGCCTGCTTTTAGCAACCATGAAATTGTCATAAAATTAATGAATTTAGAAATTAATAAAGATTTATATATCCACTCTTTACATATAAAAACACAGCTGAGTTCTTAGAGTTGATTCCTCAAGTTATAAAATACTTTTGTACTAATTCCATTTCTTGATTAGAGTGATTGAAATGGTCTTAATATTCTTTTGACTGAAGTTTGAAACTGGGCTCCTGCTAAATATTGTCTCTGTGATTAAAAGTTAGATCTAAGGCTTCTCTTAGACACAGAAGCGTGTGCAATATTCTTAAATACTACTATAAAGTTGGGGGAGCCTTGCAGTTATCTTAGCCTTAAGTACAGTCTAAGACGAGAAAATTCCTTTTCTTATTTAGTCTTTCTGCCATTTTTAATTTTCAGTTGTATGTGCTGAAATAACTACTGGTAAGATTTCAGGGTTGTGAATTATCCTCTGCATATGAGTTTCCTGTCTCCTGGCACTAATGGAAGTCCAATCTGTCAGCCATGGTGCCAGTGCTGGTGCTCCATCCTGTTCCTGGCAGTGGGATGCAAACTAAGAAAATCAAGTTAGAGCTCTTGAAATTGTGGTTTTAGGCTCACACCCTGTTTTTATAAACAACATCAAAATGGCAGAACCTTTGCTGACTTTAAGTTCATATGAGGAATGTGCTTATATCCTCTCCAGTACTGTCAGTATTGTGAATGAATTCTCTCACAGATAAGGATCGCTGGCATCTCCGCTCTTCTTTGCACTCGGCACCCTCTTCCCAGTTCCTTTACAGTTTAGTAAATTGTTTTCAAGTTTGATGGGAGTTGGGTTTCCTTTCTTTTGATTGTTCTTCCTCCTCTCCTTTCCCTCCTCTTCTTCCTCTTAGATAAAGTTATTTCACCTAATACTCTTAAGAGGGTTTTTTCTTTTTCTAGATCCAGGTTTGTACAAAACAACCTATAATTTCATTCATGTTCAATCTGATTGTTTTAAGTTTCTTCAATAAGAAGATTGTGTTTGACTATGGGAGTCAACTCATTATGGCAATATCATTTTTGAAATCATAATGTAAAACAAGTAGTAGAAACGGCTAAAGAAAAGCTGGGTGGAGTGTTTGTTCTAGGCATCACAGGACTTGATTGAGATTGAATTGAACATGAGCTTAAAACTTGTTATTTGTTGTTTGGATAATAAAAGATTTCCATTTTTATCTTGTAAGAACTAGTGGTTAAAGTACCCCCACACACTGGCTTTTTGGTCAAGAATAAGTGAGGTGTGTGGCTCTACCTTCCCATGATAAAACACACTCATGAATTCATGTATTTTGATATTGTGCCACCCATATAAGCAAGCTTATTTAATGAGGGGAGGGTGGGGCAGATGTGCATTTACTTTGGAAGAAATGAAAGAAGCAAGACTTGTGAGATAAATATTTGAAAGCAGTATGCTCTGGCCAACTGTTATCAGAATACTTTTAAACTGATTTACTAGACATGGGAATTTTTATATGGTCTAATTATTTACTCAAAGGCATAGATTTGAAAATTTGAGGCAACATTATAGTCCATTTTCACAATGGATAAAGCTATAACTTGAAAAATAGTAATTAGAAGGACTAATTGGAAATGGGAGAGTTTGAGATAGACCTTGGACCACGTGCATACACTCTTCTCACTTGATATTTTAGCAACATAATATATGTACTTTGAGTATAACATCAAGTTTTAACAAAGAAAAAAATCACATATGATACTAAAAGGCTCATTTTATATTTGTTTTAGATGTTTTAAATAGTTGCAATGGCTTAAATGACGATTTAAAATGTTGCTTGTAATACAGTTTTGCCTGCTAAATTCTCCACATTTTGTAACCTGTTTTCTTTCTTTGGGTGTAAAGCGTTTGGCCTAGAATTGTGATATTGTATATGTTTTGTCCCGGTTGTATAGTAATGTTTCAGTCCATCATCCAGCTTTGGCTGCTGAAATCATACAGCTGTGAAGACTTGCCTTTATTTCTGTTAGACTGCTTTTTGGTTCTGTATTGAGTATCTTAAGTACTGTAGAAAAGATGTCACTTCTTCCTTTAAGGCTGTTTTGTAATATATATAAGGACTGGAATTGTGTTTTTAAAGAAAAGCATTCAAGTATGACAATATACTATCTGTGTTTTCACCATTCAAAGTGCTGTTTAGTAGTTGAAACTTAAACTATTCAATGTCATTTAATAAAGTGACCAAAATGTGTTGTGCTCTTTATTGCATTTTCACAGCTTTGAAAAATCTGTGCACATATTGTTTCATAGGAAATGTATAGATTTTGATGTCCTGTCTAATGGTGGTTCTTTTGCACATTTAGTTGTTTACTATTTGGGAGGTCAAGAAGTTTGGTTTTTGAATCTGTTATATACTAAATTCTGTAAAAGGAGATCTCTAACCTCAAAAAGGATTTACATACCAGGAAGCCTTGTCTGTGTTTCAGTTTTGGTTGTCTCTGTGAATCCAGCATCATTCCCTGCTTCTCCACAGCTGTGCCATTCATCTAAGTCATACAGGGCCACTTTTCACCCTTGATTTGGGTAATTACTGCCCAGAAGCCCTAGGCATGGAGACAATAGTACCTGACCCCTAAAGAAGTCAAAACAGTTTGTTAGACTTCCTGAGCATTGCCCACCCTGACCCTATTTTATTTTATTGCGTAAACCAAGTATTTTTCAGACAAAACTTTAAAAGCAATTAATCATTTGTCCTAGTAACCAAGATTTCCAAGAAGGTAGCACATGGTTGTGATTCTTCAAGTAAAATAGGTTAGTTCTTACACATATTGGTTTCAAAGTTATATTTAGGTCATTGCCAGTCCAGTATCACCGGGCTCAGTCTCAAGTGACTTTTGACTGTCTTCAAAGTCAGATCTGTCCTTAGGTAAATCCACCACTGCCTCACACAATCTCTCACTAAAGTCTGTCACTGAGCCAGTCCCAGGAGAGTTATCAGGTTACAGAAATGCCTTCACCAGCCAGCACTCTCGCGCACACGCATGCTGCACACATGTGATTTTAAAAATCTATGCTTAAACCGGGCGTGGTGGCGCACGCCTTTAATCCCAGCACTTGAGAGGCAGAGGCAGGCGAATTTCTGAGTTCGAGGACAGCCTGGTCTACAAAGTTAGTTCCAGGACAGCCAGGGCTATACAGAGAAACCCTGTCTCCAAAAACAAAAACAAAAAAATCTATGCTTAATATCTGCCACGTAATTAAACTCAGTATCACTAGTGTTGGATCTGGGCATGCAGTAGTATCTCATTGCAAGAGTGTCCACCTTCAGGGTATGCAGCCACAAATATTCTCGGGACCCATATCCTGCTCTGGAATTATCTGACACCAGAGTCCACAGTGAAGGGAATCACCCTTAGTGGCCACTTTGTCAAGGAAGAGAGCACATAAATGGAGGAGGAGGATTACAGGCTCAGTTCCCAGGGGACGGGACAATCTGCTCAGCAGGCCAGTGCTTTGCCTTTTCCTGGACAGTGCCTGTGCTACCCTTCCCTGCCAGAGGAACCAAGAGAGGAGCCAGGAGTTTGGTTGTCCTCTCTGAGGGATCAGATGACTACTAAGAGACCTTTTTCCTGGTCTTGTGGGCCCAGCTCCAGCCCTATAGTCCTGATTAGATAGGTGTTGGCTTTCAACAACGATGGGAGAGATGGCTTATCAGATGGGGAGATGATGGGCTTTGTTTCAGGTATATGAGGAGAAAGTGTAGTATTGAAAGAAAGGCAACAAAGGTCAGGACTGATGGAGAAAGACACACAAGTGAATTGAAGGCCTTGAGATAATGAGTAATTTAATACAGAGGATAACTAGGGTTTGTGAAGCAGGTGATGTGTTCAAAGTAGCGGGTAAAGATGGAGATTTAGGGTGGGGTAATTTGAAAGGGTTAGACTGCAATGTGCAGAAAGATTGGAGACTAGAAGACAGATATGGGTCCCGGTATTCAGTGACCAGACTACAAATACTTTGAAGGACAAAGAGCCCAGCATTAAGGGGTTGTATAGGATAGAGACTTAAATGGTATTTGTAAGAAAAACCTGCTACTTCCTTTGACCTGTCTCCCCAGGAGGCCCGATGTCAGGATTTCCAACTTTGCATGTAAGATTTCACTTAACTGTTTATTCATTCAAAATTATGTTTATTAGTGACATCTTTGTGCCCCTGTAAGAAGCTTTTCTCAAGCTAGTTGACTTTTGGTCTTCGGATGCAGGATCTCAGTATATAGCCCTGGCTCCTCTCAAAACGGCAATCCTCTTGTCTCAGCAGTCCAAGTCCTGGCGTCCCAAGTGTGGTCTGCCATGCTCAGCACCAAGCCAATCCTCCAGAATTGATCCATTACTTTACCTCGTGGATTCGGTGTGGTGGTGTCTCTGGTAAAATCTCTCTGTCTCTGTCTCTAATATACACACGTGTGTGTTTCTCTGAAGATTTTAAAAGTACTTTGTGGTTAGTACATGTTAATCGATCGAAGTTGTGAGGGAAGGAACTACATAGTTTTCATGGCAAACCAAAAAGGAGACCAAAGTCAAGTCCGTTGCACATAAGAAGCACAAGATATATTCCAGTTAAAGTCTCTGGGTCCTTCGAGTCTCATTTGGAAAGGGGTGGGGCTATAATACCTGCCAGAAGGCAAGGGACTGGACCACGTGATTTCCCAAGTTCCTCTCAACTCGCAGAGTTAAACAGTGAGCAAAGCTTTGTGAAGCCAAAAGGGCTCTGTTTGTCTAAGGTTACAGGGTGAGTTTGTGAACAGCATTAGAAATCCTTTCCCTTTGGCTAACCCTCTCCTCTACTAAGCTGTACCTTTTCTTCTCCTCTTGTTTAGAAAAATGAGAGGTCTGACAGGCATTTTAATGACAAAGCAGATAAGTCACGTTGTAATTGGCTCTAATTACTGCTTCCACCAGCTGTAACCTCCTTTATCTTTTGCCCAGAGGCACTCCCAGCGCTGTGCGCTTCTCACTGGCTCTGGAACTCATTGCAGAAAATGGAAAAAACGTGTTTCCGAGGGGCTGATTCTTAGATCCTAGCTTCATGGTTGGAATGTGTGAGAAAACAGTGAGGGAAATATTAACGGACCTTTGCGAAGCCAGCTTTTAGAGTAAATGATTGGTAACTTCCCATTCCGTTGTTCACAACTGAAAAAAAAAAGGAAAAAAAAAAACAAGCTTAGAGCAATACATAGAGCGATCCTGTCTGTATAACGTTTACAGTGAATTGGAGGCAATGTTTACATTAATATTAACAGCATGCACCTTTTGAGGTGTAGGTTCATAGTCCAATCGTGCAACAAACAAGCTAAGAGAATGAAATAGTGATTTTTTTTTCTGTAGATGCTTGTCCCAGCATGCCTGCAGGAAAGCAGGTAAAAGCCTGTGTTGAGCCTGCTGAATAAATTTCAATGAAAACAAAAGCAAACTTAGGAGAAGGAGGCGGGAACTGTGCTTTGGATCCACCAGAGGCCTTGCTAGTTCATTCCTCAGCCCTTAGGTTTACAACAACACAGCTGGGAGAGCTTGGGCTTCCGAGGCCTTGGTGGAGTAGTGCTGCGTGGAGTGGATCCTACTTCAGCGAAGGAAACAATCTAGTCTATTTGTAGATTTCCCACCCTCGCTTCTCACCTCTTTTCTCCCCTCTAGCTCCTGAATGCGCTAAGCTGAAACCAAGTGTGAGCCTCCAGGTTTTACACCTTTCCCTCTCCACACCGTGTTCCTCCACAAGAGACCTCTTACAATGGAAGCATGCTGGATGGAAGGGTAGCAGGCCAGGCTCTCCCTTTACAAGCTGGAAAACAAAGGGAAGGAGGGAATGTGGCGTCCGCCACACCTATGTCTTTTTTCCATTGCCTTTCTTTTCTGACTCCCTTCAGATGCGTTTACTACACTTAATTCCACTTGGTTCTTTTTTTTTTTTTTTTCTTCAGCCTATCAAGACTTTCAGGTGCATTTTCAGAGTAATTTTTACTGAACTAATATTTCAAATGAACACTGCTCTGAGGTAGTGGGAGAATATTTGAACCAGAATGAAGGGGCAGGGGTGTGACCGGCAAACAATACACAGCGTGAAGGGGGAAGACACCCGGCAGATCCCCTAAGCCTTTAATTTGGCCTCCAGCCCACTGGCCTCAGGATTTAGTTTCAGAGGGATACTTAATTTGTTTAAAAGGTTTTTCTTTCACCATGCTTAGCATGGGCTAAACTGATAGGATCTGAGAGCTTTGTGAATCTCTGTGTTGGGTGCCCAGGATTGGGTCACTCAGCCCTTCTTCAGGCCAGGCAGGTTTCTGTAACAAAGTACCTCAGAAATGTTGATGTAGTTCCAGGGACAAATACAGACTCTATGTTAAGAAAACTTTCTATTGGGCTACAGATTTGGCTCAGCGGTTAAGAGGACTGGGGTTACATTCCCAGCACCCATATGGTGGTTCACAATCATCTGGAACTGTAGTTCCACGTGATCTGACATCTTCTGATCCCTGTGGGCACCAAGGCACATGTTTCATGCAGGTGAAATATTCTACTTATTAACTAAATCTAAAAAAAAAATCATCAGAATATGCAGCATTATTCTTGTCTTGTAGACATGTGCTGTAATGACCATGGATAGCTTACGTATTTGGCATGAACTTAGACTGCAAAACAATTTTAATATGCTACCCTCACCCAGTTCTTCCATTACGTCACACCTCAGAATCTTCTCTCACAGCAAGCAGGCTTTACAGAATGCCTTGAACATCACGGGCATTGTCCTGTTGCTTTTTGCTTTTCTTGTTTTACAGGTGAAGAAATAGGTTTGAAATAAAATCCTATACACTGTGTCATGATAACTAAGGCAGCTTCAGAGTGCATGGCTAACTTGGTGGCTGAGCAAGACAGAAAGGCTTCCTGGCACTACCACCTCTGTTCACAGCCCTTTACCTTTGATCTTTTATCTGAAACAAATTAGGTTCTCCCTCCCTAGGGGTGTTTTCAAGGTCCCCTAGGGTTCCCTGCAAACAGCCCCTGGGGAATGTGCTGCTTTTCTTCCTTCATTTCCCTCCTTGATCAAAACAGGTGTCTATAAAAGCCAAGAGGAAGAGTAAAACGTTTCCACACGTCACAACTCATTGTTTTAGACATAGAGCTCTTCTCCTGGGTTTAAGTAATCTTCCTGCCTACGTTTAATACTTCCTCATGAACTCCATTAGTCACCGTTTGAGAAGGGTCAAGTATTCTGAACAAATTGGTTATTCACGGTTCTACCTGATAAAGATTGCTTTTGTGAGAGACCTGTGTTCACAGTAGAGAGTAGGCTGAAACAGGATAATCACGAGTTCCAAGACCAGCCTGGCTACAGAACAAGTCTCGGTTCCAAAGCTGAACAGACTGGGCTGGAGAGATGGCTTGAAAGTTAAGAGCACACATTGCTCTCACAGGGGATCTGGGTTTGGTTCCCAGTCCTCACGTTGGATGGCTTCCAAGTTACTCTCTTCTGGCTGATTTATTTCAGTTACAAGGAATAAAAATTCAGCTCAAGTTAGTGTAAACAAATAAAATACATTCATAAAAGACCACTGGCTGGTTCTGTGAAACAAAAGAGAGAACCTCAAAATAGATCCACACAAATGCAAAAATTAATAAAACTTCAAATAAATTGCTGAGCAGTGGGGGAACATACCTTTAATCCCAGCACTTGGGAGGCAGAGGTAGGTGGATCTCTGAGTTCCAGGACAACCAGAGATATACAGAGACAGCCTGCCTCAAAAACCTAAATTAATTAAGAAAACAGGTAAGTAGAAGGCTTCAACTGCAGCATATGCTAGAGCAGTGGTCTAGAATATGCTGGGCTCCCAGGTTCCATCCCCACACCCCAAACACAGCCAGAGTGGCATCTAGAATAGGAACATGCAGAGATTAAGAACAAGGGAGTCAGGAAAACAAATGCAGGCAGCAAAGAACAGAACTCAGAATAGGCTTCTAAAAAAATGGCAAACTGTATGCACAACAGATCACAGCCAATAGTTGCCACAGTGTGGCATGTATAATTAAATGGTGGTACAGGCAGCGTGGGGGCTCTACAGTGCACAAATATGGTACTTTACAAGGCAAGAGAACTCAGGCTGTGGATGGGAAAACGGGTGCTAATCAATTGACTCTGAGATGGAGGTGGGTAGCCTAGCTTGTCTACATGGGTCCAAATAATCCTAAAGGCACTTGAACATGGATGCAGACAAATACAGAAGATATGGATTTGTTGCAGACAACCTCTAACCTTTCTCCTACTTATCACTATTCTTTTTTTTTCCTATTCACATTTGCATGTATGGTATAGGGACAGGAGTAAAATCATAGTGCAACACAGTTTTCTTTTGCTTCCCCTTTAAATTATCCTGGGATAATCCAGTGTCATTCAATATATTCATGGATCTCATTGTAGACTTTCATTTTTTTTTTAGACAAGGTCATACTATGTTGGTCAGGTCTGCAGGAACTCTCTATGTAGCTCAAGCTAGCTTCAAAGATGGCAATCCTCCCGCCTAGCCTCTTTGGTGCAGGATTATAGGCATAGGCCATCACACGGCTTTGTAGTTAACATTTTAATTTTTTTTTTCTTTTGAGGCAGGGCATCACTATGTGGTCATAGCTGGCCTGATCTTCCTCTGCCTCCTAAGTGCTATGATGAAAGGCTGTTCTATATGAAATCTGGAGACTGAACTCAAATCTCCTTTCAGGGCAAATACTTTACCAGCTGAGCTATCTACTTAGTTCTTGTCTTCTTGTTCATTATTGCAAGCAATATATAGTACTTAAATAATAAGCCACGGACAGTGGGGCACTCTTAGTACCAGTCCAGGGGAAGTGAAGCCAGGTGAATTCTTGGAGCTCCTTTGCCAATCAGCCTAACCTAATTGGCAAGTTCCAGATGCTACCCCCAAAATAAGGCAGTTGGTTCTTTGTATGGCCTTTGTGACTTCCACCTCAGAAGGACCAGAAGGTGTTGGAATAGAATCAACCTCATCTTCAGACACTTGCAAAAATATACCTCACATTTAGCTATGGCTCTAAGAGCCAGTGAATATGTGGACAGAGTGATAGATTATTGGTTTTGATGGATCCTTGAGCCTCATAACTAAATGATGCAGAAAAGAATCACTCTAAAACAAAGTCAAACAATGGTCTCAGAGAGTGCAGCAAGGGGACGTTATTACTCTGCTACAAAGAGTTTCCAACTAGGAATGATCAAGGATGCCGGAGGTTGAGAAGGTAATACAGTGGTGTTTGTTTGTTTTTTGTTTTGTTTTTCTTTAAGGTTTCTTCTGCTGTTAGCAAAGTCTGAAACATTTATTCATATGATTTTGGTGGCTCTTATTGTTATCAGGTGACAATGAATGCGGTGAGATTTTGTTACAATTAAAACAAAACAAACGAAAGGTAGACAGACCCACGGAAACAAGCTAGAACCCTCTTCTCCATCTTAAAGTCAGCTGATTAGCAACCTGAGTTCCATTCACTTTACTTTTTTTTGTTTTTTGAGACAGGGTTTCTCTGTATAGCCCTGGCTGTCCTGGAACTCACTTTGTAGACCAGGCTGGCCTCAAACTCAGAAATCTGCCTGTCCCTGCCTCCCGAGTGCTGGGATTAAGGCGTGCGCCACCACGCCTGGCTCACTTTACTTCTTTTGTGCCAAGTATTTCGGCTAAAGTCATTGCCAGGACTCAAAGGCGATGACTTTAGCTGAATACAATACAAAGGGGAGTTAGAACCTGTAGAGACCACCTCCAGTAGATAGACACTGTCCCCAGATGAGGCCACCCACACAGCTCAACATTTTAAACCCAGAAATGTTCCTGTCCAGAGGAAAAACAGGGACAAAAAATGGAACAGAGACTGAAGAAAAGGCCATCCAGAGACCGCCCCACCTAGGAATCCATCCTATCTGCAGACACCAAACTCAGATACTATTGCTGATGTCAAGAAGTGTTTGCTGACAGGAGCCTGGTATGACTGTTCCCTGAGAGTTTCTACCAGCACCTGGCCAATACAGATGCAGATACTCACACCCAACCATTGAACTGAGCCTGGAGACCCGAATGGAAGAGCTAGGGGAAGGACTGAAGGACCTGAAGGGAGTTGTAACCCCATAGGAAGAACTATAGCAACTAACTGGACCACCCCAGAGCTCCCAGGGTCTAAACCACCAACCAAAGAGTATACATAGAGAGATCCATGGCTCCAGATACATATGTGGCAGAGGACTGCCTTATCTGACATCAATGGGAGAGGAGCCCCTTGGTCCTGTGGAAGCTTGATGCCCCAGTGAAGAGGGATGCTAGAGGGGTGAGGCAGGAGCGGGTGAGTAGGTGGAGGAGCACACTCCTAGAAACAAAGGAGAGAGGGAAGAGGGAGGATGGGATGGGGGTTGTGGAGGGGTAACTGGGAAGGGGGATATCATTAGAAATGTAAATGAATAAAATGATTAATTAAAAAAAAAGCAAAGAATGATGCTCAAGGTTAGCCTCTGACTCCATGTGCCCCCACAGAAGCACACCTTTGGATACACATTGAATACAACCCCTAACGAAATGATGGTACCTAGCTCTAAAACTAAATAACTAAACAAACAGTGTGATCATTGATTGTAGTGATATACCATAACTTGCCGCTATTTTTCTGTTATTGAAGGTTAATGTGAGGTTTTATACACAGTGTGTCAATAAGATTCTTTATGAATCTCTGCATTCTCAGATGTAGATTCACTGGTTAAAAGACATAATGATTTTCAAGCTCTTCCCCTCCCCACCCTATAGTGCTTGAGCTTGAACTCAGGGTCTCCTACATGCTAAGTAATTGCTCTAACCACTGGGTAATATTGATAGTCCCAAGATAAACTCTTACAAAAGAAAGCATTTAACTGGGGGGCTTGCTTACAATTTCAGGGGCACAGTCTATTATCATCATGGTGGGGAGCATTGCAGCAATGGTCACTGGACCAGTGTATAGGTATGCATATGTATGAATATATATGAATATATGTATTCATTTCAGATATAATTTTTCTTACTTAGTTCTTCATATCCTTATTGGTTTCAAGGATTGCATTAGCCTACTTCCTATCATCATGACAAAATACCTGATATAAATAACTTGTAGGAAAGAAAGGTCTGAGCTTAATATGGTACCACATACCTGCCATCCTACTGCTTGGGAGGTTGAGACAGGAGGCGCAGGAGCTCGGAGCTCGAGATCAGCTTGAGCAATACAACCAAACTTTTTTGTTGTTTGTTTTTGTTTTTCGAGACAGGGTTTCTCTGTGTAGCCCTGGCTGTCCTGGAACTCACTCTGTAGACCAGGCTGGCCTTGAACTCAGAGATCCGCTTGCCTCTGCTTCCCAAGTGCTGGGATTAAAGGCGTGAGCCACCATGCCTGGCTACAACCAAACTGTCTTGAAAAAAATTTTTTTTTTCCAAAAAGAGAACACAAAAACTTTTTAATGGACGGGCATGGTGGCGCACATCTTTAATCCCAGCACTTGGGAGGCAGAGGCAGGCGGATTTCTGAGTTTGAGGCCAGCCTGCTCTACAAAGTGAGTTCCAGGACAGCCAGGGCTATACAGAGAAACCCGTCTCGAAAAACCAAAAAACAATCAAACAAACAAAAAACAAAAATAAAAACAAAAAAAAACCTTTTTAATGTGATGGGCAAACTTTGCTTCATTTTATGTACATTATTTATTGCTTTTGAGATTGAAGCATATTTTTTTTCAATTGCAATTTTTTTCTCTTTAGTAGATATTTTCTTCATTTACATTTCACATGTTATCCAGAAATTTTCCCTTACCCTCCCGCGTCCCCGCCCTGCTCCCCTACCCACCCCCTCCCACATAATGGCCCTGGCATTCCCCTGTTCTGGGGCATATAGAGTCTGTATGACCAAGGGGACTCTCCTCCCAATGATGGCCAACTAGGCCATCTTTGAAGCATATTTTAAAAATAAATTACATATCTCCTTTGGGAAATTGTTTCTATGCTGTGTTTTGGAAACATAGTGGCTTTTATTATAGATGTTCATGAATCCTATATTCTATATGTTAAAAGCTTATTTTGTGGCATATGTCTCACCATGTTTCTTCCA
Source organism: Mus minutoides (assembly GCA_902729485.2). Taxonomy (NCBI): domain Eukaryota; kingdom Metazoa; phylum Chordata; class Mammalia; order Rodentia; family Muridae; genus Mus; species Mus minutoides. The sequence goes on from LR749899.1 coordinate 1,082,704, forward strand.
CCTTTTTTTTTTTAAAGATTTTTTTTTTTTATTTATTATACGTAAGTACACTGTAGCTGTCTTCAGACATTCCAGAAGAGGGAGCCAGATCGGATGGTTGTGAGCCACCATGTGGTTGCTGGGATTTGAACTTATCACCTTCCGAAGAGCAGTCGGGTGCTCTTACCCGCTGAGCCATCTCACCAGCCCCCTCTTCCACCTTTTTATTTTGTTACTTTTTATATTTAGAAGTGCCAAACTTCTTAATGGTTTCTTGATGTTTTTATCCTTTGATGGTGTATTTAGTAAGGTCTGCAATAACCAGTGTCTTAGCCATTGTTCTTTTGCTGTGAAGATACACCATAACCAAAGCAACTCATAAAAGGAAACATTTAACTGGGGCTGGCTTACAGAAGCTTAGTCCATTACCATCATGGTGGGGAAGCATGGTAGCTTGGATGCAGTTGCTGGAGCAGTAGCTGAGAGCTATATCCTGATCTGTAGGCATACCTCCTCCTCCAACATCATACTTTCTAATCCTCTTCAAATAGTGTCACTCACAAGTGACTAAGCATTCAAATATATGAGCCTATAGGGGCCATTCTTATTTAAACTACCACAACTAGAGAGAAAGTTGAACATACCATAAGGAAAGTACAAGGATTTTGTGTAGAAGCACAGGAAAAGGGAAAGTATCTATGGCAATCATGTGTGAGAGCGAAGATACACACAATTATTTTTACACTCTCACATGTGTATATTTTTGTTCCAATGAATTCTTTTTTTTTTTTTTTTTTTTTTTTTGGTTTTTCGAGACAGGGTTTCTCTGTATAGCCCTGGCTGTCCTGGAACTCACTTTGTAGACCAGGCTGGCCTCGAACTCAGAAATCCGCCTGCCTCTGCCTCCCGAGTGCTGGGATTAAAGGCGTGCGCCACCACGCCCGGCTTGTTCCAATGAATTCTTAAAAGATTTATTTGTATGGTATGTATATGGGTGTTTTACTTGCATGTATACAAGTGCAGGAAGTGGAGTCTATCTAGTCCCTGTTCCACTGATTTTTGTGTGTGTTACTGGGGAGCGTATGAATAATCTTAGGCATGCTAGACAAATGCTCTACAACTGAGTTCTCATCATCTTGTCTATAAGAATGCCACTACTAATCAACAGGAGTTTTTCAACACATGCTGCAGAGACATGTGGATATACACATACACACATACAAAACAATGAAGTTGCTTCTCTACCTCACACTATATACAAAAATCTACTCCAAATGTTCAATGACCTGAATATAAGTATGATGGTTTGTATATGCTTGGCCCAGAGAATGGCAATATTAGGAAGTGTAGCCTTGTTGGAGTAGGTGTGCCACTGTGGGCGTGGCCTTTAAGTCCCTCATCCTAGCTTCCTGGAAGTCAGTCTTCCACTAGCAGCCTTCAGATGAAGATGTAGAACTCTCAGCTCATCCTGCACCATACCTGCCTGGATGCTGCCATGCCTTTATGATAATGGACTGAACCTCTGAACCTGTAAGCTAGCCCAATTAAATGTTGCCCTTTATAAGACTTGCCTTGATCATGGTGGCTTTTCACAGCAGTAAAATCCTAACTAAGACAATAAGATATAAAACCATAAAGCTAGAAGACCTTGGGTTAAGTTACAGTGTCTTATATATGATATCAAAAATACAAGCCATAAAGAGAAGAAAAATGAACTGAACTTCATTAAAATTAAAACTTCTATGCACTACATAACATTGTTAAGGCCAAGCATTATGGCTCACACCTATAAACCTAACACCTGAGTGGATATGACAGGAAGATTGCCAAGGATCTGAGGCTATCCAGGCATACATAGTGAGTTCCAGGACAGCCTGTGCTACACTGTGAGCTCCAGGACAGCCTGTGCTACACTGTGAGCTCCAGGACAGCCTGTGCTACACTGTGAGCTCCAGGACAGCCTGTGCTACACTGTGAGAGTTGTGAGATTCTGTTTCAAGCTTCACCTCCAAAAATGACACTGTGATGGTGTTGGGGATTTAGCTCTGTGGCAGAGTGCTTGCTGGTAAGTGCAAAGCCTTGAATCTGACATGGGGTGGGGAGAGAAGGAAGTGAATGATGGGAAAGAGAGGAAAGAAGAGAGAGAGGGGCGGAGCATGGTGGCACACGCCTTTAATCCCAGCACTTGAGAGGCAGAGGCAGACAAATTTCTGAGTTCGAGGCCAGCCTGGTCTACAGAGTGAGTTCCAGGACAGCCAGGGCTACACAGAGAAACCCTGTCTCAAAAAACCAAAAAAAAAAAAAAAAAAAAAAAAAAAAAAAAAAAAAAAAAAAAAAAAAAAAAAAAAAAAAAAGCGGGGGGGCAGGGGGAGAGAGAAAAACTGAAGAATGGGAGAAAATGTTTACAAATTATATATATTATATAGCTAATACTGGATTTACATGAATAAGAGACAGGTTTACACCTACTTCTCTGAAGGCTGAGGCCACAGAATTGTGAGCTCAAGGCCAGCCAGCCTACATAATGAGACCCTGTCTCAAAAACCAAGACTATATAAATAACAAAAGACAAAGCCACTTTAAAATGCACCAGAAGCTGAGTGGGGGTGGCACACACGTGCAATCCAAGCATCAGAGACATAGGTAAGACGGTCACAAATTTGAGGCCAGCATGGACTACAAAATGAAACCTTGTCTTTGAAAACCATATAAAAACTAGTAACAATTCTATATACTAATAGCAATCTAGAAAAAGGCCTCAGAAGACAATTCTACAAGCAACAGCAATGAAATGTACTTAAGTGTGATCATATTTAAATCATCGATGAAAATTGAAGAAAATACAAATAAGTGTACATATATCCTATGCCCATTAATTGGAAGAATTAATACTGTTAAACTGCCCAATTACTCAAAAGTGATCTATATATGCAATACAATCCCTACCAAAATTCCACTTCTCCTTTTTTGTTTGTTTGTTTGTTTTTGAGATATGGTCTCATTGTGTAGTCCTGTCTGTCCTGGAACTATGTATATAGATCAGGCTGGCCTCAGACTCAGAGATAGTCCTGTTTCTGCCTCCCAAGTGCTAGGACAAAATGCCTTTTTTTTTTAAGATTTATTTATTTATTATATGTAAGTACACTGTAACTGTCTTCAGACACTCCAGAAGAGGGCATCATATTTCATTATGGATGGTTGTGAGCCACCATGTGGTTGCTGGGATTTGAACTCGTGACCTTAGGAAAAGCAGTTGGAAAGCAGTTGGCGCTCTTAACCACTGAGCCATCTTGCCAGCCCGCCTTTTTGTTTTTTAAAAGAGTAAAAGAAATCCTCAGATGTGTATGGAACCACAAAAATTTAAATGACAGAGATAGGTTGATGGCAGGTAGGTGTAGGTATGATAGACGAATAGAATGGTAGATAGATAGATAGATAGATAGATAGATAGATAGATAGATAGATAGATAGATAGACATGCTAGGGATGAAACCCAGTGCCTTGCTAATGGTAGGCAAATGCTCTACTGCTGAGCTACATCTCTATTCCGTGAAGCCAAAACAATTTTGACAAAAAGAACAACGTTGGAGACATAACACTCCTTGATTTCAAGATCTATTATAAGGCAATTATAATAGAAACAGCATTGTACTGGCATACAAACAGACATATTGACCACTGGAACAATATTTGAAAGGCCAGGAATAAATTCATGGATTTATGCTTAATTTGTGTTTTAAAAAGGTGCCAAGAATGCCTGTTGGAGAAAGGGTAATCCTGTCAATAAATGGTGTTGGAGAAACTGCATATCCAAATGCAAAAGAGTGAAATCTGATCTTTAGTTTACACCATCTGCAAAATCAACTCAACTAAAAACTTAAATATATGACTTGAAACTGTAAAATTAGCACAGGAAAACATAGAAGAAATATTTCATATTGAACTGGGATATGATCCAGATAGCACAGGATCCAAAGGGAAAAGAGAGAAAAAGAAAGGGGGGGGGCTCTTATCCCAGCAACTGGATCAGGTATGTCATGGTGAGGTTTGTCCCTTTGAAAACTAAAAAGTCAATATTAGTTTAAGATCATCCTTGGCTATATAGTTAGTTCAAGACCAGCTTGAGCTGATTGAGACTTTCTTTAAAAAAAAAATGAAAGAAAAGAAAGTGGGGACCAATGAAGGAAGGACAGGAGAAACGAAGAAAGAAAGAATAGTACCATATGGAGTAAGAAAAAACATTTGCAAACAATTTTTCTGCTAAAAGGTTAATATGCAAAACATGAAAGGAACGCAAACAAGTCAATTAAACCACGAGCAAAGAGGGAAAGGGACTAGCTCAGGGACAAAATGATTGGCTCTTATATAGCACAAGGCTTTGGGTTCCCTTTCTGGCATTGCCAAACAAAATGAAGCAACAAGGGGGAAAGGGTTGACCAGATGGACAGCAGCATCTCAGAAGACCAGAAGGTATTAGAAAATGCTGAGTTAAGCATCACTAATTGTCAGGGAATGCAAATACTAATGTATCTGGGCACAGTACAATGACTATGAAAAAGACTAAGTTTCCCTTAGGCCCCAAATCTATACCAAGACAAGTGAGGTGGACTGGCTGGGATGACTTAGATATCAGTGCAAACATGAAAACTAAGTTTGTATCTCTAGCACCCACATTAAAAAAACAACAGGCTGCCCTACTAGTAATCCCAATACTGGAGAGACAGAGATAGGGGTTCTTTTGCCAGTCACCCTAGCCTAATTGGTGAGTAGAGGTTTTGTGATAGACACTGACTCAAAAAAAAAAAAAAAAAAGATGGAGAGTGTCTGAGGAAGTCATCCAAAGTCAACCCCTGACCTCCAGATGTATATGCACACACAGGCACATGCCTGTAAACACATGCACGTACACCAGAAGTGCTGGTGCGGATGTGATGAAAACGAATCATTGCACACAGTACACACTATTCTATTGATGGGAATGCACATGAGCACAGCCATTAGAGAAAGCAGTATGCTGAACCCTTAAAACAGAGATAGAGGTGGTGGCACATACCTTTCATTCTAGCACTCAGTAAGCAGAGGCAGGTAAGATCTCTGTAAGCTTGAAGCCAGCCGGGTCTACATACTGGGTTTCAGGTCAGCCAGGACTACACAGTGAGACCCTGTTTCAAAACAATAACAGCAACAATTAAAATGGAATTACTGGCTGTGTGTGGTGTGCCACATCTGTAATACCAGCATATAGGAAATTATGGTGGGAAGAATATGAATATGAGACCAGCCTAGGCTATCTGTGAAGGCTCTTTCTCAAATAGAGAGACACAGATACAAAAAAAGAAACACACACTCTCTCTCTCTCTCTCTCTCTCTCTCTCTCTCTCTCTCTCTCTCTCATACACACACACACACACACACACACACACAAGTTACGAGTCTCAGTATCAGAAATCAATCCAAGAGAAACCAAAAGATGTATGTGGGGAGCGGGCGCGGCCGCATGAGCCAAAAATGGCGCCTGGCTCTATACCAAGCTCTGTGACCTCGCTTGTTTATCCCAGTCTCAGTCATGTGCAGTAAAAGCAGCGTGCATAGCTCATTGGAGAGGTTAGTGCAACATTTCACGATACCATTCTATCAGCCAATCCTGCATGCTGTCTTGGACATGTGTGTTTATGATTGAGTGGTGTGAGGTGACATGAGTGAATGGAAGTATAAATTGAGGGCAGCCCCAGATGAGGGGACCAGAGGCCAGCAGCAGCAGCAGCAGCAGCAGCAGCAGCAGCAGCAGCAGCAGCAGCAGCAGCAGCAGCAGCAGCAGCAGCAGCGTTAGGAGAGACGAGGCCAGAGAGCAGTGTAGCAGAGAGAGACCAGATGAGGGGACCGGACCAGCGTTAGAGAGCAGCGTAGGAGAGAGCAGAGTGAGTGAGTGAACAGCTGCAGCTGTGTGAAACCTGAGAGAGAGAGAGAGAGAGAGAGAGAGAGAGAGAGAGAGAGAGAGAGAGAGAAGCAGAATAAAGCAGAAGCTGCGAAGGCAAGCTGCTCTGAAACCACCTTGGCGTCCCGTGTCATTTATTCCCACCGTCTCTGCTGGTCAGAGTGTGGGCGCGCGACAGATGTAGAATTAGTAGTCAAAGACACTTGCACTTCTGAGTTTACTGTAGCACTAGCAGCAATAACCAAGATACAGATTTACTCTGAGAGCACTGTAAAGACTGACTGTATAAGGACAGCATGGTATAAACACATTAGAACAATAATGTTTTATTTAATATTTATTTATTTATTTATTTATTTATTTATTTATTTATTCATTTATTTATTTATTGAGACACTGTGCCTACTTGCTAAGGCTCCCCTCAAAGTTTTGGTTTTCCTGCCGCCATCTCCCTCCACTGGCTTTATGTGAAGGAGCATTCCCTGCCCGGCACTCACTTCACTACCTGACCCACATTTCCAACCCCAAGAATCTTAGTTTGAAAAAAGAAATTATCTTTTGGGGAGGTGTTTGTTTTGTTTTGTTTTTGAACAGGATCTCACCATGTAGCTTGACTGGCTTAGAACTAGCCACGTAAACCAGGCTGGTCTCATACCTGCCTGCCTCTGCCTCTCAAATGCTGAGATTTAAATGTATGTGCCACCACATTTGGCCTTAAAAAGAAATCTTGAAAGCCAGGTGTGGTGGCACACACCTTTAATCCCAGCACTCGGGAGGCAGAGGCAGGCGGATTTCTGAGTTTGAGGCCAGCCTGGTCTACAAAGTGAGTTCCAGGACAGCCAGGGCTATACAGAGAAACCCTGTCTCAAAAAACCAAAAAACAACAACAACAAAAAAAAGAAATCTTGATGTTTGTGACAACATGATGATCCTGTGCTAAGTGCAATTGGCAGGCAAAGAGAGACAAATACCATCTGTTTTTGCTTATATGTACCATCTCAGAAGAAAATCAAACTTCAAGGTGAAAAGAGCTATCAGGAGTCGGGGGTGGGGTATGGGGAATTGATGTAAGGATAGAAACATTCCAGTTGACTTTTTGAAATCTATGGTATAGTAGGGAGATGATCATGAACACTAATGTATATTTCAGGACAAGGCTTGGGGCTGGAGAGATGGCTCAGCAATTAAGAGCACTCATTGCTCTTGCAGAAGACCTGGGTTGGCTTTCCAGCAGTCACATGGTGGCCCAGAACCATCCATGACTCCAGTTCCAGGATATCAGATGCCATCTGTGATCTCCTCAGACACCAGGCACACACATATGATGTACATACCTACATGCAGGTGAACACTGATCCACATAAAATAATGAATAGACCTAAAGACAATCAAAACAACATTATATGTCTCACTACAAAACAAGTGTGACTGAGCCTGGCAGTGGTGGCACACACCTTTAATCCCAGCACTTGGGAGGCAGAGGCAGGCGAATTTCTGAGTTCGAGGCCAGAGTGAGTTCCAGGACAGCCAGGACTACACAGAGAAACGCTGTCTCAAACAAAACAAAACAAAACAAACAAACAATAACCCCAAGACCCAAACAAACAAACAAACAAAGAAACAAAAAACCAAGTGTGGCAATTAATATGTTAATGAGCCTTAGTTAATCATTCGACATTATACACACATATCAAATTATCACATTACATCTTATAAATATATGCAATTATAATTTGTCAATTAAAACTAGTACTAATTCAAAATGTCATAACGAGATACTAGTTCACACCTAACTAGTATGACTGTGAGAAAGATGGGAAACAAGTGGTACTTAGGCCATAAAGATGGTGTGCTGGCTTAAGCCTGGAATCCCAGCACTCAAAAAGGTGAGGCAGGAGGACTGTGAGTTCAAGGCCAGCCTGTGCTATATAGTGAGATCTTGTTTCAAAAAATATTCTAGGGGGTGAAAGAAAGTCAAAGAAAGAACTGGAACTCTTGTATATTATTGGTATAAATGCAAAATGGAGCAGTCTTTCAAACAAAGCCGTTCCTCTTGGAGCTGACCATAATGAGATATATACCCAAGAGAATGAAACCATTCACACACACTTGTATATAGATATTTATAGCAGCATTATTTGCCATATGAAAAAAAGTAGAAACTAGCCTAAGTCCCTAGCAACTGGTAAAATGTGGTACATTCTTAGAAAGGAATACTATTCAAGCATAAAAAGGAATGTACAGTCAATACATACTACAAAATGGGTGTACCTTCGAAACATTGTGCTACAGAGAAGTAGCCAGTCATGAAAGATTGCATATTATAAAATTCAATTTATATGAAATACCCAGAGTGAAAAAATCCATAGAGATGGAAAGTAGATTAGGGGTTACCAAGGGCTGGCATGAAGAAGGGGGTAGTGGGGAGATATTGCTTAATGGTTTCAGAGTTTTTGCTTGGGGTGATGAAAAGCTTTTGGAGTATCATGGTACCAGTTTCACAATACTGAAAGTATAATTAATGTTATAGTGTATATAATTTTAAAACGGTTAAGATGGCAGATTTTTGCTATGTATATTTTATCATAATGCAATTACAATTTTAATTAAAGAAAAATAAAACCAAAATTAACCCCCCCACACACACAAATAATGATTGACAGGAAACTACCATTGGATGGCTCTTGTCCTCTGTGAGATGTGAAAGAGGTTCATCCTCGGAGACCAGAGTTCTGATTCAGAACAGGCTGCAGCTGAGCTCAAGACAAATGGGACTGAACTAACGCTGTGTTCACACCCCATTCTCATGATAAGAATCACTTGGGGACTTGTTAACCATCCAGATCACTGATTCTCAAAGTACTGTCCAAGGAGTCCTGGGGGTCAGTGCGGCCCTCTCTTTTCCAGTCACATGGCTCTGAAACTAGCTTGATTTTTCCTTTACATTTCAGCCACAAAAGAACAGATAGTAGGAGATTGAATTCAGGGGCAGATACGAACATCTATTCAATTCTGCCACTGCAATTTTTTTTTTCAGTTAAAAAATGATGGAAGATAGGGCCTCTGTAAACTGTTGTAATGCTGTGAGTTTTGGTTAAAGTGGGAACTGTCTATTTGCTGCTGAGACCATTGCAGAACTGAGACTTGGCAGGAGGAAAGGGTGCCTCAGTTTCTACAGCTCATATGGCTCTGTTCTTTCTAAAGATTGTGTCACATGTGGAACATTCTATTAAATGTCCAATGAGAAAAGATTTTTTAAATTAATGACTTCTTTGACAATTTCACATAGACATAATACATTCTGGTTCCTCTCACCTCCTACCCTCTTTTATCTCCCTCCCACCCATCAAACACCCTTCCTTGGGATTCCACTGGTCATGCCTTTCTGTTTTGTTTGGTGGCCCACAGAGTCTAACCTGGGCCATCTAAAACAATCATCAAGATGTTAAAAAATTAAAACATTAAACATTAACATATCTGTTGTGGGCCCAAGGAGGCAGCTGGCCCAGTGAGTTGAGGTGAACACCCAGCAAGCCTAATGACTTGAATTCAATCGCTAGAACCATTGTAAAAAGCTGATCTTGGTGGTGTGCTTTTGTAATTCCAGTACTTCTGTGTTGAGATGGGTGGCAGAGATAGAATTAGCTGGGAGCTAGCTAGCCTGGAGCACGCAATGCAATAGAAACAAGAGAGACTCTGCCTCAAAAATAGATGGAGAGAGAGAAGTAACTCTGGAAAAGTAGTCCTATGCCACCTGTGTCCTGTGTGCCTTCCTCAAAATGAATACACATACATATATCACATATAAAATACCACACACACACACACACACACACACACACACACACACACAGAGCCCTCCTCATAAAGACAGACACCAAAGAGTGGAAAATGTAGAATACTACCACTATCAATTGAATTGTTGAAAATATAGTCATTTTATTAAATGTTACTTGTACTAATGAGTACCATTTTATAGAAATTATAGGCATGTACCACACTTTTTCCAGTTTTTGAAGGTGCAAGGGTTTCTGAGAACAAAAACTTGAGAACTATTGACAGAGAAAAACAAGCATTTCAGTTGCAAATTGTAATTTAGATGGCTTCTCCCCCTTTTGGCTAAGAGCAAATGTGGACATTTTGATTTAGGAGGTCTTTCTTAGGGCCCTGGACTATTTTTAGATGGTTGTACCAGGTATTTACAGAGGATGCTTGGTACATGTTGAACCAATGCAAAGGTGTTCAAATGCTAGGAGTGTTTATGGTCACAGATGGAAATAAAACTAGAGGAGTCAGGACTGTCAGGCAGAAAATAGCTGGTCCCCTAGAGCTATTGTGTCGGTAGTGAGTGTTTGATGAGCAGATTCTCATAGCTGTGTCTAGAAGTGTTTGATGAGCAGATCTTCATAGCTGTGTCTAGAAGAAGCTGGCAACCCAAGAACAGAATCAGAAAGTAGGTACTGTAAGCAACCCTGAGGCTCAGATGGGGCTTTTAAAGTCCCCTTGTACTATGTACATGTGGCTGGCATTTAGGCTGTCCACTGAGAGGCCTTGGCCTGGGTTATGTAGGGGGAAGAGTTCAGGCACCTCTAGGATCTGAACATAATAGCCAAAGTTTGAAGAGAGACCTTGGGGGTATGGTTGGCTTTTGGCTGGTGGGACGGGGCAATGGAAGGGTACAATGCATTCCTGCGTGCGGATCAGCCCTACTCTTTTCTTCTCTGAGTCACATTCCTGTCCCTTCCCTCTAGGATGCACTGGACTCCCAGTATCTTCCTAGTGCTAGGTGTTCAACTCCTCCTTTCTGCTTTCCTTTTTCCCTGCTTCCCTGGTTCTGCTTGATGAATCTGAGCTAATGAAACACCGGGGAAGGTTTAATAGCTCCAGCTAGGCCGGGTGTGGTGGCGCACGCCTTTAATCCCAGCACTCGGGAGGCAGAGACAGGTGGATTTCTGAGTTCGAGGCCAGCCTGGTCTACAAGTGAGTTCCAGGATATCCAGGGCTATACAGAGAAACCCTGTCTCGAAAAACAAACAAAAACAAAAACAAATAGCTCCAGCTATTTAGGAGAGGAGGAAGGCAGTCCTCAAGAGCCAACCTTTGGAGGAAGAAGAAGGCTGGGATTGTCCTCCAGACTGTTTGGACTGAGCCCAGGTGACCCCTGGCCCAACTGCAAATCCGGAGCCTGGTGTGCTTATTACTGTGCTCCCGGGGATTTGGTGGGACACACTGCAGAGACTTAGAGGTAAGAGCAATTCAGGTCCTCTTTATTTATTTATTTTTATGGTGGTTGTTTTCTTTTTTAAAAAATTTTTATTAGATATTTTTATTTATATTTCAAATGCTATCCTGAAAGTTCCCTATACCCTCCCCCCACCCTGCTCCCCTACCCACCCACTCCCACTTCTCAGGACCTTTTTTATGTTCTTTGACTAAGTTCCTTTGGGAAGCCCCTGCCATGCAGCTCCAATGAACTACTTGTATCTTGGCATAGTGCTTTGGTACCTTGGATGTTTTTTGAGCATGAACAATTCTCATGACTCGAATGCCTCTACCAACATTTCTGTTAAACTTTCATCTCACTTTGAGATGTTAAGAAGTTAAATACTCACCAGCTACACTGGTGTATACTTGTCATCCCATCACTCTGGGGACTGAGGCAGGAGGATTTAGAGTTTGAGGTCATCCTGTGCTATATACAGCAAGGGTCTTTCAAACTAACAAATGGAAGTTGGAAACTTGATCTTTCTGGTATCTGGTGGTGGGGGTGGTGGTGTGGGAAGTATGGTCATGGCAGTGGTGTAGGGAGGGGATTAAGGCTAAGGAGATGTTAAAGATGAAGCATTAATGCCATATGAAGATGGCTTCTGTCTTGCCCTGTGATGATGCTCTGTGCCACTTAGGACTCTGCCTACATTTTCTGCCAGTGAGGAGGACCTCCAGACACAGCTATCTGATTATGAATTCCTTAGCCTTCAGAACCCTGGGCCAAGTAAATGTTTATTCTTTATAAATTAGTCTCTGGTATCCAGCTATTGCAATTGAAAATAGAGCAAGAGAAGACAGATGGCTTAGCAGTTAAGAGCATTGGCTGCTTATAACTAGTCTTTGCTACTTTGTGGGTTTTCCCCCAACCCTTTGTCTTCCCAGTTCTACCTCCATCACTAGATAGGAGAGAAAGAAGGATAGAGGGGAAAGAGAGATATAGAGATCTCTGAATCTAATTTCATTCCTTTTGTTTTTTCTTTTAGCAGGACTACTAACTAATTGAAACCAATCTCCTTGAACAACTGCCAACAACCAAATCTGCCTCGCTGGGCCCTTGCATTTATATACCCTCTGAAAAGCTCCCAGAATTCCAAACATCATACAATTGCAGAAACTCTCTGCAGCTAGCAAAACCATGCCTTTGCTGGAGCACCAGGCAAATCATAGTCAGCAGTTGAGGATAATATGAAGCAGCCCCTGCTTTTAAAACAAAACACCTGCGATTAAAACAAACTTACTCATAATATTTTTTTTTTAAAGAAACCAAAATACTACAATTGTTACTACAGTTGCTCTTCCAGAGGACCTGGCTTTGATTCCCAGCTCCTCACATTGTGTCTCACAATCATCTGTAACTTCAGCTCCAGGTGATCCCACACCCTCTTCTGACTTCCTTGGCCACCAGCTACGCATATACATGCAGGTGAAGCATCCATATGAAAAAAATAAAAATAATTAAAAGTTGAGAGAAAAAAATCAGAACAAGACATTAAGGACAGTGGCAGTAGGGGACAATGAAACAAGAGGAGCTAGCCTTGTCCTCCATGCCTTGTAACTTCTTGGCCTTCAGAGGACCAGAGATAAGTATTTGGGGGGTAAGCAAGCTACCATCTAAAGATTTTGTTAGCTTTTTCACATAGCATGATAGTGGCCACCAGTTCTTATGCCAGATGCTTTCTGGCTGTAGAAACTCTTAAAATTGCCATCTCTAGATCTTGAAGGATGCTTATAGAACCAAACAACAATAATAGTAATAATAGTAAGTGAATACACACACACACACACACATATATTTTGGGAGTTCAGGCCCAGGAGGTCTCCTTTGGATCATTATAAACCCCATGAACCCCAAGTTGGGGATCTCTGATCATCACCATTTTCCTTAGCACATACAGCAATTGAGCAGCACTTTTGGTTCTTATGTATTCTTTCTAGGACCACCACTGGTGTTCAGGAGAATTCTGGAAGCCTTGCAGAATATATAGGTGGTAAGCTAACAACCACATCCTACCATTTATCTAGTATTTACCTTGTGTATACTAAACGACACAATATTCTTGTCAGGTGGTTGTCTAGAGTTTGCTTAAACACATGCAGTACCAGGGAACTCATTTTCTTTCTCTTGGCACATGGAAGCTTGTCTTAGTTCTATTCAGGTATACTTTGAACTTGACATATCCCTCTAGATTATTCTGTTATATAATACCAAAGTACTTCTTCATCCAGGATTTGTAGCATTTGTATGCATATATACAGAGACATGTATACATGATAAAGGAAACATGTATGGCTCTATTCACCCATTCATTCATTCATTCTTTCAGTCAATTAGCATTTATTCAAGACTTCCCAAGTGCCTCTCTTGCTCCAGAAATACTCTAAACGTGGGGAAGGGATGCAAAGATGATTAAAATGTGGTCTTTGTAAATAGGTTCATCCAAGAGTGGGGCTACAGAGCTTACTTTTCTAGAATTCTCTTTAGGTTGGTGCAACATAACTTACTATTTTAGCACTTTGGTAATATGCTGTCAGTCTGCTGTTGATTGCCATGCTCATGCATCTGACATTTCATTTCCAGAATTTATCCCTCATTTTGAAAATAAGGATAGTTGGGATTACTAGTCTATGTCCACATGCCGCATTGATTGCTACCCTGAGTTCATCAGCAAGAGCAAGTCCCCTGCTGTTACATTCTTCTAGCCTTGTCTCCTTTCTGTCTTTCTATCCAGAGGAGAAAAGGACTGACTCAGCATTTACAGTCTTTCCCTGACTCACTGCTGGACATTTTTCTTGCACATCCTGTTGTGCAATAATGGTGCCCCTGATCTTTCCAAGCCAGAGCTAATGGGCCCATTTAAGTAACAGTAGACTTGCTTGCAGAGAGATGTCATTTTCTTATTGGTTACAGCAGATTTCATGTATCTCATAAGGCCTCACAAAGCTGTGGCTGGGTATCAAAAGTTCTAGGTAACCGAACACTGATAGCTTAGGTAATGTTTTGGTTTTAAAACCAAGGCCAGTGAGATAACTCAGTCTGTCTAGCCTAACAATTATAGCTCAATCCCCAGACCCCATACAGAAGAATTAGAGAGAGAACCGACTCCTGCAAATTGTCCTCTGACTTCCATACATAGTACATGTGTGCCTGCAGACAGAAAGATACACATACATACATACAAACACTAAATTTGAAAATTAATAAAAATGAATTGAAAAATAAAATAAAGGTGCAGTCAGCCATGATGGTGCATGCCTATAATCTCAGCACTTGTAAAATTAGAGAAATGAGGGTCAAATATTCAAAGTCATCCTCAGCCATAAATCAAATTCAAGGCAAGCCTGGGCTATATAAAGATCTGTCTCAAGAAAACCAAACCAAACCTAACAACCAAAACCAATAACAAAAATCACAATTATGAAGGTATAAAACTGGGTGTGGTATTTCACATCTGTTGTCTTAATGTTCAGGAAGCTAAAGAAGGAAGAACGCTTGATCAAAGGTGTCTGAAGACAACAGAGCAAAGTCCTGTCTCAAAACAAAAATAAAAAATAAAAACAACAAAACAAAAACTCCATCAAGGTCTGATGCTCACTGCTGAAATGATAATCCAGATGGGGTGGTGCACACCTCTAAAGTCAGCACTCAGAAGGCTGATGCAGAAGGATTGTGAGTTTGAAGCCAGCCTGGGATACATAGAGACAACCTGTTTAAAAGCACATCACATTTGGGGGGGGGGGGAATGTACAGGTTTTTAATTTTGGAGAATTTTATAGCAGTGTCTCTTTTCCATAGTTCAACATAAACAATGGTTTGCTTTCCTTAATTCTATTGGTTCTTCAAAGCAGACATTATCACTGTTGGAAAACACCCTACTAAGCCTATCCCACTGAAATGTCCACCTTAGGGATTCTCCCAATCAGCATGCTAGCCACTGACCACATGCCATGCAATAACTTAATTTTGTTTGTTAGTTTTTGTCTTACTTACTTACTTCTTGCAGCACTACAAACTGAATCATGGAAAGCAAGGGTTATTCCATTGAGCTATAGTCCCAGCCCTCAATTTAGCTCTCACCACAGGTAAGTATCCCCATATGTGCGACTTCTTTATTGGGTACTTAAATTGAGGTGAGCTTTAATAGCTCTTTTGCTTTTGCTTTTTTGTGGTGCTTGAGGGATGAAATCTAGGGCCTGTCCCATGCTAAGAAGCACTTGACCATTAATCTGCATCTATACCACTGGGTTCACTTTGCATGTGAGCTGGTGTCTGTCTGACTCACAGGTACAATTAGAAAAGTAGCAGATGCCTACATGTTGGGCAGGATGAGAAAGAACTATCCTAGATTCCAAACCTTTGCCAATTAGGCCTTCATACTGTTGGTGTGCTCACCAAGACTTTTATCACTTTGATTCCAACTTCTTGCACCCCTACTTCTGGAAATACCAGTCAAGAGTCGATGGATTTGAAGTCAAGATACTTTAGGGCTGATCTCGGAGAGGAAGAGCTCTGAGGTATGAAACTAATCCTTTTTCATTCTCTGGACTAACACTTGCCCATCAATTCACTTATGAACCATTTGGCTGAAAAAAATAAAAACCACTAACAAAAATCTATCACTATATACTTAGGGATCACATGTATGATGTAGCATGCTTAGGGATTCTCTGGAAAGCTTGGTACCATGCAAAGTGCCTGGCCTTGAACTAAGTTTCTGCTGATTTCTATCCTTGAACAGTTTCCAGGTGATTTTGCTGGGTAAGAGCTGCTCTAAGGGAATGTGCTAACAGTTTCCCAGAATCCTCTAGGAGAAGCCCTGGTAAAAGATGCTGGGGATGGTCAGAGCCAGTAGGATGATGTCTTCTAGCAGGGAAGTTGATTGGCTCAAAAAAATCCTCTCTTTGCTGACTACTATTTTAATTTGCCTTACCTTCATATTTGAAATAAAGATCCACTGATTAGGTTGCTGCTCTGAGAGCTGTGGGCCCTCATGTCCCCAAGAAATTTTCCTCTATGCCCAATCCTAAAGGTTTACAAACGGGAGCTTCAGTAAGAGCTGTGAGTGGAGGTCTTCCTAAAGCTCCCTTAAGTCGTGGGACCAGAAAAGAGCAGTAGGTCTTGAAGAAGGCACCTGGATAATGCTACCATACTAGATGATGAAATTACCCAGCTCAAGCTGCTTTAGCCTGTCACCGGGGATTTTATTAACCTGGAGAAAAGAAAAAAAAAGCTGGGCAGCTTCTTCATTATACTGAATGTATGAAGCAATAGAATTAGACACTGGTTTTATAATATAAAGACAATTTTATTGCCAAATAAAAGCCTTTAATAACTCATTTTTCCTGTTTCAGTAGGACCTTATTCTTTCTGAAGAAAATCCAGTCATAGCATCTCTCATTAAAAATAAAATTATTTTGAAATAAATAAATATATAAAATAAATAGCATATACATTTTATAAATAGTTTGTTCTTATGCACAGTATCCACGCTTACATTTTAATATCATTTCCTTACAACCTACCCCATATCTCCCACTTCCGGTGGCAGGAAAACTGCATGTCAGGACGAATGAGAGATCTGCAGAGCCAGGGTAGGGATGGTTTACAGCAGGGTTGGAGCCCCTAGGATTTTCCAAATGACACTTTCCCAAAGCTCTTTAGGTAGCATCTGTGGCAGATTCCTTGGTCTTTCATTTGTAGCCCATCTGGGTATCTGGGTAGATTGTGAGGCAAGACAGCCTTGGCCCTTAGTGGGGGCCCTTGTTCTTTGTCATGCCACATCTCGGGAAAGAACATGAGTAAAACAAAAAGTATATACAAGTTTCCCTCGGAACCACCCCTCCCCCACATCCCTCCCCAAAATAACCCAACCTTGATATACACTTTGAACAAGGGGACAGCTGGGTCACATTGAACAGTGAGTGCTTCTCTGTTATCTAATTGATAGGAAGGAAGGATTCAAAAGCTATGAGTATAGTGTTTGCAGAGCCAACCATGGTCACAGAGTACATGGTTCACAGAGGTGGCACCACAGGTCCATTACCTATAGCGGAAGAGATCTCTGGACATGGAGGGCAACTTAGAAGGATCTACTGGCCTTGGTAAAAAGTGAGTGAATTTCTGGTGTCGTTTAGTCCTGTATCCCTCCCGGGGTGAGCCGTCTTTATTCAGGGCCACATAATACTGTCTCTCTGAGTCCGAGTGTTTGTACAAGGTGGAGGCATAGGTGTTGTACCAGTTTTCTTCAAACTGTTCCCGGAAAACACATTCACGTGTGAGTTTCTTCTGTGAGGGAGAGAAAATAAAGCAAAGCCCATTACATGACTATTCCTCCCATCCCAGCTTGCTGGTGGAGAAACCCTGAAATAGCAACAGCACATTGAGATTAGAAAATTTCACTCCTGTCTCCCCGTGTGACCAACGTGTCTTTTTTTTTTTAAGCAGCACAAAATCCTCCCAGTTGTATCTTCATCTTCCGTCAGGAGCCAAATAAAAATATTTTGGGTGTGATCTTTGCTGAAGCAAAGAGATTTGGAGGTGCTGGCCTTGGCTGGCTCTTTAAACCCCAGAATTTCCATTGTGGCCTTCCAATGCCCCTCTGGCACCCACAGAGCTCACTTCCTACTTAGGGCTAATAATGTTTGAATGCATTGAGATTACAGTCACCCACATCAACTGGCAGGCAAAGGCTATGGATCTATATAAAGCTGCATGGGAGGTGAGCTATGATCTCTCCTAATGAATGGCCTGTCAGTTGGAAAGCTCAGAAAAGATCTGCTTGAAAAGCTCCTCCAATCTGGCTACTTCAAGCTGGCAGCTCCTGGGTCTTCTGCTTCTGGCCCTTCTCATAGTTGATCAGGCCGCCATACTGTTTGCTGGGGTGCCCGATACTAAGTGCTGGGGACAGGCCTATCTCCCAGGTGTCAGGGAAAAATGTGTTCTGATTTCATGGGGTGTAGCCAGCTATGTGACTCGAAAGTCCAAGCCAGAATAAAGGGTTAAGGCCAGAGAAGTTATGCCCCAGTGCTGGGCTAGCTTCCAGAACACAGAAAATGTATTACAGCCAGCCCATTCCTTGCTAGGGCTTGGGGCTGTCACTAGTCCCTGGAACCCTCATTCTTCATTCATCGGTGTTATTTGGCCTTTGGGGCTCAGCTGCAGCAATCTGGAAACTAGAGGCTGGGTTATTAACTTCAGAATCGTTACTGGAAGGCTGGCTCTCTCACTGTATGTTTTTTTTTTTGTGCCTATTCATCAGCTACTGCTTATGGGTACCCATTAAAACTAAGATGTGCTCTTTAGATGAGTTCATGCCTCAAACCCTGAGAGCATCTCTCAACAAACCGGCATGGCTGCTTCTTATCACAGCACTAGCAGGCCCTCTAATGGAAAATGTGAAAGCAAACGTATCCCAGAAAAGCTTGTTTGGAGGGAGGGCTGAACAAGTGAAGCAGTATAATGGAGCAAAGCCCTGAACAACCCGGAACAAGAAGACTCCAGTCCTTTATAGTCATAAAAGGGCTCTCAAGTGCTTGATAAACAATTTTATCCTTTGCCTCAGGTTGTCCAAACACTGGTGGTCATAGCCTCTGATAAATAGAAAGGTTGGAACTTACCGATCCATAGAGCTCTCCTCGCTCATTCATTCCTAGGTATAGGCCAGAGTCCACTCCTCTGATGCTGATCAGCCCCACAGCCAAGCTGATAAATTCCAGAATTCCTGGGACAAAAAAAAAAAAACATTCTGTTACTAACATGGTGCTAGGGGCATGAGCTGTTGAGGTGACATGAGCTACCAGTTATTTACCCCCAACTCCAGGCAGCCCTGGGTATCCATAGACAATCATCAGATGAACCCATCTCCTGCAGTGAGAAATAACAACCTCAGAGAAAGTGCTCAGTCTCTCCATGCCTCAGTTTTTCCATATGTACAAATGAAGAGACAGCGCACATTCCTCCACTTAATGCTCTTAGATGTGTGATTTTTCTGCTTTCCTTTGTGGTGCCAGTGTGGGAACTTGGGGCCCTGAGCATGCTAGGAAAGAGCTCTACCACTAGGCTGTACCACCAAGCCTCTTAGGCATGTGGGGTGTGTGTGTGTGTGTGTGTGTGTGTGTGTGTGTGTGTGTGTGAAGAAACCACAGGAAGGCTTTCTATCAAACAGTCCATGATTATGGTGTCAGTGGAGTGGAAGACCACACATTTCAAGAAATGGCAAAGCAGTGTTCTCGACATCAAGTCATCCCGTCCCTTCCTGGCACCCACCTGCATCCCCTTGCTGTCCTCTCAATTGAGCATAGTTTTCAGCCTCTCAGTCCTTAAAAACCACATGAGGCTGTCAACTGCCTGTAGCTGACTCTAACAAATGCCACACAGGCCACACTCTGTTCAGTCACCCTGTTTAGGGCAGGAGGAAAAGGTTGGCCTGAAAAATGTTCTCAGCTTGCTCAGCCCCAAACTGACAAATCTGTGTAGTTCTCCCCCTTCCTCTTGAGAATTAAAATTGAGCCACAGCTGAGTTGGCAGGTAGCGTTGGACTCCATACTGATTTGAGATGTTGCAACTTTAAGGGGAAAGGGAAGAAATTAGAAATGTCCTTTTAACTGACAAGGTTAGAGGTGAAGATTTGAAAATGTTTTCATTTACCCTATGAGGGGAAAAATCAGTTATAAAGAGAGTAAAGGGACAGGAAAACTAAATCATGGTAGTGCTAAAGATGTCACGATTTTGAAAATAGTATATCTATTTCCTAGAGAGATGTTAACAATCAATTAGATTCTTCTTTGAGATTCCTCCCTCTAACCACGTCCTCAGCAGAGATGGAAAACTTGCTACAGCTGTCTGAAAGCATACACCAAGCCCACACATCTAGCTATCTTTCATGCCAAAATTACAATTATTAAGGGTAATATTTTGAATATTCTACATAGGAGGTAGAGCTGATCCCACAAAGATAAGGAATTTGAGGCTGTAAGGTGGCTCAGAAGGTAGAAAGGCGCCATGCCTGATGGTTTGAGTTTGATTCCTGGGACCCACATGGTAGAAGGAGAGAACTGACTCCCGCAAGCTGTCCTCTGACCTTCATATGTGTGTCATGGCACATGCATCTTATGTAATCTCTCTCACTTCTCTCTCTGTCTCTGACTCTCTCTCTCTTTCACACACACACACACACACACACACACACACACACACACACACACAGAGAGAGAGAGAGAGAGAGAGAGAGAGAAATACATAAATGTAATAAAGATTTTTTTTTAAAAAAAAACTGGGGAGGGGTTAGTCTCTGGCAATCTGTCACCCAAGCCCTAAAGTCAAAACTTAGGAGCACTTCGTTCTACAATCAGGTTGAAAACTCCAATGGGAAGTTTTCTATAAAGCTCAATGGCTGGTAGGCAATGAGTAGGCATTCAATCATGATGGCAGCTTTGGGGATATGGGTTTGGATAGTTCACTCAGATCTATCTGAAGAATCTATAGTTCTACAACTAGTCTATGGGACATTTGAGAGTTGGTCTTTTGGTTTTCACAATCAGATCCTCTGAGTTTTATCTTTATTCTGATTGCTAGTAACTTTTAAAAAGTGTATTATTGTTGTTATTGTTGTGTGTACTATACATGGCACATATGCAGAGATCATGGCTTCCAGGGACTGACCTCTAATTTTCAGGCGTGTGTAGCAAGTGCTTTGACTTCTGGGCCATAGGCTAGAGAAACCCTTCTACTACAATGCATATGGTATCAGGAAGAGAATACCATACGATGGTAAGGTAGAAAGGGGCAAACAGTGTTGATGTGGGCTAATCAACAACTGACTTCATGAACACAAATCTTCAATTGTCTGAAGGAGGTTCTGCCCTGATAAACATTTCAATCAACAACTTAGAAGAAGGCGCAGGAGCCCAGCTTCCCTTAGCTCCAGAAGACACACATAGCTGAGAGGGATAACAATTAAGCTCCAGAGAGGTTTCAAAAGGTTGGGAAATGGGTTGCTTCTAACAGAATAAGCATAATTAGAGACAATAGAAAGTATTGCACCTTGGTGCCAAAACCACCTTCACAAGATGTTTGGGTTTGTGTTTTTGTTGAGGGAGGGTAAGCCACACAAGCACACAGCTAACTTCACTCTGTCATTTGCTTTGTTTGAGGGCTTTTCCATCATCCATCTCTCTCTCTCTCTGTATAGCTCTGTATCCTATCCCCCAAAACCCCACTGAACTCAGGCCTTGAACATGCTAGGTAAGTCATCTACCACTGTACTATGTTCTACCCTGCCTCCTGCGTATTTTCTTGAGGGTGTGTGCCCTTTTTTATTTCAGTGTCCTTTAAAAAAAATGGTTCTAGTGCTGGAGATTGAACCCAGTACCCAGAGTAGCCTGTGTGCATTTTAATTATATGTAAGCCTGCCTGTCTCTACAATGGGGAAAGGTGGCCCGGTGAAACTTAACTAGCAATGGCTTGGGGATTTCACTGAGCAGTTAGCTCATTATGAAGGTGATTAGCAGGGTTATTGAAAAGCTAATGTCGGGTTGACAAATGGTTCAGCAGGTAAAGGCACCTGCTTTCAAGCCTGCCTGCTTATATTCAATTCCAGGGACCAATGAGATAGACAGCAAGAACAGTGTGGGTAGTAGATATGCCTTGTCCAACCCCCCCCCCCAATTTCTCTCTCTCAACACACCCCCTCATTCTCTCTCTCAATATACCCCCTCATTCTCTATCTCTCTCACCCAACAACCTCTCCCCATCTCGCTCTCTCTCACATACACTAAAGAAATAAAATGTAAGTAATTGTTAAAAGTGTAAATTAGGACTGGCAAGATGGCTCAGTGGATAAGGCTGCCTAACCTCCAATCTGAGTTTGATCCCTTGGGATTCACACGATGGAAGAGGAGAACTGACTGCCGAAAGTTGTCCTCTCATCTCCACACAAGCACTGGTCCTTCTCCTTCCTCCCCAACCCACACAATAGAAAATAAAATTTCAAAAAGCCAATGTAAAACAGGTCGCCATTATCTGGATGTAGAGGCATGTATCTGTGCTGCTAATCCACAGGAGTCTGAGGTAGGGAGATAGGTAATTCAAAGCCAGCCTAGGGTACATAGGGAGATAGGGAGAATCTGTGTGGAAAACAAAATAAAAGAACACACACACACACACACACACACACACACACACACACACACACATCAGGTAAATCGACACAGGGCTGTAATCCAAAGACTTAAGAGGCTGAAAGAGGAGGATCCCAAGTTTGAGGCTAGCCTGGGCTACACAGCGAAACAATGCCTTTAATCATTTGTTTTTGAGACAGGATCTTACGTAGCCCAGGCTGGCCTTGGAAATTGAACTTTGTACGCAGCGTCCATCTCCTAGGTGCTGGGGTTACCTTGACGCTTTTTTAAAAATTAAAAATGACTTAAAACCTACTTGTAAAAATAGAAAAGAAAGTGGAGGTAGGCTGTAGTCAGAGATCTAGTTACTAACACAAGACAAGGAACTGGCCTACTACCCTGCCACGGGTCCTGGCAGGATCATGCTGGGGTTGGTTCCGTGTCTGGCTCTACTGTGTCTAGGGAGGGCTGTGGAAAAACAGAAGCATGCTCAAAGTAGCATGTCTGTCTGGCAAGGAGATCCCACAGCATGTCTTGACACTGTTCCGGGTGCTAAACTCAGATGGACACCAGGGCAGGTTACCTCTGGGCCTCCAATCACAGCAGGTCCCCCTTTCTCTAAGTATCCCGTACCTCTGACTACTCTGAGCTCATTAAGTAGCAGAGAGCAGCCTGTGATCTCACTTTGAGAGACCTGGTATGAGAACAAAATCATGAAACCCAAGAGGTGTGGCCATTTGAGTCACCACATTTTTTTTTTCTCCAACTCTCTGTGAACCCTGATGCCAAAGGACAGATCATACAGGATGTCGCTTGGGTTGTGTCCAGTAACAAGGGTCTCCAACAGCTGGAATCATCCCTGCCCAGCTGTCTTTGGGCATCATTTGCCTTTGCCAACTTTCCTATTAGTTGGATTCTGACTGTGGGAACCCGGTGGCACATGATGATGGAACAGATATTTCTAAACCTTCTGCTGAATCCTGGCCAGCGTGAGAGCGGAGAGAAAACAAGCCATTTTCATATTTTCCCAGCTACAGCTGGACAGGGGTGTTAACAGAAAAGCGTTGAGGCAAAGTACTAAGTAGACAAAGTTTGTCATCAGTTCCTTCAGCCCATCGAGGCCCAGGACCTCCATCTCCTCTGCCTCATCTTGACCTGCCCACCTCACGCTCTGGCATTTTCTTGACAGTTTCCAGACTCTTCTCTTCTTACACCTCTCTCCCCAGGGCCTCAATCAAAACGGATCTGTCCTGGGCCCCACTGTTTCAGAACCTAGCTAGATGACTGGCTAATGTGTCATTTAATCTGCTTCCCTCAGCCATCCTGTCAGACCTTCGGGGCCAAGACAGTGCTGCACTGGCCCTTTGCCAAATAAGAACCAGATCGCTCCAAACCCAAAGCAGCTGCCGCAGCCTGCACCATCCCACCTGGCAGGAGGCCTCTCCTCCAGTCTAGCTCCCAAGCCGTGCCTGTCAGTCCACAGGTGCCCCTCAGGAATGTCAGGCTCCTTGTGAACCTCATGTAAATGCCACCAGCCAGGCGGGGACTGAACCACTCCTGGCTACCGACTGCAGATGGAGAGCAAGGAGCATGTATGGTGCCAACAGGTTATTATTTGGAGTCGGGGCTGCACTTGGGCTCAGCCTGACTTGTTTAGAACACATGGATTCCAGGGTAATCCTTGGGCCCCCCCACCCCCGCTCTCCAATTACAACAAATAGCTATTTACTTTACATGGCCTTCGGAGACTCCCTCCCCCCCCCAAGCAGAGATCTATAATATTTTATATCTTAAGTCTGGCCTACTTTACCCTGCTGGAATGTTGACTGCTAAAGCACTTATGGAATGTTAAAGTTTCGATTTATTGAATACTCTGGCTGATTAACTCAAATGTGGAGGGCGGAGAGTGTGGGCAAACTCAAACCCCACCTCGTCCTGTGCCAAAAGCTAAACTGAGCAAGAGTGTGTTTGCAAGTTGGCAGGGGAGGTTATGAAGAGACAGCTTTGACCGGTTATCATTTCCTTTGCAGGAAATGCACAGAACTGCCAAGAAATCAGGGAAGGAGGAAAGGGAAAAGGGAATGTGGAGGGGGTCTCAGGCAGCTTGTGTTTTCTAAAAGGCCAAACCCAAACTGAAGCAAGGCCGGTTAAGCAGCAGTGCAAACATCCTCCGTCAGCTTTACTTCCTTTGGTTTCTCCTTAAACTTAACACCCTGAGCAGGTCTGGGAGATGAAAAGAAATCAAGATGTGTCTTTAGGGAGGCAATTAAAGACCACTTATCCCAAGAGCCTATTACTGATTTATGTTGACCTTGTAGATTATTGGGCTCAGCTCAGGCACAGAGGCAGACAAACATAGCAGCTGGGGGCGGGGTGGGGGGAGTTTTACCAATTTCACCGCCCCCAGCCCACATTTCACTATCATTTAGTAATTTTGCTTTTATACACATCCATATAAATACACACACACACACACACACACACACACACACACACACAAACACACACGTCTTTTATACATGGATGCATTATAGCTTTAGGCCATTTCTGGGAGCCTCTGAGTTGAGGGTGGGAGTCCCAGTCCTTATGAAGAAGAACAAAAGGGGACTGCAAAATCACAAGTGATGGAAGGGAAAGAAGCCAAGTTAACACCCCCTCTCCTCCCACCCGCCTCGTCACCCTTTTGAGGACCTGCTGCAAGTTTATACAGACACCTGCAACCCTCCATTACCCTCCCAACCTACTGTACTCCAGCTCTATTTGAGTGCATTTTTCCAAGATGACATAGACCTCATTACGGTTCCTGTCTGCTCCCAGCAAGGAAGGCCAACCCTGGTCCTAGTTGTTTGCTAGGCTTGGCCTTAAGCTGCCCCTCGTCTGCCCCCTCCTCCGCCCCCATTTTCTTTCATTCTTTTTTTTCTTCCCTCCTTTCCTTTCCTTTCCTTTCCTTTCCTTTCCTTTCCTTTCCTTTCCTTTCCTTTCCTTTCCTTTCCTTTCCTTTCCTTTCCTTTCCTTTCCTTTCCTTTCCTTTCCTTTCCTTTCCTTTCCTTTCCTTTCCTTTCCTTCCTTCTTTCTTTTTACTGAGTACTCCAGACACAGCTCTAGAAAAACATGTAGAATGCGAAGATGGGAAGGATAGGAAAAAATGAACCGTGTCCTGCTTGAGGGTAGCAGAGCTTCGGACTGGCTTGGGGGCAGAAAGTGTTCTTCTTGCATTACAAGGACCTCGGGAGGAAGCCGAGGACACTGCGGTGGAGGAGAAAGGCTAGCTGTCACCGCACCTGTTTGATGGCTTAATAATGAATAGGAAATTGAAAATAAAAAAAACGGCAAATTACTGAAGAGGGAACACATTTGCTTAGAAGCCTAAAGATTGCCGTCCCAGATCAAGGTTTATATTAATTGTGTAATTAATTAGTTCTGTATGGCGATGCAGGCAGGTGGGTGCTCTGAACAATTTGTACAGTCGCAGGCTGGTAGGGGCAATCCTGCCTGGAGATTAGACATTTCCTGTCCTGTTTCTGGGGCTGGCAGTGGGTTCGGGGCAGTTTCCTCACATGGGCAAGGAGTAAGTTCTAGGCAAAAGATAACCAAGACTTTTTCCGCGAGGTTTTTCTAGATTCTCAGCTTCCAGGCTCATGCCCTGCTGCCTGGATTGGCTTCTACCCTGGGCAGAGCCACCCGGAGGATGACCAGTGCCATGACGGCCGGATCCCCGCCAGATAAAAGTGATTTGGGTGCGGGCCCCTGGCCCGTGGAGGCTCCTGCTCTGGGCGATCAGTCGCGACGGGTCTGCCACCCTCAAGGCTCCTCCGGCCGCGGTCCCCTGCGTCCTAGTGGAGGACTCCCTCCCGACTCCACCTGCTTCCCTCGGAGGCCCGACGTTGGGCTCTCACGGGGAGCCCCTTGCTCCGGGAGGAGGGAGGGTGGAGCGGCTGGAAGAGGCCGCACCGCGAGGCGCCTCCGCCCCCTCCGGGGAGCGTCGCGGGGCGCGGGGGGCCACCGGGTTCCCGCGAGGCTTAGGGCCCTGCCACGGCGTCCCACCCCGACGGGCCCGGACGGCGTCCGGTGCGAGAAGGTTGGAGGGGAGCCCTGCGGGACAGCCCCGCGTCGACGGCTCCCCAGTGCGCGGTCCGCCCGCCTCCCTCTCCCCCACCACCCCCATGGCCCGGTCCTCACCGAAGCGGCTGTGGTCGTGGCGGGTGCCGTGCACCGTGCCGTTGGGGAAGATCTCAAGGTGGAAGCCGGTGCGGCAATAGAGCTGGCGGCGCCGCAGGATCCCCTTCAGGTGGGCGAAGTCTGTGGGCGAGCCGCGCTGCAGCTTCCCCTCGATCTGGCCCAGGCGCTCGTTCAGGAAACCCGGGGAGTCAGCTAAGGGCACGTTCCCCAGAGAGGAGGAGAAGCCGTGGAGGTCCCAGTCCAAGGAGGCAAAGACGCCCCCGACCTCCGCCATGGCGGGGGCCGGCGGCGGCGCCGACCGAGCCGGGGCCCCGGGGCGCGAACTGCCTGTCTTGGCGGCGGGCGGGTGGGTCGGCGGCGCTCGCTTGCTCGCTCGCTCGCTGCTCGGCTCCGCGCTCTGCCCAGCTGCAGCACACGTCTGTTCGCGTCCAAAGAACTTCTCAGCGGCGGGGAGCGTGGGGCAGCGCGCTCCTGACCTTGCTCTCAGTTAAAGTTCGGCTTTCCCTCCGCATCCATCTCTCCTGGCCTCTCATAGCTGGCTTCCTGGAGCTATCAGATGCAAATGGCACTTTATATACGTACCCACTCCCCTTCCATTGACATATTGGATATTTAAATACAAGCCACACCTCACTGGCATCCCCTCAGAGATTGGTGTGTGGCTTCTTTCCTTTTTTCCCCCCTTCTCGTATCCATTTGGCTCTTTTTGGGAGAAGGGGGTGGAGGGGGGGAGCGAGCGAGCGAGCGAGCTTCACTCCCTCTTTTATTATGAAAAAAAAATGGCAGGAAAAAGCTACACATTGCAGTGAGGCATAACTGCTTTTGGCAGGTTTTCTTAAACTGCTGATGAAATAACGGAGCCCAGTACGTGGAGGCCATTGGCGACCACGGCCACGCAGGCTAGTTCCTCGGGGGGCTGCCTGTCGGTCTGCGGCAAGGGCCACCCCCGCCTCCCACGCATCCTCCAATTGCTCCCCTCTGGAAAGTGCCCGAGACCGGGGCTGGGGGAGGGCGTCCTCGTGCTGCTGAGCCCCTCTTCTCTGGCCCAAAAGAGGCTGCAGAAGGGGTATCTGGCCCGGGACAGGGGCGCTCCAGTTCCTTTGTTCTGCTGTTCTCTAGTCCCACTCCCCACCTGTAGGTCCACAGGGGTCTGAGGAAGCGAAAAAGAGCTGGAAGCCAAACGAAGTTGCAGCTGTAAGGTCTGGGAGGTGGTGGAGGTCCCTGCAGGCACCAAAGGGTGGGGGCGCTTAAAGGGTCTGGGAGGAGCGGGAAATCCCAGAGGGAAAGAAGACTTTTAAAAAGGGACGTTTGTGGCTTAGACATAGAGGGGTGGAGGCTAAGACATAGAAAGCGATCTTTTTGAAAAATGATCTCCATGGCTTTCTGGGCGCGCTTTTACAAGGCTCAGGAGAACAAGCTCCGTGAGAGGCCATTGGAAGTCTGGTGGGGGCTCCCCCAACCCGTACACCTCTTTTCTTGTTGGAAACAGGTGTTTCCTCGCTCTGTCCTGTGCCCTGTTCCAAGAAACTCTATCAGGAAGAGCGGCCGTCAGGGGTGGGAACTGGCGGCTGCCAGGAAGAGAGGCTGGGTGGAGAGGACCTGGCGAGCAGGTGCCTGCCTGCCGCAAGCCCCTGCATCTCTGCCCCGCACCTGAACCCCACGGTCCCTTTGGGCCTCTGGCGCTTGCCTCCTTCTTCCTTATTAAATGGCGTTGTTGCTTGCAGTTTTCACACGCAGCAGGCGCTGGCTGCCTTCCCAGGTTCTGGTAGTGACTGAACCCCCAATCCCACCCTTCGGCGCCTTTACTGCGCCTCCTGCTGGAGACCCCACCGAGCCGCAAGTTCAAATTCAGGGTTACCATAAAATGAGTAAACAAGCCTCCCTACAACTCAGTGCAATTTGAGGCCCTACTCTTAGGCTCCATGTGCACCCTGTGCTCACTTCCTGGACCCACAGCAATTCTTAGTCTGGAACAACACTGTGGCTTGTTTCTGCTGTCCTTCTTTAGCTCAGAGGGACCCTCCAGGGACAAGCGCAATGCCAGACACATGTAGACACTCAAAGATAAGATGCTTTCAGCAACAGAGAACACACATGCGAGTTATCATCCAGTTGTAATGGACTCACACACACATGCAAAAGGTGGAATCTAGAGGCTGGAGAGATGACTCGGTGTTTAAGAGCACTGACTGCTCTTCCAAATGGACCCAGGTTCAATTCCCAGCACCCACATCACATGGTAGCTCACAACTGTCTGTAACTCCAGTTCCAGGGGATCTGACACCATCCACATACGAGCAGGCAGAACACCAATGAGCATAAATAAAAATAAATAAAAGAAAAAAAGGTGGAATCCAGAGGCTGGAGAGCTCAGCGTTGAAAATCGAGTAGTTCTCTCTCTCTCTCTCTCTCTCTCTCTCTCTCTCTCTCTCTCTCTCTCTCTCTTTGTTTTTTCGAGACAGGGTTTCTCTGTATAGCCCTGGCTGTCCTGGAACTCATTTTGTAGACCAGGCTGGCCTCGAACTCAGAAATCCGCCTGCCTCTGCCTCCCGAGTGCTGGGATTAAAGGCGTGCACCACCACACCCAGCTGAGTAGTTCTCTTTTAGAGGACCCAAGTTCTGTTCCTACCACCTACATTGGCTCACATATGCTTGCAATTTCTGCACCAGGGGATCTGATGCCATCTTTTGGTGTCCACAGGAACACACTCACACACACACACACACACACACACACACACACACACACAATTTTTAAAAATTAAAAATATCTTTTAAAGGATGGAGTCCTTATTAGAATATGCATTAATGGAACTACATACTGTCTTGGATTTACTTTAAAGGTATCTCAGGAGCAAGCCTGTTGTGCTGGCACTCAGCTGTAATTCCAGCACTTGGAGGACTGGGAGTGTGAGCCCAGCCTGAGTTGCACAGCAAATGAGGGATTGAACAAGCAAATAAGAAATTGTCCAAACTGAGTACAGTTCCTTGTTCTTACAGTTTCAACACTTTGGAGGTGGAGGCAGGAGGATCAGGAGTTCAAGATTAGACTTGACTACATGAGACCCTGCCTCAACAACAAAACAAATCGTGACACTAGGTAGGGGTCCTGAATCCATTCTGGCCTAAGGTGACTAAGGTGACTTTTATAATGAATGTGCTCTGAGGCAAAGATGGGAAGGATCTTTTTTTGCAGGAACAGAAGGAGAAAATGGTAGCCAAAAAAATTGGAACAATTCTTGGTCTAATTGATAATTTGGACCGATTCTTTTAATGAGAGTCAAATTAAAAAATGTAGATGAAACCATTTGAGAAGCAGGAACTATAAAGGGTATAGATGTCTATGATGAAATAAATTTCACCCACTTCTTTTTATTTTTACATTTTTTTCTTATTGAACACAGATTTCCCCCCTCATACAGTATATTCTGATTGGCATTTCCCCTTCTAGTCCTTCCAGCTTCTCCTTCCTTCTCCTCCAGATCTGTTCTCTTTCTGTCTCTCATTAGAAAAGAACAAGCTTCCGATATAACAACACAACATGACACAATAAACTATTAGAGGAAGCAAGAACTATCTTATTGAAGTTGGACACATCAACCCAACAGGAGAAAAAGAGCCCCAAGAGTAGACAAAAGAGCCAAAGCCTCACTCGTTCTCATAGTCAGGAGTCCCATAAAATACTCAGCTATTAGCTGTAATATGTACCTACAGGACCTGCTGCAGACCCGTACAGGTCCTGTGCTTGCTGCTTCTGTCTCTGTGAGCACATATGCACTCTGCTTAGTTGATTCCGAGGGCCTTGTTCTCCTGGTGTCCTCCATCCTCTCTGCTTCTTACACTCTTTCTGCCTCCTCTTCCACAAGACTCCCTGAGCTCTGAGGGGAAGGATTTGATGGAGACCTCCCATTTAGACTCTTTCCGTATATTGTCTAGCTATGGTTCTTGGCATCTGTTCCCATCTACTGCCAGAGGAAACATCCCTGATGATGACTGGATATATATCAGAATACCACTAGGAATTATTTTATTGATTTCCAAAGTGGACGTTCAAGTTTGCACCCACCAGCAATGGAGGAGAGTTCTCCCCTTGCTCCACATTCTTGATGGCATGAACTATTTGTTATTGATCTTAGTCATTCTGACAGGTGTAAGATGGAATCTCAAAGTAGTTTTGATTTGCATTTTCCTGGTAGCTAGGGATGTTGAACATTTCATGTTGAGCATACAGGTGTTCTACCTGCATGTATGCATGTGTGAGGGTGTCAGATTCCCTGGAACTGGAGTTAGAGTTATGAGCTGCTGTGTGGGTACTGGGAACCCAGGTCCTTTAGTAATAAATGCTTTTAACTGCTGAGCCAGTCCCCATTTTTAAATTGGACTGTCTGTTTTTTTGATATCTAGTTTCGTGAGTTCTTTGTATATTTTGGATATTAGTTCTCTATGGACATGTAGTTGGTAAACCCCCTCCCCCCCCCATTCTATAGGCTGCTGCTTTGTCCAAACGATGGTGTCCATTGCCTTACAGAAGCCTTTCAGTTTCACGAGGTCTCATTTATTATTGTTGATCTTCCTGCCTGTGTTATCAGTATTCTGTTCAGGAAGTTGTCTCCTGTGCTAATGTGTTCAAGGGTATTCCCTACTTTCTCTTACATCAGGGTCAATGCTTCTGGGTTTACGTTGAGATCTTTGATCCACTTGGACTTGTTTTGTGCAAGGTGATAAATATGGAACTATTTGCATTCTTCTACATGCTGAAATCCAGTTAGGCCAGCACCATTTGTTGAAGATGCTGACTTTTTCCCAATGTGTATTTCAGGCTTCTTTATCATAAATTAGGTACACACACACACACACACACACTTATTTCTGGGTCTTCACTTCAATTCCATTGATCAGCATGTCTGTTTTTTTATGCCAATTCCACGAGGCTTTCATTACTATAGTTCTGTAGAACAGCTTGAAATCAAAGATGGTGATACCTCTGGAAGTTCTTTTGTATAGGATTGTTTCAGCTATCCTGTTCTTTTGTTGTTTTTCCATATGAAGCTGGGAATTGTCCTCTCAAGATCTGTAAAGAATTGTATTGAAATTTTGATGAGGATTGTTTTGACTGTAGATTGCTTTTAGTAGGCTGGTAATTTTTACTATGTGATCCATGAGCATGGGAGATCTTTCCATCTTCTGATTTCTTCTTCAATTTCTTTCTTCAAAAACTTGAAGTTTTTATCAGACAAGTCTTTCACTTGCTTGGTTAGAGTTACTCCAAGATAGTCATATTATTTGAGGCTATTGTGAAATGTGTTGTTTTCCTGATTTCTCTCTCAGTCCATTTGTCATTTGTATATAGGAGGACTACTGATTTTTTTCCCTTGTTCTGGTCAACCCTGCTCGCTCTGCTCGACCCCACTCGCTCTGGCTGGCTCTGCTCTCTCCGGCCAGCCCCGCTCACTCCGGCTGCCCCTGTACGGCCCTACTCACTACGGCCGTAGGACTACTGATTTTTATGAGTTAATTTTGTATCCAACTACTTTGCTGAAATTGTTTATCAGGGGTAGGAGTTCCTTGGTGGAATTTTTAGGGTCACTTATGTATATTATCATATCATCTGCAAATAAAGATACTTTGACTTCTTCCTTTCTAATTGGTCTTCCCTTGATCTCCTTCATTTGTCCTATTGCTTTAGATAAGACTTCAAGTACTGTATTGAATCGGGATGGAGAACGTGGACAATCTTTTCTTGTTCATGATTTTAGTGGAATTGCTATGATTTCTCCATTTAATTTGATGTTGGCTATAGGCTTATTGCAAATTGCCTTTATTATGTTTCAGTAAATCCCTAATCTCTTCATGGATTTTATCATGAGTGGGTGATGAATTTTGTCGAAGGTGATTTTCTTAGGGAATGAAATGATCATATTTTTTTTCTTTCATTTTATTTATATGGTGGATTATATTCACTGATTTTTTTGGTATGCTGAGTCTGCATCCTGGAATTCTGAAGCTTACTTGATCATGATGGATGATCTTTTCTATATATTCTTGGATTCGGTTTGCAAGTAATTTAATGAATATTTTTCATCAATGTTCACAAGGAAAATTGGTCTGTAATTCTCTTTCTTTGTTGTGTCTTTATGTTGTGTGGATATCACAGTAACTGTGGCTTCATAAAATGAATTGGTCAATGTTCCTTCTGTTTTTATTTTGTAGTATAACTTGAGGAGCATTGGTGTTAGCTTTTCTTTAAAAGTCTAGTAGAATTCTGATCTAAAACCACCTGGCCTCTGGTTTTTATTTGTTGGCAGACTTTTTTTCCCCATTTTTTATTAGATATTTTCTTCATTTACATTTCAAATGTTATCTTGAAAGTCCCCTAAACCTTCCCCATCCCCCGCTCTGCTCCCCTACCCACCCACTCCCACATTTTGGCCCTAGTGTTCCCCTGTACTGGGGCATATAAAGTTTGCATGACCAAGGGGCCTCTCTTCCCAATGATGGCTGACTAGGCCATCTTCTGCTATATATGCAGCTAGAGACATGAGATCTGGGGGTACTAGTTAGTTCATATTGTTCTTCCACCTATAGGGTTGGAGACACCTTCAGCTCCGTGGGTACTTTCTCTAGCTCCTCCCTTGGGAACCCTGTGTTCCATCTAATAGCTGACTGTGAACATCCACTTCTGTGTTTTCCAGGCACTGGTATAGCCTCACACGAGACAGCTATCTCAGGGCCTTTTCAGCTATATCTTGCTGGCATATACAATAGTGTCTGCATTAGGTGGCTGATTATGGGATGGATCCCCAGCCGCAGCAGTCGCTGGTTGGTGCATCCTTTTGTTTCAGCTCCACACTTGATCTCTGTAACTCCTTCAATGTGTGCTTTGTTCCTAATTCTAAGAAAAGGTGAAGTGTCCACTCTTTGATCTTCATTCTTCTTGAGTTTCATGTGTTTAGTGTATTGTATCTTGGGTAATCTAGGTTTCTGGGCTAATATCCACTTATCAGTAAGTACATGTTATGTGAGCTCTTTTGTGATTGGGTTACCTCACTCAGGATGATGCCCTCCAGATCCATCCATTTGCCTAGGAATTTCATGAATTCATTGTTTTTAATAGCTGAGTAGTACTCCATTGTGTAAATGTACCATAATTTCTGTATCCATTCCTCTGTTGAGGGATACCTGTGTTCTTTCCAGCTTCTGGCTATTATAAATAAGGCTGCTATGAACATAGAGCACGTGTCCTTATTACCAGTTGGAACATCTTCTGGATATATGTGTTGGGAGACTTTTAATGACTGTTTATATTTCACTAGGGGTTATAGGTATATTTAATTGTTGATCTGATCTTGATTTAACTTTGGTAAGTGATACCTATCAAGAAAAGTATCCATTTCTTTTGGAGCATCCATTGAGAAGTCATGTGTAATTTTGATAGGTCTGCCTTTATATGTTACTTGGATTTTTTCCCCTTGTAGCTCTAATATTCTTTCTTGGTTGTGTATATCTAGTGTTTTGATTACTATGTGATGAAAGGACTTTTTTTTCTGGTCAAATCTATTTGGTGCTCTGTACAGTTCTTCTATTTTTATAAATGTCTCCTTCTTTAGATTAGAAACATTTTCTTCTATGATTTTGTTGCAAATATTTCCTGGGACTTTGAGCTGAAATTATTCTCCTTTTATTCCTATTCTTAGGTTTGGTCTTTTCATAGTATCCCAGATTTCCTTGATATTATGTGTCAGGAGTTATTTAGATTTGACATATTCTTTGACTGATCTGTTTTTCTTATCATATCTTCAATGACTGAGATTCTTTATCCTATCTCTTTTATTCTGTTGGCGAAGCTTGCTTATATAGTTTTTATTTGAAATCTACATTTTTCATTTCCAGGATCTCCTCAGTTTGTGTTTTCTTTATTGCTTCTATTTCCAGTTTCATGTCTTGAACAGTTTTATTTCCTTACACTGCTTGTGTTTTCCTGGATTTCTTTAAGGGGTTTATTCATTTCCTCTTTAACTATCTCTCTTATATTCATAAAAGTGGTTTTAAGGTCTTTTTCTTGTGCTTTATGTATGTTAGAATATTCAGAGCCTTCAGTGGTAGGATAGTGGTAGGATAGCTGGACTCTGGTGGAGATATATTGCCCTGGGTATTATTGACTATGTTTTTACACCAGTGTCTCAGCATCTGAGTTTGGGGTAATTATAGTCCAGGTTCTGATTTCTGGGTTTGACATTTTTGGATAGGTATTTTGTGCTGAAAGACCTTGGTTTCTGTTTCCTCTCTGGATGTTCGTAGAGTGTGATGGCCGTGTGTTGTATGTTTTCCTGCCCTGTTCAGCTGGTGTGTTCACAGGGAATGCCTGCTGATGTTAGATGCTGGTTAACTGGGATGAGTTAGAGAAGGAAGGGTGGAGGAGAAGGTCTTTGCAATCCGTTGGGAATGAGATAGAGGAAAGGGAGAGCACAGCACTTTTCAGCTACAGAGCTGGAGATGAGACTAGGGTGAATTGGATCTCAAGGGCAGTAGGAGAAGTGTGGGTGCTGCCTTCAGCCTACTTGTTGCCCTGCACTTGGGTTAGCAGGGGGTACCTTCTGGAGATGAGCAGTGGGATACAGTGACTAGAGGTAGGTTAAGAGGGGATGGACTATGGGATCCACAGGAGATGTGGTAGTGGGAGGGAAGGCTGTTGCAGTGCTAGAGAGGAGGCTTGGGGATTGGCTCTGATGGAACAGAAAGAGAGGAGAAGAAGGTCTGTGAGTTTACTGTCAGGTGTGGCCTCTGGTTTAGCTAAGGGTACCTGCTGAAGGTGGGGCCTGGTGTGTAGTGATGAGCTGGAGAAGGAAGGTTAGGAGATAGCCTGTGGATCCACAGGAGATGTATGCAGGGAGGAAAGAAGTCTGTAGCTGGTGGCTGTTGCAGCGCTAGGGCTGAGGCTAGAGCATTGAGTCTAGGGGAAAGAAACCACACATTTCAATAAGGGTTTGTATTATTTATCCTTCAGCATTTAAAAAAATTCATTGAGGTTTCCTCTGAGTAACTCTGGTTGTCTTGGAGCACACTCTGTAGATTAGACTGGCCTCAAACTCAGAGATTCACCTGCCTCTGCCTCCAGAGTGCTGGGATTAAAGGCATGTGCCACCACACAGGATGGTCCTTCAGCATTCTCAGTGTCACCAACTGTTTTGGAAAATGGAGGTCACAACCTGTGCCCCAAGTCAGGTCAGTCCTCAATAAGCCAATTAAAAGAACCAAATTAAAAGTGGAAATCGGAAGGGCTGGAGGGATGGCTCCCTGGTTAAGTGCATAGGTTGCTCTTCTGTCACTCCAGTCTCAGGGGATCTGACACCTTATGGCACTGCATGCACATAGTGCATAAACATAGAAGCAGGCAAAACACCCATACACATTAAATAAATGTAAAGGTTAAAACAATAAATGGAGAGCAGAGAAAGAAGATTTACAGTATGACCATGTGTGCTGGATCTCTCTAACATTCTCCCCAATGTGCTAACATTGAATAAATCTTTATCTGATTCCTACTTTTCTTTTTTTTCTTTTCCAAGACAAGGTCTCACTATATACCTCTGGCAGTCATTCTGTAGACCAGGCTGGCCTGGAACTCACAGAGATCTACTTGCCTCTGCCTCTTGTGTGCTGGGATTAAAGGTGTGCACCACCCTGTCTGGCTTCTGGTTCTCACTTTTAACTTGGCTCTTCTAATTGACTTATTGAGGATGGGTGGTTGGACCTGACTTGGAACACAGGCTGTTATCCCCAAGTTCAGTAATAAAACCACAATTGTTAGATCTGCAGCCATAAGTGCTTGAAGTTCAGAGATTGAAGCTCCTCCATTTGGGACTCGTAAGATTAAACTGACTGATATGCTGCTATTTTAAGAAATAATTTTTAAGAAATTATTATTATTAGTGTGTGTGTGTGTGTGTGTGTGTTCGCAATACACAAATGGAGGTCAGTGTATGACTTTGTGGAGTTAGTTGTTTTCTCTCCACGTTACAGAGGTCCTGGGGCTTGAACTCAGTTCATAAAGTGTTTGAGGTGAGCATTTTACTCATTGAGGCAGCCATTTGCTGTCGGTATTTTAAGTAATATTTCTATGAAGCATTCCAATGAGCAGAACTTTCATGAAAATATTTTCACAACTTTGTGGAGTAGGAGGTGCCGCTACACTTCAGAAGTAAGGAAACTGAAGGAAAGGTCAGGTGAGTAGCTTGTCACTCCTAAGTAACAGAGTCAGAATCTGATCTCAGATCCATTAGGGATGGATTACTTTCAATTTATGGATTTGGTGATTATACAAAAATGGATACATTTCAGCCCAGTGAAATTTCACATTAAGCCACCTTATTTGAAACCCTCAATAGGA
Source organism: Mus minutoides (assembly GCA_902729485.2). Classification (NCBI taxonomy): domain Eukaryota; kingdom Metazoa; phylum Chordata; class Mammalia; order Rodentia; family Muridae; genus Mus; species Mus minutoides. The sequence continues at coordinate 1,119,567 of LR749899.1, forward strand.
CACAGCATTAGGGTAGTGCTGGGCTAGATGAACGGGATGCAAAGAAAATGCACATTACAAAAGGAAGCCATCAGGCTTGGTGGCACGGGCCAGTATTACAGGCAGCGACTCTGGAAGCTGAGGTTGGATAATTTCAAATGTAGGGGTTGCTTTTTCCGCAGAGTAAGTGCAAAGGAAACCTGGACAATTTAGTGAGGACCTGCCTCAACACTTATGAAACGAAGGGAGGTCATGGATGTAGCATGCACGAGGCCCGAGGTTCAATCCCCAGTACTCAGGGTGATGGGGTCCAAAGAACACAAACCTTCACTGGGCTCAGGGTATCATTTATAACGTGCTGAGAAGTGCATACATTCCAAGAGGCTGAATGATGGAAAGTATCCAGCGTGGTCCAGCACATGGAAAGCTTTCCACACTTACTCCAGCTTTTTTCTTACTATCTCCCAAGCCTGAAGTAAACAAACCAATTGCTGTGGAGAGGATGTGGAAAACAACCCCGTAACTTCAGTATGCAGGAGAGTTGCCAGGTCAAGGCCAGCCTAGGCTACAAAACAAGGCCTTGTCATAAATGGAGAAAAAAAAGGCAGGTCTTTCTTTTTCCTTTGCTCCTATGGGGATTGAACCCAGGACCTTGCCAGATTCACAACCCACAAAAGAAGGTTCTGGCGTCCACTCTAAGGGAAACTGGAAATGGGGCTGGAAACAACCTGCCAGCCTCTGTTCCTGGAGGAAGGAGAAGGTGTTGCTAAAAAAAAAAAAAAACGAAAACCAAAAACTGGTCTCAGCAGCCCTCCACTCTGGAAGTAGGAAAGGAGTAAACACCGTTATCCTATCCAGTTCTTCCTTTTCCCGACAGCTCATCCATGTTTTCTCCTTTGGTTAAGTTTCCCTGAGAAGGGTCAGAAAGAGCTGCAAGGGGCCAGGGCCGCCAAGGACACAAAAGGCTACTGTTTAGAGACCACGTGTTAAGTACTGGCCTGGATGATTTGCATATATTATCTCCAGTGAGCCTTATCACAACTGTTAAGAAATAGTTTGATTTCTATTTTACATATACAGATTCAAAGGGATTCAACACCTAGTGGCAGCGATAAGATTTAAATCCAGGTGTATTTTTTATTTTGTGTGTGTGTGTGGGGGGGGCTGGAGATTGAACTCAGGGTGTCACACGTGATAATAAGTAAGAGCTCTGTCATTGGCCACCTGCAGGCAACCCAGTGAGCTCTGATTTGTGATTTGAAGTGAATACTTGACCAAAATGCTAGACCACCTCAGTTCAAAAATAATGTGTGTTGCTTCTCTGCCCCATGGCTTGCCTTTTGCCTGTTTACCGAGGACAGCATAGTATGTGAACACTCCATCTTCTGTCAGACTGCCTTGCTTCATAGGCACAGCACCATGCCATTCTAGGAGTTGGAACCTCTTCTCTAGGATAAGAATGGCAAGAATTGCTGTGAAATTTAAATGAAGCAATATGCAGCATGTACTTAAAACTGTGCCTGGCACATTGCTCACTATCTATCTATCTATCTATCTATCTATCTATCTATCTATCTATCTATCTATCTATTGGGCACACACTTGTGTGTATGTATGACTGCGCATGTGTGCACCCGGGCGTGCATCTGTGTATGAGTGTGAGTGTGTGTGTGTCATTCATGTGATGATCAGAGGGTAGACTTATGCGTTGGTTCTCTGCTTCGCTTACACCCTGTGGATCCCAGGGATTAAACTCAGGTTGTCAGGCTTGGTAGAAAGTGTCTTTTCCTGCTGAGCCATCTCTCTGACTCTCATTATTTACATTTTCCCAGCTTTAGATATGTTTCTTTAAGGTGTTTTTTTTTTTTTTTTATGGAGCAGGAAGGTTCAAAGAGCCAGGTCTAGAGGACCTGGGTTGTATTCTCAGCACTAAAGGTCAGCAGCTCACAACCTCCAGAGAGATTTGATGCCTCTGGCCACTAGGCACCTGAACTCATGTGCCAATACTCACACACTGACATGTAATTAAAAAAGAATAAAAATAAATCTTTAAAAATGACATTTTGGGCCGGGCAGTGGTGGTGCACGCCTTTAATCCTAACACTGTGGAAGCAGAAGCAGGCAGATCTCTGAGTTCTGAGTTAGAGGCCAACCTAGTGTACATAGCAAGTTCCAGGACAGCTTAGGCTACACAGAGAAACCCTCTCTCAAAAACAAAAACAAAACAAACAAACAAACAAACAAACAAAACAAAAAACAAAAAACCCCAAAACAAAGCAATAAAACCCCAACAAAATAAAACAAACAAGAAACAAATCCCCAAATAAAACCAAAACAACATTCTGCAACAGGTGAAGTTCATAGGAAGGTTGGCTTCGGGTGGAGTCACTCTGAAGCAAGCATCTCTAGCCCTGCTCACCTTTCCATGGTGCTGAGTTGCTCTTATTCTCTCTGGGCTTTAGAAGGCCTGTCTTTCAGAAACATGGAGATGGCATTGTCAGCCCTGGGTGGGCAAGTAGATAGGAAGGAAGTGGAAGCCTGGGGTATGAGAGATGCTCATTTCTAGACCTCATTGATTGAGCACCGTAAGCCCCAGGCACGTTTGTAGGTGCCTTACATTGAAATCATGTCACACCAGGAAGTAGATGCTTTTATTATCTCGATTTAAAAGAAAACCATATGTTAAAACTGAGTATGGAGAGGTTAAAGTCACTTGCTTAATGTCACAGAGTCATGTCATATGGTGGGGGTGCAGTTTCGACCTGGAGTACTGGCATCAGTGAGAGCTAATGATAAAACCACTATCTGTAGAATGTTGAGGCTTTATTCAAAAGAGGAAGTAGCATCCTGACAAGGATGGACACAATTTAAAACAGTAGCCCTTGGTGGAGGGAGTGTGGCTCAGTGGCAGACCACTTGCCTGGCCTGCTTGAGACTGGGTTCCATTTCCAGCACTGAACAAAGCAGGTAACATTGATTCCCTTCCCCTTCTTTCCCTCCCTCTCTTCCCTTACCCTCCCCTCTCTCTCCCCCTCTCCTATCCTCTTTTTCTTTTGTCTTGGGTACCCAGAGCTTGAGAAATCTTCAAAAAGTTGAACTACCTTCAATGTCCCCATCCGAGATTCTAGGGTCGAGAGAGGAAAGAAAATCTCTCTGACTGAGATGAGCCCTTCATCTTACCTTTCTGCCCAGTCTCTTGTAGTGACACTAAGGAACAAGTCTCCTTTGTCTCTGCTGTCATTTTCCCATGGGCCTACCTGTAATGGGGGAGGTAATGGACCATTTATTCTGGCTGTAACTTGACATTAGTCGGCAGGTGATGACATCTCTGTGAAACGATCTGTTAGTTCTCAGAGAGGAACGGGATGCTATGGAATGTGACTCTAAAGCTGGCGACCTGTACCACGTCTCAGGCTGGCATGCATATGGCTCTGAATGTGACAATCAATGGTAGCTGTATGCTTGTGGCGCTGGGTGTTGAGGGAGAAGTGTGGACAGAAACGATGCTTTGCTTTCCCCAACATGAAGTGTATTTCTGTTTATACTTGTGACTGTGTGCAGACATTTACATATGGCTGCATAAGATCAAGAGCTGTAGGTTTAAGGTGTTCATAGTGTATGTATGTAAGTCTATGAATTTAGGGAAGCCTCTGCTAATCTGAACGAAAAATAGACATGATAGTTGTAAAGCTGACAGAGGCAAAGGAGACTTTGTCTTCAGTGTCACCGCAGGAGACTGGGCAGAAAGGCGAGATGTGGGCTCATCTCAATCAGAGAGATTTTCTTCCCTCTCTGGACCCTAGAATAGGGGGAGGGGAGATTGAAGGTAGTTTGACTTTATTAATTCAAGGTCTTTCCTTGAAACTTTGAACACAGTCTTTCTGTGTGGCCCTAACTGGCCTGAAACTCTAAGCATACCAGGTTGTCTCTCCTGCCTCTGTCTCCTTGAGAGCTGATTATTTCAGCCTATCAGTATGAGGGAGACAGAAATGCTAGACATGGGATGAAGCATCCTCATAGCATCTCTCTGTATAAATAGAGGGAAATACAGTTAGTTTGAATTCAGCTCTTGGTGTGTGTGTGTGTGTGTGTGTGTGCGCGCGCTCATCATTTAATTTACAGGTTACATCTGAGCTTTTTTTTTTTTTTTTTTTTTTTTTTTTTGTTTTTCGAGACAGGGTTTCTCTGTTTAGCCCTGGCTGTCCTGGAACTCACTTTGTAGACCAGGCTGGCCTTGAACTCAGATATCCGCCTGCCTTTGCCTCCCGAGTGCTGGGATTAAAGGCGTGCGCCACCACGCCCGGCCAGGTTACATCTGAGAACTAACACTGTGAACTAACATTGTTACTCACAGCACTTGAGGCTATAGAAAGGAACCTCGGTGTCTCCTCTGCCCTCAGAGCTCCTGAGCCATGGATTTCCCTCAGGACAGGTTTTAAGAGTGTCAGCAAAGCAAACAAGGCCAGACCAGACAACACTGAGCAATGACATACAGGACAACTAACAAGCTGAGAAGAAACTGCTGTTCTGATAGAGGTTGCTTATTGTCCTAACTGTTGCTGCAAAAGCGCTGTATGTGGTTTTGGTTTGAATTATTTATTACCTGTGGGCCCTGCTCGTCTACCTGTGAAAACAGATGGTTGAGCTAGATCAGTCTTTTTTTTGTTTTGTTTTGTTTTGTTTTTTTCGAGACAGGGTTTCTCTGTGTAGCCCTGGCTGTCCTGGAACTCACTTTGTAGACCAGGCTGGCCTCGAACTCAGAAATCCACCTGCTTCTGCCTCCCTAGTGCTGGGATTAAAGACGTGCGCCACCACGCCCGGCTTAGATCAGTCTATTTCAAACTTCTACTTTATTTGTTTTTTTAGTTGAAGCAACCAAAAATGGAATCTCCAGAGCCTGGTGTGTAATCCCAGTTCTTGGAGGCTGAAACAGAAGGATTGCAATGAATTCCAGACCAGCTTAGTCTATTGGGTGAAACTCTGTCTCAAAATACAAATGCAAGGGCTGGGAGGATGGCTCAATGGGAAAACTGCCTGTCAGGCAAGTATTGGGACCTGAGCTTGGACCTTGAACTGTGAATATAAAAACCTGGATCTTGAGTGAATGAGACTGGCTGTTCCCTGGAACTCACTGGACAGTGAACCTTGCTAAATGGTGAGCTCCAAGTACAATGAGAGACTATGTCTCAAAATAACATAGAGAAGGGAGCTGGAGAGATGGCTCAGCAGTTAAGAGTACTTGCTGCTCTTGTAGAGGACCCAGGTCTGGTTCCCAGCACTCATATGATGGTTCACAAAGGGCTGTAATTCCAGTTCTAGGAGCATCCACTGGACTCTTTTGGCCTCCCATGCACTTCCACATATACAGTCAAAACACTCATATGCATATCATCTTACAAAAGTAGGGGGAGATGGGTAAAAGAAGACACATGATGTTGATCTCTGGCCTCCACATGCATGTGTACACATGTGAATGTTTGTTGTCATATACCCACATGAACACACACACACACACACACACACACACACACACACACACACACACACATACACCACACACAAACAAAACAAAAATAAAAATATTGTCTATAGAGAATCAGGTAACCCAAAGCGGTATGCTGCAAGCTCTAAGTGTAGCTGAGGGCTCATCCTTTAGTCTAAAACCATATCTAAAGCTTGCATTCTCCTTTGAGATATGTTTGCTTTTAGCTGTGTTTGTTTTTAATATTGAAATATTTTTAAATTTTCTTACATTAGAGTAAAATGAAGGTATGCTGCATTCATCCCTTGGCTTCACAAAACCTGGTGGTACCTTGCCATGTATTCCCAAGGTGTATATGTACCCCAGTTTAAAAGTCTGGGAGACAATGACCAAGATTCCTTTTAGCTCTAACATTCTGTTCTAATGTCCTAGGAATGCCTGTGGTGTTCTTGGTAACTGATCCCTGGGATGCTGGGGTGGGTTTTGTATGGGCATGTCTAAGTTCCCCATTTTCTTTTTTTCTTTTTGGAACAGGATCATGATTTTCCAGACTCAGCTTCTCTGGAGCTGGGAATACAGGCATGAACCACCATGCCAAGCTCTTTTTCCTATTTTTGCTGTTCAGGGACTTGGACCCTTAGCTTTGTGCATACTCCTAAATACTGGACTACTGAGATGCAATACAACCCTTAGATTTCATTTTCTAACTAGTTACATAAGGAAAGGAAACACTACAGCCATGTATATGATATAACTTTGAAATCCCAGCATTGGAGACATGGACAGGAGGATCATGAGTTCAAAACCAGTCTGGATTACAAAGTGAGACACTGATTCAACCAAACCAAATAATAACAGCATACCTTCTCAAAAGAATGGGAACCTTGGCTTTATTTCTAGGAGAGGCATCTTCAGTATGTCTTTGATGACCTTTTAAATATAGAGCTTAGCTATTTTCTGAGTCTCCTACCCAAAGGGTCAAGTACAATTAGTATTGGAATCAATATGCTGCCTCAAGTAGCTTACATATAACCAGAGAGGTTCAGAGTCGATCAGATTAAAGTGGTAAGTTACAAGTATTGCACGAGGTAGAGAAGAAGGAGCCTGAAGTGTTTCCTTGAGGAGATGTAACTCAGGTTGGACAAGGACTTGAAATCCTTAGACCTCAGCTTCCAAATGCTGGGAGTGCAGGTGTACACCCCTGGATTGTCTGATTGGCCTCCTCCTCACCCTCTGCATCATTGCAGACCGAGCCTGGGGCACCAAGTCTGCTAGGTAACCACACCTCCAGGCCTCTTTTAATAGTCAATTGTGAGAAGAGCTCCGTCTCTGTTTGTCTGTGTAGCCTCGGCTGTCCTGGAACTTGCTCTCTAGACCAGGTTGACCTGGAACTCTTACGGATCCTCCTGGCTTCTGTTGAGATTAAAGGCATGCACCACTCTTTTAGGGAGTAAAAAATCCCTGCAACAAAATAAAACAGCTCTTAAAAGGGGATTTGGGAAGGAGATAGTGGGCAAAACAAAATATCACAAAGGCCCTAGATGCTGTCATCTGATCTAGTCTGTGATTAGATACAGATGTATTATGTAAGTGATTTGGTTTCTGGTGTACTGTCTGTATTCTCTTTCCTGTGGTTTTCTCTAACTCTTTGGTAGAGGTGTATTTTTCCAGGTATGATGGGTAACTCTTATGTCTTAGGGTTTTACTGCTATGAACAGATACCATGACCAAGGCAACTCTTATAAGGACCACATTTAATTGGGGCTGGCTTACAGGTTCAGAGTTTTAGTCCATCATCATCAAGGTGGGAGCATGGCAGCATCTAGACAGGCATGATGTAGAAGAAGCTGAGAGTTCTACATCTTCATCTGAAGGCTGCTAACAGAATACTGATCTCCAGGAAGCTAGGATGAGTGTCTTAAAGGCCATGCCTGCAATGACACACTTCCTCCAACAAGGCCACATCTTCTAATAGTGCCACTTCCTGGACAGAGGATATACAGACCATTACACACTATAATCTCAGCACTAGGGAGGTTAAACCAGGAGGATTTCAAATTTGAGGCCAGTCTGCATAGCAAGGCCTTCTATAAAAAGCCTAAAACAGAGAGAGAGAGAGAGAGAGAGAGAGAGAGAGAGAGAGAGAAGCACCCTTCAAATCAAACAACCAACAAGTTCCCCCAAACTCCAAAAGGAAAAGGAAATATTGGGAGCACAATTGGTTAAGAGTGTCAGTGTGTGCCCCTGGCTGCCATAGAACAGGTGTCATCTACGTAGCTTCTTGACTACAGGGAGTAGAGACAGTGAGCCCCCAGGACAAGTCACTCCTAGGCCAGCAGTGATTTGATAGTTTCTGGGAAGGAGAAGACAGTCTGTGGGGACCTAGCAGCTGACTGGAGACAAGTATCTAGGAAGGGAAGTGGTCCAGGGTAGAGCATCATGGCATGGTATCAGGATGTTAGAAATGGGCCAAGTGAAAACAGTGAAGAGGCTCAATAGAAAGTGTTAGCATGCATGAAGCAAGGGCTCAGGCCCTGATGTCCAAAGAGAAAGAGGAGGAGAGGGAGGAGGGGAAGGAAGGAGAAAGAATGAAGATAGAAATAAAGAGTAGACAACAGGGGGAGAGGCAGGAAATGGATGGGTGCTGATCACATTTTCCTACAGAAAACCAAGTAATGTTTGAAATTGAAATGTATAAAAAAATTCAAATTCCAAAAGACTCTGCCATCAAGTTCCTAATTGGGTGGGGATTGGAGGGGGTTGGCAGGAAAGCTTTCTTCGACCCTCTGGATGAATTTGGTTATCTAAGGAACTATACAAGGCCTCAAATACTGAGAGAGTAAGATGAGAACCCAATTATAAGGACTGAAGTAGGCACACATTCATGAAGGAAGGGACAAGAGCTCAGCTACTGAAATTGTTTTGTTTTTTCCTTGGAGACAGCATCTCACCATGTAGTTCTAGCTGGTCAAAGAATGCTCTATGTAGACAAGGCTGGTCTCATCCTCAATAAAGATCCAGCTGCCTTTGCCTCCCAAATGCTGAGATTGAAAGTATGTACCACCGTGCCTGGCTGACACTAGAGATCATCTCTGAGCTAGCCGCAGGTGGTTTGCTTAGCACGCATGAAGATTGGGGTTGTTGGTCTCTAGCACCAAATGAAATAATTTTTTTAATTAGTCTTGGTGAGTTAGATGGAGAGCTCAGATTTCCCTCTGACTTCTTTCTTTCTTTCTTTCTTTCTTTCTTTCTTTCTTTCTTTCTTTCTTTCTTTCTTCCTTCCTTCCTTTCTTTCTTTCTTTCTTTCTTTCTTTCTTTCTTTCTTTCTTTCTTTCTTTCCTTCCTTCCTTCCTTCCTTCCTTCCTTCCTTCCTTCCTTCCTTCTCTCTCTCTTTCTCTCTTTCCTTCTTTCTTATTTTGAGACAGGGTTTCTTTGTGTAACAGAGCCTTTGCTGTCCTGGACTTGCCTTGTAGACCAGGCTGGTCTTGAACTCATACAGATCTGCCTGCTTCTGCCTCTGCGTGCTGGAACTAAATGTGTGCACCACCACATCCGGCCCTCCCTCTGATTCTTAAACAAACACCTCCAAAGGCTATAGTTTGGATTTCAAATGTCTCCCAAAGGCTCATGTGTTGCAGGGAAGTGGTAGAGCCTAGTCAGAGGAAGGTAGGTTATTGGTAGTATACTCTTGAAGGGGACAGTGGGACTTCAGTGGCCCTGCCATGAGATTTCTGGTTCTTTTTAAGTTTAACTTATTATTGTTACTATTTGTGTGCGTAGGTTAGAGGATAACTTTCAGGAGTCAGTCTGGTTTTGATGCAGAATCTCTCTTGTATCTCTGATGCTGAGTAAGGACAAAGTGGTTAGAGGGGCTTCTGGGTGATGCTCCTGTTTCTGCCTTCCACTCCTTCAGGCTATAGGGCATTTTTTCAACTAGTGGTTAAAGTGGAAGGGCTCTGCCCATTGTGGGTGGTGCCATTCCTGGGCTGGTGGTCCTAGGTTTTATAAGAAATCAAACTGAGCAAGCCATTAGGAGCAAGCCAGTAAGCAGCACTCCTCCATGGTCCCTGCATCAGCTCCTGCCTCCAGGTTCCTGCCCTGCCTGAGTTCTTGTTCTGACTGCCTTCAGCGATGAACAGTGATATAAAAATGTAAGCCAAATAGATCCTTTACTCCCCAAGTTGCCTTGGTCATGGTGTTCCATCACAGCAACAGTAAGCCCAACTAAGACAACGTGGGTTACAGGGATCGTCGGGTTTGGCATCAAGAGCCCTTATTTGTTGAGCCATCCTGCCATCCCTGACTTCATGGCATTGCCATTTGTCACCCACATCAAAAACCAAAAAGCCAAGGGTCTGCCTGGTCATGAACTGGAACTTCTCAAACAGTGAGACAAAATAGTCAACTACTAACTTGCAGGAATTTTGTTGTACTGAGGGGAGCTTGATAAACACACGAGAGTCTGGGGTTTGTAAAGAAGGAGAATGTTAGTAGTGATAGGTGGCCCTAGGTCAATGGAACATTTTGCTTGACAAATCATCACAGTGCTACCAAACCAGTGCCCTTAGTTACACTGTTGCCTCTGAAGGCTACGTTTCCTCAGCTTCCTGGTCTTCCTCATACTCCCAGAAAGGGAATAGAAAACTGACCTTTCAGGGCGTTGACTTCACTGGCTCTTGACTGGGCCTCCCCAAGCCCAGGCCTTTCTTGATTAGCATCTGAGGCCCACAGTGGAGGATGAGGTCAGCCTGGTGTGAGATGAGATGACAGTGTCATGACTTGGCTGCCCATAAAACAACTGTTTTTAAAGTTAAATTTTGTAATCTCACAGTTTTCCTAAGGGGTTCTGTAATACAAAGCCTTGACCATGAAGCGATTTGTAAAACTGTGACTTTCTTCTGAACTGAGTGTGGAGTATGGAGAGGTTTGGTCCTCGGGAGGCAAGTGTGGTTCACATGGTTTCAGGGTGGGACGAACACTGAAGGTTTCTCTTAATGTGACAGAGGTCAAATCATCTGCAGATAGAAAAAGCTTTGTCTTCTCAAGATTTCTAGAGTAGAGGGTGCTTAACTTACTGACCTTGACCTGGAAAAAAAACACAGAGAGAGAGTGAAATTCCCAGTGGAACTTGCTCAGCTTCTTAAACCATAAATGGGGCCAGCTGGCTGCTTACTCGGGGTGGGATAACTTACCCTCCAGCAAGGGTTTGGAGCTTGGCCATCTAAAGGAGTGACAGTCTTGGAATCAGATACCATAATTGGTATACCTCGGGCTCTCTTGGAGTCCACGAGAGAATTGGTAGAAGGATTTATGTATCAGATAAAGGCTTGATAAGTACTGGATGTGGCATGCTTGTAGGCTTGGCTACCTGGGAGGCAGGGGTAGGAGGATCTTTGGGGGCCAGGAATTTGAGACTAGCCTGGGCAACACAGAGAGACCTATCCCAGCTCAAACATCAACAATAACAGGGACAATGAATAAATCAGGCCAGGTGTTGTGATGCATGACTATAATACTAGCCCATGTTGTCAAAGGCAGGGGGCTCAAGGGTCTAAAGCTATCCTCTCAAAAACCAAAACAAAGAGATGCTGGACAGATCTCAGTGTGAATCTATCACTCATTCGCTGTGTGACTTGAGGCAAGTCACTGAATCCTTGCAATTCTGTCTCTTTGGCTGTAAAATTGAAACAATAATGCAAGTTAACTCATAGGTGATTGCAAGGTTAAAATATGATAATATATAATATATATGTTATATGGACCATAAAAGCAGCATACATGATTTGGCAACTTCACAGTAAGTCAATGATAATGTAGGGGTCAGAAAAGGGTGTTGGATCCCCTGGGACTGAAGTTACAGAGTTACCACCGTATAGGTACTGAAAATCAAAACCATGTCCTATGGAAGATCAACCAGGGCTCTTAATTGCTGAGCTATCATCTCTCCAGCAACTCCACTTCTTTTTAGATAAGGTCCTGCTATTGACAGAGTCCTTTGATTCTTTTCATTCCCATATTTGCTCAAGATAAGGAAGTGGAAGCTTTGTTTGTTGAAACAGGATCTCTTTACTTAGCCCAGGTTGACCTCAAATTAGCAGTCCTGATTCTGTCTCCCAAATTCTGGCATTATAGTTATGCACTGTGCCAAGTTTCTGACACACTTCTTGAAAGTGTGGCCTGTCCTTTTGTTTCTAGTTTCTCCCTAACCCTTGTCCACACACAGGATCCTCTTTTTTGGGAATGCTATCTAAATCTGCAACATTCTGTTTGTTTTCTTAGAAAATCCCACAATCCTAATGTCTCGGAGCCATACTGAAGCCATGCTAAATCCCGCTCCATGTGCCTAAGCATGCTGCTATCTTCCTTTCTGGGCTTGGGAGGTGAGCTAAGCCTCTTGATTTGCTGGCAATGCTGAGAGTGTGGGGGTTGGAATGGCTCAGACTCCTTACAACCCAATCCCTTCGTACACAAGTGAGTCCTTCACTGTCCCCTTTCCATCAGCAACTGTCTTCTGAGGTGAACAGATTCTTCCTTTCTTCTTAGCTTATTCCTGTTCTATATCTTCAGCCTACCCGTGATCACTTCTTTACGGAGAACTGCAGGAGTTTACCTTTTTTTTCCCCCTGAGTCAGACTCTTGCTATGTAGTGAAGGCTGGCCTTTCATTTGTGATTCTCTTGCTTCAGCTTCCTGGTGCCCAGAAGGCATGTGCCACCATGTGCAGCTGCAGGAGTGCCTTTTAGTTTTTAAAGGCTTCTTTCTTTTACAGGTGTGAATATTTTGCCTGCACATTTGTGTTGCTCACCACGTGTGTGCTTTATGCGTGTGGAAGAAGACATGCTTGAGGACGTGGCAATTTCATCCATTGCTTGCCACAACGGAGCAGCACAAATGACAGGGAGTGTAATGATATATTCTATTTCATTCCATTCTGGAACATCATCCAAGCTGCTGGAGATATCAGGCACTCTAACCCAGGATAGAATTCTGCCTCAAGAAGATCTTCCTTGGGGAGTAATCCTGCGGATAGATGGATTTCAGTCAGCTGCAGAGTTTTGAGTCACTAACTGTGTAATCAGTCTCTGTGCTTGGGGACCAAGATCCAGGGCAAAAGGACATAAAGCTGTAGGAAATAGGACATCTCCCTGTCTTTGTAATGTTTCTAATTTTGCATTTATGAAATATGCTCTTGCTAGAGATCTCAGGCCGGCCTTGAACTTACCATGCTCTTGCCTGATCTCTGGAATGTTGCTAGCACTATAAAAGTATACCCCTCACTTGGCTTCTTTTTATTTTTGGAATATCTATTGTATTGTGAGACCCTCTTCTGGTGAGGTCAGTGAACATTTATTAGCTATTATTTATTAGTTGCCTTCTTGTGACAGAGAAAGACATTGAGCAGGACCTGATGTTCAATACCAAGCACACACACACACACACACACACACACACACACACACACACCCCACAGGCCGTGGAGAACTTGCTGTTATGAATTATGAATTTTATATACACATGTATATCCCATAGGTGAAGTTTCTTTTTTCTTTTTTTTTCTTTTTAGATAAGATTGCATATAGCCTAGGCTGGCATTTAACTTACCATGTAGCCAAAGCCTGATACGGTTTGTTTGAGAGTGACAGAGCCTTCCTTAGCTTTTGGTGAGCTTAACCCAGCAAACTATGGTGCTAGGTGGTCACAGCTGCCAAAGCCACCCCAAAACTGGTTTCTGGGTTCATTGTTTCACACCCAAGAAGAATAAGGGGCCTCAGATAAGGTGTGAATGGAAACAATGTAGATTAAGGAAAAGTGAGACAGAACTCCAAGGGGGTAGTACCACCATGTTGCTCCACCCAGTGATCTTTTATGGATATTACTATGGCAATTGGATGGAGAATGAGGTCATCTTTATTGAGATTGGTTGTTTTTGAGAGTATTGTGAGCTGAACCCACGTGGACTCAATATACTCTATGTATGTTCTCTTGGCCCAACTGAGCAGGTGATCATATGCTACTTGTCAGGGGAGAGGTCAGTCATATGGACTATATTGCTAACTCATGATCCACCTTGAGTACTTCTCTGACTTCCTGCAGAAAGCTAGCTACTGTCGCAAGATAACATTGACCTCTAGGTCCTCCTTTCTCCACTTCCCCATTGCTGGAATTATAGGTGTGTGCCCCTGAGGTCTGGTTTATGTGGTGTCGGGATCAAACCCAAAACTTCCTGCATGCTAGGTAACCACTCTGCCAACTGAGGTATATTCACAGCTCCTGGGTTATCTTCTGGGTGCCATCTACTATCCTAGATTATATACACCAACTCTGTAACATTCAGTCCTGTATTATTTGACACTATTTTATAGATGAGCTAACTGAGACTCAAAAAACAGGACAATTTTAAACCCTAGTGTATCACTTCAGGACTTTCCTTTTGTGGACTTCTTGCATCTTGTTTGAAAAGATAGGGGTGACTTTCCTCTTTGTCTCTTCCTTCCTTCCTTCCTTCCTTCCTTCCTTCCTTCCTTCCTTCCTTCCTTCCTTCCTTTTTTCCTTCCTTCCCTTCTTCTCTTCCCTTCCTCTCTTCCTTTCCTCCCCCCTTTTTTGAGGAGGTCAGCTATAGATGAAGCTCAAGGCCACACGAGTGCCAGTTGTGTGTTCTGCCATTAACAGCTCCAATCAAAGAGTTCCATCTTTAGTTGGGTGTGATGGCACACACCTTAATCCCAGCACTCTGGAGGCAGAGGCAGACAGATCTCTGTGACTTTGAGGCCAGCCTGGTCTATGCAGCAAGCTTCAGGCTAGCCAGAGCTATGGCTGAGAACCTGTTGTTGAAAAGGAAGGAAGGAAGGAAGGAAGGAAGGAAGGAAGAGAAGAGTGTCATCTCTAAAGGAACTCTGAGATTTTAATATCTTAGTTGATTAAAAATATTCACACCTGTCCACATATTTTGTTTACCACTAATTTCAGATGTGTTTTTTTTTTTTTTTGACAGGGTTTCTCTGTACAGCAGTGGCTATCCTGGAACTCACTCTGTAGACCATGCTGGTCTCAAACTCAGAAATCTGACTGCCTCTGTCTCCCGAGTGCTGGGATTAAAGGCATTTGCCACCATGCCCAGCAGTTTGTTTGTTTGTTTGTTTTTAACTATTTTAGAGGCTGGAGAGATTGCCTAGTGTTTAAGAGTATGGGCTGCTATTCTGGACCCTGATTCAGTTCCCAGCCCCCATATTTGGCAGCTCACAACCACCAGTAACTCTAGCTCCAAGGTATCATCCTCTTCTGGTCTACAAGAGCAATGAATACACACACATGGTGCATATACATACACTTCGGCATACACAAACACACACACACTAAATAATTTCATTTAAATAACTGTTATATAATATCTCCTCTTAAAAGTCATAATTATGACTTTTTTTTTAGTTAGTGGGGAGAGCAGGGGCAAGCATGAGTGTATAGGGGTCAGAGGACACCTTGCAGATTCTTTTTTCCTCCATGTGGTTCTGGAGGTTGAACTCAGGTAGTTCTGATTGGCAGCAGGCTCTTTGACCTGTGGAGTTATCCCACCAGTTTGTATTATATAAATTAACAAGCCTCTAGTTTTGTCAGTGAAAATGCATTGCCAGCATTAGACTTGCTAATCATCATGGCCAGTGGAAATGGTGATAGTGAAGGGGCCTAGCTCTTCTTATTGGGTGAGAGGTCTTGATTAAAGCAACAGACTGTATACTAAAACAGTCATTCAGAGTACCATTACCTGAGTTCTGGCTATGACCAGGCAGGCCCTGGGTCCATCTGCTCACCCACATTAAGAGAAGATGTCATAATATAGATGAGAGTGGAAAGTGAATCTGTGGACAGTTTTGAACAAATCTGGGGAGCAAGAAATGCTCAGTTGGTCTCTGACCTTCCCTTGGCAGTGTTACTACTTATGGAAAAGATGTTAACAATTAGAAAAAAATAGCCTAGAGTATACATATGGAAATTTAGATGTTGGTTTCTTCATGGGACTGAGAGATGAGTGTTTTTCTTGACCCGAGGTACATTTTCACCCCTAGCACGGGATTTCCTATAGGAAGCTTAACTCCAAGAGGCCCTTACAATGTCAACGTGACACAAGTCATAGTCATTTGAGAGGAGGGAACTTCAATTGATAAAATGCTTCCATAAGATCAGGCTGTTGGGCCAGCCTGTAGAAAGAGTATTTTTAAATTACTGATCCACTGGGGAGGGCCCAGCACATTGTGGGTGGTGCCGTCTCTGGCCTGGTGGTCCTGGGTTATATAAGAAAGCACGCTGAGCAAGCCATGGAGAGCAAGCCAGTAAGCAGCACCCCTCCATGGCCTTTGCATTAGCTCCTGCCTCCAGGTTCCTTCCCTGTTTGAGTTCTTGTCCTGAATTTCTTTGATGATAAACAGTGATGTGAAAGTATAAGCCAAATAAACCCTTTTTTTCCTTCAAGTTACTTTGGTCATGGTGTTTCATCACAGCAATAGTAACCCTAACTAATCAGTCACTCTGTCTCAGGAAACTTTTTGAGACATGTTCTCTTTATGTAGGACAGCTCTAGTATTTTGGTAAATTACAGCTATTATACAAGGTGTCTTGTTCTGATCATCCTGGAGACCAAGGGCAGTTGAAGAACCAGAAGTTGTCAAACTTCTCTCTCTCTCTCTCTCTCTCTCTCTCTCTCTCTCTCTCTCTCTCTCTCTCTCTCTCTCTCTCAGCAGGATTTTGTTGTGTTGCCTTGAACTTACTGGGTGATCTTTCTATCTCACAGCAGCCGAGGCCTCAGGTGCTCACCTTTTTCTAGGTTTCAAGAGTAAAAGAGGAAGGGCGAATCAGCCCTGTTGAGGCTCCTGGAGTGTGACCTCCCCACCGAAACTACTACTCTAAACATAGTGTGAGCTTCTTTGGCTTTCCTGAGGCTCCTTGGCTACTATAATGGGTTTTCTTCCCCCGAAGACAACTGTGGCTCAGTATGTAGACAGTTTCTGGAATGTTACATACTCTATGGTTGGGCTCTGCTATAATTAATGATTTCTTACCTCCGAGGCTTCTCCTCTAGAGAATGGGGTCTGACATGGGTGGAGTCCCCAAATGCCAGATGTCTTGTGGTGACAAATGTTGGCGTCTGATTTCTTGAGAACTGAGTTTCACACTTCAACTAAAAGGCGGTGGCGAGGTGGGGGTGGGGGTTTGGGGATAGAGTTGGGGAGGCATGTATGTTTTCAAGTGCAGTTCAAGACTCCAGGAATATCTCCAAGAAGGAATAGTTCTGTTGAGCCTGATGCCCCCTATTTCTGCAGCTCCTTCAGTATGTGTCACACCCCCCTTGAGTCCTTTCTTCACTATGCTCTCCTCCAAGAAATACAAAGAAACACAGAGAAATCAGAGAAGGCCAGCCGTGGTGTGTGTGTGTGTGTGTGTGTGTGTGTGTGTGTGTGGTCAGAGGACAACTCATTCAGTTAAGTGGCCAGGCTTGCAGTGTTAAGTGTTTTTGTCCACCGAACCATCTCCTCACTTCCACACTGTTTTGCAAGGCATTATTCTTATTAGAGACACTGGGAAACTGTAATGGAAATGTATGTATTATTCTTTGTGTGCATGTTCCTATGCTCATGTGCTGCTAGACACAGAGGTCAGCCTCTGGTGATGTTCCCCCCCTTCCTTCCTTCCTTCCTTCCTTCCTTCCTTCCTTCCTTCCTTCCTTCCTTCCTTCCTTCCTTTTTTGATATAAGGTCTCATTATGTAGTCCTTGTTGTCCTGGAGCTCACTGAGTAGATCAGGCTGGCTTGGAACTCACAGAGCTTCATCTGCCTCTGCCTCCCCAAGGGCTGTGATTAAAGGCGCGCACTACCACACCTGGCCCTTTGTACTTTTTTCTTATAAATGCATAGGAATCTACAAGTGCTAAAATGAAAATGTTACTTACAAATGAGTGACAATGAGGCTGGAGAACACTCGCTGTTCTTCTGGAGATCTGAGTTGGGTTCCCTGCACCCAGGTCTATCAGCTTACAGCCATATATAATTCCAGCTCCAAGGCATCTGATGCTTTCTCTGGGCGCTCAAGCACACACACACACACACACACACACACACACAAGTGCACAAACACACACAGGAGCACACACACACAGGAGCACACACACACAAGCACATATTTATTTATTTATTTATTTATTTATTTATTTATTTATTTATTTATATTAGATATTTTCTTTATTTACATTTCAAATGCTATACTGAAAGTTCCCTATACCCTCCCCTGACATATTTATTTATTAAGTGTGTTTGTGTGTGCCTTAGTGTATATATGTGTACTACATGTGTGCAGGAGCCCATGGAGGTCAGAGGCACATTGGATTCCATGGATATTAGAGCAACAGGAATGTGCTGGGAATGGAAGCTGGGTTCTGCAAGAACAGAAAGAGGTATGTGAAATCTATATTCATAAATCTAGTATTTTAATTTTTAATTAAAAAGTTTAGGACCGAATGCCCCAAAATTGTCCACTCTTTGCTCATTGTCCATTTGTGGATCTCTTTGTTAATTAACACCTACTTTAAAAAAAGGAAGCTTCTGGGATGAGGGCTGACTGATACAGTGATTGGAACCTCTGGTTGATACTCTTAGGTCAGACTCCAAGCAGTCCCGAATCAGTGGAATAGGAGGGTGGGTATCAGGCTAGCAGGGAAGGAGGTGTACTTCTATCCTAGCATATAGTCTTCTAGTCCAGGAACATAGACCTCCATTAAGCTGTCTGTTTTTAAAAGTGGGCTCAAGGATCATCAAAGAAATGTACTAAATAACACAAGGTGAGTGAGTTAGTTCTTGGCCTACCAAGTAACCTTGATGATGGACTACAAGCCATACCTTCTTCAATCTTTTGCAGTTCCTGCCCTTGAGTCAATTCTGTAGGGAGAGGAGGCACCTCAGCTGCTCCAGGCCCCTGGAGACTGCCCGGAGAATTAAAGATGCTCCTTTCACCATGTACTCCAGTTCATCTGCTGGCGCTCTTCTTCTCCTCGGCTTGGTCTAAGGTCTGCTGGCTAGGGGTCTGCATTTCTTCCTAGCATGCCAAGTTCCTCCTTTGGAAATAATGGTTGAGGCATAGCTGCAAATGAGACTTTTTCAGCCAATGTGTTTAGTTCAGAGAAATTCTGCTGCTTGCCACCTAAACTCTCTGGCTGTGATGGTAGGTGGCAGCCACTGTGCCTGCCTGCCATCTGGGGACCTGCATCTCTATTCCTGATTCCTGAACCCCATATTACTATTAGTCTAGGTGTTTTTCTATGATGGCACCTCTTCCTTCAGGGACCAGTCAAAGTGACCACGATAGTAACTCAACCCCTTGTCTTCTAGCGTTTAACATCGCTTTCCTCTACTCATCGATGTGATGTGGTTCACGTCCAGACATACTGAAATGATAGTGAAAGTGGCAACCCCAATCAGCTTGTCTTAAAGCAGGGACCACATCCAGGAACTGTACTCATGATGAGCCTGGTGGGTCTTGATGGGCTTTAGATGAATGGGGCTCAGGAATCAGGATAGTGATGCAGGCTCCCAGACAGCAGGCAGGCACAGTGATGGTGAGGGTTGAGCAGTATCTACAGCCAGCATTCCTCAGTTACCTATCTTCCAATGGAAGTGTCTGAGAAGCTTTGGTTAAGAATTCATAAAAGGAGTTGGGGCTGTGGCTCAGTAATAGATTCAGCACTTGTCTACCATGCAGGGGTAGACACTAGGGTCTAGGTACAGCCCCTCCCCATCACCCAAAAAGGACAGAAAAATCCCCAGTGACTTGGTGATCCATCCTGGAAGAATCTCTTCTCTGGGGTAGCATCTTCTACAGAGACAAGTCTGGTTCTCTAAATCTTGCTGCTGCAGTCCTAACTGTGGGCTACTTCGGATGCATTGGAATCCACTGGTGGCTGCTCTGTCAAGTCTGTTGAATTCACAAGAGCTGAGTTTACCTTAGTAGGATTTAAGGAAAAGTGCTCCTTAATTTAACTTAATTAGTCAAATGGCCACATCACCAGAACTACTATCCTGAAGTAAATAGTCAGGCTGAAAGAATAATTATGAGGAATTGACCATGCCCAGGATTGGGATTGCTGGGCCTGCAAGATTTGCCATTTTCCTCATTGCTAAGCAAACTGCTCCTTACTTGACTATCGGGAGCAAGCCTCCATAGTATGGAGAGGCCTTTGATTGATAGAGGTCTTTGATTGTCTATCTTCAATTCACTGTCTATATCTACAACATGGCTGTCAGCATTTCTGACTCATAACTTGCCAACTTTTTATGATTATGGAAACAGCAAACCTATTTGTAAGGATTTAGTCTCAAGTGAAAAAACAGATCTGTGCAAATTCTGCCATGAGCAAAGGCTGCAATGCTTAGTGTGTGAATGCTGAGACTACGTAGTGTCATCTACTGAGACTTCCTGGAGGCCTTTCTCCTCTTCTACTTTGTGGTGCTGGGGATTAAACCTAGGTTTCAGACATTCTAGACAAGCATTTTACCACTGAGCCATACACATAATCTTGGTAGTCCAGGCTGCCCTCAAATTTGCAGAAATCCTCTAGTTTCTCTTTCCTTAGTAGCTGGGATTACAGTGAGAGCTACTGCTGTGCACCCACACGTCTCTGACCAGCAGAGACGGTGGGAATAAACGACACGGGACGCCAAGGTGGTTTCAAGCAGCTTGCCTTTGCAGCTTCTGCTTTATTCTGCCTCTCTCTCTCTCTCTCTCTCTCTCTCTCTCTCTCTCTCTCTCTCTCTCTCTCTCTCAGGTTTCACACAGCTGCAGCCATTCACCCACTCACTCTGCTCTCTCCTTCGCTGGCTGGCTAATGCTGGTGCTGCTCTCCTCATCTGCTGCTCTCTGGCCTAACGCTGCTGGCGCTCTCCTATGCTGACACTCTCCTATGCTGGCACTCTCTAATACTGGTCCGGTCTCCTCATCTGGTCTCTCTCTGCTACGCTGGTCTCTGGTCTCTGGCCCACCTCATCTGGGGCTGCCCTCAATTTATACTCCCATTCTCATGCCACCTCACACCACCCAATCATAGATGCACACATCCAAGGCAGCATGTAGGATTGGTTGATAGAATGGTATCTCGAGATGTTGCACTAATTTCTCCAACGAGTTACGCACTGCTTTTACTGCGCATGACTGAGACTGGGATAAACAAGCGAGGTCACGGGGCTTAGCATAGAGCCAGGCGCCATCTTTGGCCCATGCAGCCGCACCCGCTCGCCACAAGCTACCATACCAGGCAGGCTTTCTTCTTTGTTTTCAGGTTTGTTCTAGATCTGAGTTTTCCAGAGAAAATTATTTCAGATGAGCGAAATGTTGCTCAATGGAATTCCACAATGTTTTTCTTGGTGGTTTGGGTCTTTTTCTTTTCTTCTGGCACCAGTAATGCCCACTGCTATGGTCAGAGGTGTGTGTGTGTGTGTGTGTGTGTGTGTGTGTGTTTGTGTGTGTTGTGGTCAGGTTGTAGAGGTTTAGGCCTAGTTATAGCCAGACTGGTTTAGTAGTTCTGTTCTCTAAAGAACAGATGGCATCTAAGAAGAGGTATCGTTTTGTTGTGGCGGTGGATATGAAAGCCAAGAAATATGCCATTTTCCTCACTGAATATAAGGAGACCACTTGGAATAGATATTTTCCTGCTATCTTTGCTTAAGTTTTCTAAGGGATGGCAGAGTGAACTAACATCTGTTAAATATATAGGTCAGAAAGCATATAGGTTGAACTGACCCAGAAATTTTTTCAAAATAGTTGAAGTCCAGAGACTTTGGAACCCAAGCCAAACACCTGGGAAGAAAATAGGGTGATCCCAAGGAGGAACAAAGAAAGAACCCTATCTTCTCTTGGGGCATCAGTTCATCCTGTGATGGCATCTTACTCATTTTCAAACATCAAGCCATCTTTCCCCCATCCAAATCTTTGCCCCTGCTTCTTTTCTTCCTCTTTCTCATGTCACACTCTTTCCCCACCCCTCTGTTAACACAGTGAGGGATATTTGGGTAGATAGGATGGCCCAGGACTGGAGCAGTATCTTTGAAAGCAGATCCTGCTTCTCCAGCTCTGCTTGCAGAGCCTTCCTGGCTGATGCATTGAGGCCATCTCTCTCTCTCTCTCTCTCTCTCTCTCTCTCTCTCTCTCTCTCTCTCTCTCTCTCTCTCCTGTTCATTTTGGGAGGCTGAATGAAAGCTCACAGACCACAACCCTCTCCTCTGATAACCCTGTTTCTCTGCGCTTTCACTGACTCACACATCTTTTTGGATGGAGCTCTTGGCTGCAGCCAGAAGGCCTGGATCATGAGCTCAAGAGTGATGCTAATTAGAATACTTGGGCTTCTAAGATTTTGCCTCTCACATCCCCCATCCTTTTCCACCTCTGTTCCTCTGGCATCAGTTAACTGAAAAGCCACACCCAAGGCTATAGTCTTAGCAGAGGAGCTAAGTTATTGTTTCATTTTTTAAAATAAAAGATATAATCACAGACTCTCCAAGAAAGAAGAGGGTGTGTGTGTGTGTGTGTGTGTGTGTGTGTGTGTGTGTGTGTGTAGGGGGGTATAGTTCTGGAAGTATAGAATGTTGTGGGAAAAGGTAAGTACTCTGCCCCTCAGCTTTCACAAGTCCTTCCACTGAAACTATGATGGTGCTTGGAATGACATTAAATGTGTGGTTTGGCCAAGAAGCAGCCGGCATGGCAGCAGGTTGTAGGCAGGATGTACCCTCATTTTATCACTCTTCCCTTAAGGTTGAGCACCTAGCTTCCTCCTGTCCAACTGTAAAAGGTGCAGGGTGCAAGCGAGCTGTGTGGAGGCCCCAGCTGCCTTCCCAGGAATGCTGGGGAGATCTTGGAACATGGAGGCTGAGTCATAGTTTGGGAGAGAATTGTGTTTTTATACCCGCAATGCAGGGTGTTGCCATAATATTAATCATTATTATGGTAAAAAACAAATAAACTCACCCTGCAGTTATGACAAAGCTGGGTCTTGGCTCTTTCTTGTTCCTACACTGTCTTTCTCTTACCTTCTGCCTTTGAGAACCACAGTTTAACTCCATATTGTCAGAATGGCCAGTGTTCTTTCTTTTAATAAAAAAAAGAAAAAATTTAATAGCATTTTACTATATGATTCAGGCTGGTCTGAGTCTCCTAGGCCTTTTGCCTTATCTTCCCAAGTGTCTGGGACACAGGTGTGCCACCACACCCTGTAGCCAACTGTCTAATATCACTTTAGGGATTCAGGAAAAGTACCCTATTTTATTTTGTTTGTTTTTATTCTATTTTTGTCATACAGAGGATAGAACCCAGTGCTTCACTTATACTAGGTAAGTATTTGGCCATAAGATATACCCCCATTCCAAAGTACCCGATTTATTCTTAAATTATTATTTTTAATTTTTTTTCTGTGTATGGGTGTTTTGCCTGTATGCATGTCTGTGTACTACATGTATACCAAAAGAGGGGACAAAAGCCTCTGGAACTGGAGTTCCAGATGGTTGTTAGCCACTGTGTGTGTGCCTGGTACCTGTGGAGGCCAGTAAAGTCTTTGTGCTCTCTAGAGCTTGAATTACCAGTGATTGTAATCCACCATGTGGGTACTTAGAATAAAACCTGGGTCCTCTGGAAGAGCTGTCAGTACTCTTAACCATTGTGCCATTTGTCCAGTTGGGAAATACCTATTTGAAGAAAGTGAGGGGTGAGGGTGGAGGCTAGCTAGCAGGACATGGCGATGCTTGTAATATCAGTACTCAGGACAGTGAGGAAAGAGAGTGATGAATTTGAGGCCAGTGTCTAATACACAGCAAGACATATCTCAAACTCAACCCAACCCAACCCAACCCAACCCAACCCAACCCAACCCAAAACATGTAGACCCAACCGGACATGTTGTTATACACCTACAATACTAGTTGCTAGGGGCAGAGAGTTCAAGGCCAGCTTCAGCAACATAGCAGCAACACCTTGTCTCATCCTCCTCATCTTACCCTCCCCTTAAACTAATAAACCAAAGAGACTTTCCATATCTGCTCAGTAAGACCTAAAGTTCTATCTAGTCAAAACACAAATGCTCCACAAACCTCATTATTCAGTTTGATCTTTTGTTTGCTTCTTTAGGAACAAGGTCTTGACGCGTAGCTCAGACTGGCCTTGAGTTCTCCATCTTTTTGTCTTAACCTTTTACTAGGATTATAGGCATGCATTCTCATTCCTGATTAGCTACTTCCATCTTCATATTAGTAACCTATTATGATCATTTCTTCCAGAGAAGGAGACAGGGTGAACATAGAGACAATAAGAGTGCAGCACACATAACCATAGACAAATAGCATCCTCAAGGAAGAGAAGGCCACAGAGAGGGACTGCCAGGACAGAAGACAACCTGACAGTTTTGCAATAAAGCAATTTTGGACTTATGTTAAGGCCACGGGTGCCGCTGCTGTAGGGTTAGGGGTTGAGTAATGAAGAGTCACTGGAAAAACATTTGAAAACAAACTCTCTTTCTGTAGTCCAGGCTGGCCTTGAACTTGAGAGCCTTCTGATTCAGTCTCCTGTGTGCTGGGTGAGACTTATACAAGGCAAGTTACTGAAATTGAATGAACCATGTTCCAGCATGAGGCTCAGGTCCTGGCTGTTGAGCAGGAGTATGAGTTTAAAAAAGAGAAATAAGGGGGCCTGGAGAGATGGCTCAACTGTTAAGACCACTGGCTGCTCGTCCAGAAGACTGCAGTTCAATTCCCAGCATCCATATGGTAGCTCAGAACCATCTGTAACTCCAGTTCTAGGGGATCTGATTTCCTCCCACAGAAATAAAGCATGCAAAACACTAATGCACATAAAATAAAAAAAAAAAAGCTTTGTTTGTTTGTTTGTTTGTTTGTTTGTTTTTTGTTTTCTGAGACAGGGTTTCTCTGTATAGCCCTGGCTGTCCTGGTACTCACTTTGTAGACCAGGCTGGCCTTGAACTCAGAAATCCGCCTGCCTCTGCCTCCCAGGTGCTGGGATAAACAAAGTATTTTTGAGAGAAAGAGGGAGAGAGAGAAGGAGGGGGCTGTCTGCTCATTTCAGGTAGAGCCACAGGGGCTAGCTGGGCTGCAGGGTCTTCGGGCCTACAGGGTCTGGAAGCTGGGGAAATTAGGTTACTCTTTGCAAACTTAGGTTTAGTGAGAGGCCTGAACCAAGCGTGCCCTTAGTACCTACTGTGCCAGGCAAGGCCCCCCTAAGTAATCTTATCCAGTGACCCAGAAATCAGTTTCCTCTTTTCTGAACCCCACTGTATCTTGACCAAATCAGAAAGTAGGGCAAAATGTTGCTCAACTTGTCCTTTACCTGGACTTAGAGCAAAGCAGGCACAACAGCGGAAAAAGCCCCAGTTATGATCTCCACATCTCTTACCTTATGAGTTATGACTAAATGACACCTTGGAGGGTATTCTCTCTCCCTTGTTAGATGTCTAACATCTCTGATCACACTG
This sequence comes from Mus minutoides, assembly GCA_902729485.2. Taxonomy (NCBI): domain Eukaryota; kingdom Metazoa; phylum Chordata; class Mammalia; order Rodentia; family Muridae; genus Mus; species Mus minutoides. Next base: position 1,144,531 of record LR749899.1, read on the forward strand.
TTTGTTGTCATCACGAAACTTGTCACTGGTTATTATTTTCCCATGCTCCGTCTTCTGTGAGCCCCATGAGAAAGCCCCTCACTTTAACTCTCTGGCCTGAATGGGGCAGCATTGGGCAAGCCCTTTCTCTGCCTTCACTTTGGAGCTTTGTTCAGAGTATTCCGCACCCTGTGTTGTCTCCTGCCCTGTCCATCTTCCCCTTCTTGTCCTGCAATGCTGGAGTCAGTGTTGCTCCCCCAAGGATGGTCTCCTGGATGATAGCAGCCCAGAATTTTCTTAACTACAGCGTCATTGGCTATGCTTTGGAGTTTGCACTCCATCCCTGCCTCCTTTTGCCCTCCCTTCTTTTCTTCTTCATTCTCTCTCTTTCTCTCTCTCTCTCTCTCTCTCTCTCTCTCTCTTTCTCTCTCGACAAGGTTTCTCTGTGTAGCCCTGGCTGTCCTGGAACTCACTTTGTACACCAGGCTGGCCTCGAACTCAGAAATCCACCTGCCTCTGCTTCCCAAGTGCTGGGATTAAAGGCGTGCACCACCACTGCCTGGCTTGTTTCTCTTCTCTTTTCTTTTCCACCTTCTGCCCTTCCTTTCTTTTTTTCTTCTGCCCCTGAGACAGGATTTCACTACATATCTATCCCAAGATGGCCTGGAACTCACTATGTAGGTCTAGGTTGGCCTGGATTTGTGGCAACCATCCTGCCTGAGTGCCAGAGTTCTGAGAGCCATCGAGTCAGGAGATGACATATGCATTTTAAATTAGATGCTTCTGAGCCAACAAAAGCTGGAGAGCCTGGCTCAGCCCCTCACCAGCCCCTCATCCTCTCCCTTGTCCTTGCCAGAATTCTGCTTCCTTATAACGTAAGATGAAGAGGTTGGGCATTGTGACCTCTTAGCTTTCAACCTTGGCAAGTTTATGTTCTGGAAAATCCTGGAAGATAATGTCTTTAGCTTGTCTAACTTAGAATCTCTACTGCAGCCTATTCAAGAAATAGCGTCTTCAATGTACTGGTGCTTAATGGGTGACTTAGTGGATGGAATGAGTAGTCTAAAGGGCAAAGGTTACAGAAGGCCAGCTCACAACGAGCCAGAGACAATAGAGTAGTCAGCCCCAACTGCACAGGCTTGGGTTAGATTTCCAGTGTCGGCCAAGTTGGAGCGATCCAAAGCTTCTTTTCCTCAGTCTGTCAACCTGTGGCCTTCTTTGGTACTTACTGCTTTGGGCTACTGAAGGACAAAATGAGATAATGTCTACAAAAAAGTCTGGCACACAATTTCCCCTCACCTTTCTTTTTAATTAGGTCACACCAATAAGGAACAAACGGTTCGTTTTCAATACCACAGAAGCTGACCTTCAATCATGAGGGCTTGGAAGCCTGGCTGACCTGACTTAGCGCTTGGGAGCAAGGTGCCCTTGTAGAGCATTCTCCTGTAACCACTGCCTGGGAAAACCAGTGAGGGGGCCGGTGGAGCTTATCAGCAGGGGTGAGGCGACCATTCGGAGAGTCTCTCTTTCTTCAAGCCTCGGCGGCCGCAGCAACACTTCTTCACTTCCACGGCCTCATGTGGAGGTCTTTGCCTCCTATGGTTACTGCTTACCAAGGGTCACCTGCCTTACATTCGGTGCCTTGAAAGTGATGCGGTCTTAACCACCTCTGTATCCTGGACAAAGAGCTTACTGCCTGAATGGAGCAGAGGTCCCAGAAGTGTTTGTAAAGTGACATAAAGCCCTGATTAGCTGTGGGAAAGTCAATTAACCTCCGCAAGCCCAGGTGCCATTTCTGAGGACCCACCCGGGTTACTGTGGGGATCAAGCCCTCTGTTATCTGTAAGAGAATCATTGCTGCAGCTCTCAGGCTTCTTCCTTTACCTAAACCTATTTACCATCTCTTTCAGTACTGGACTTTCTGTTCTCTAGGCTATTTTGTCACCAAAGCTGGAAAAAGGAATCCGTGCAGATGTGTTAATAGGTGTTAATTGGACGATGTATTTACATTTCAACAGGGAGCTTGCCCAGGGTGGGCAGGAATGAGTAATGGTGGAGGCCAGGTGCTTGGGCAGGGAGTGGGGGGAGGCAGGGGAGTGGGGGGAGGTAGAGGAGTGGGGGGAGGCAGGGTTTGTTGTTGAGGAGGGAGGGGGCTTCTGAAGCTATTTCTCAAATTGCTCTTGTAGGGGCCCTGTGCTGCTTTTTAATCCAGGCAGCAGGCACAGTGAATTTACATTCAGGAATTGCCTGAGGCTTTGGGAGCCACACTGAAGGCTTCATCCTGCTTGGCCTCCAAAGAGCAAAGGGAAGGCAGGCTAAGAATTTACCTGCTTCCTCCCGGAGCCTGGAGCCACAAGGACCCAACAGGCCCAAGGAGCTTGTTCCGGGCTTGGAGACCAGTCCTGGGGCCTACAAAAGCCACTATCCTGGAAAGATTATTTCTGCTAATCCCCCTAGGCAGACCCTGAGGGTTTTCACATGCTCACAGAGCCTGGGGCCTTTGCTGGGGTCCAGTGTTAAATGTCTTTGGAAAGAGGTGTAATTCTAGGTTAAAAGTTCCTCTGGTGCTATTAATGTTGAACAGGAATAAGTTTTGTGCCTGAAATATCAATGCATGTGTTGAAAACGGGGGGGGGGGGGGAGATGGGTTTGCTGGCTGCTAAAGCTAGCTGGAGTTTACAGCAGAGGGACCTGTGAACAGGTACATGTGAGCACTGTGTGTTCTGTGGGCATGAGTATGTTTCTGAATGTGTGTGCTTTGTGTGTATGCCCTGTAATTTGTCTTTTGGTTCTTTTCTGGAGTCACTTGTGGAAGTATCCTGTTTTCTCCCCGTGGTGTTCAGGTTGGAATGGAGTTCGTCATCCATGCTAAGCAAGCGCTCTGTCACTGGGCTCCTTTCTAGCCCTGGTTATGAAAATTGCTTTTCTTTGCTGTCTGACATGACAATGAACCTTCCACCAGGGCTCAGCTACTCTGGGCCTTACTGTTCTTCATTCAGAAGAGGATGTTCTTGAATATATTCTGGGACTTATTCCCCATTTATAATCCTGGGTCTCTTGCTCACTGCTCCTGAAGAAATGTGGAGAGGACAAACCTCATGCTCCTTCAATTTGAAAATACTTTATTTCTCAGCTTTTGTAGGTAAGGTCAATGCCAGGGGTTCAAATGAAGCCCCTGCTCATACGTACTTGGGGATGTCCATTTTATGAGAGACCCGGATGAATCTGGTCTCAGAATGAGGCTGGTTTCACAGATAAACACAGCTACTGAAGCTGAGCAGTATCCAGTAGGCAATTAACGGATTTGTATTTAATACAGTAGAACTGCAAGCTAATTCCGTGTTGGGCCTAAGCATCAGAACAGCTACACTGAGCACCTTTGGCAAGTGGAAGGCGAGCAGAGAGAAGCAGGTCTCCTTGGGGATGGGAGTAGAAGCTGCCAAGTGGGGCCCAGAAGGCTCAGTCCAGCATTCACACTCTGTGTGACCTACAGTGTTTTGAAACATTTTGCATTGGTTGCCCACCGGTTAAAAACTCAGAACACTGAAAATAGTAGGATCAGGTAACACTGGGGAAGTCGCCTGCTTGGCAGTGATGAGGATCAGGTCTATTGACTAGCCACTGCCACACTGAGGTGGGATCTGCACTCACAGATGCCACAGACCTCACACCCCTTGTTATTTTATGCCCTATATATTTCCCTTGTGTGGACTATCTGACTCCTTTGGGCTGGGTTGTATTCCTGGGCTTTCAACATTTTTATACCAGTGGCAGAGGTTCTGCTGAAGAGGACAGGAGACCAGCTGATTAGTAGGGTCAAAAAATAGTTAAGAAGCCCGAGTCCTCAGTGGTGATCCTGTCTGGTGTAGGCATTGTAGCAATAGTGAACCTGGATTTCAGCACTCAGTGAAGACCCAGGGAGGAATCTTGGTGAGTCAGAGAATATGACAGACTGTTGAGGTTAAGTGACCATGCCACAGTCATACTCAAACTATTGGCACCCTCTATTTTTTTTCTTAATGAAAATGAACAAAGACCCTTATGGTGGCCAACAAGGTGCTGGCTTAGTTTGCCCTGGCAAGGCTAAACTTCATCTTGAGCCATGCGCTCTTGGAAAAACAACAATAATCAAGAAGCTCCCTACCCTTGTGTGAGGCCAACTGCAAAGAACTGCCCTGTGCTTATAACTGAAGGCAAGAGCCCTTTCCATGTTTGATGGACCACACACCTGTAATCTCAGTACCTCTAAGTATGAGGCAGGAGGATGTTGGGTGCTTTACTTCAACGTATCTGTGGCTGTGGTAAGCAACGTGGGGAGGAAATGCTTTATGCAATACACTTCCAGGTCACACAGTCCATCACTGGGCCACATCAAGACAGAAGCTGAAGCAGAAACCACAGAGGAAAATTGCTTATTGGTTTGCTCTCCCTGGCTTGCTTGCTTAGCTAACTTTTTTTTTTTAATATAGCCAGGGCCCACCTGCCTAAGGCTGGCATTGCATCCAGTGGGCAGGGCCCTCCTAAATCAATTAGCAATTAGGAAAATAGATCATAACCATGCCAATATGACCACTGGAGACTCTCTCAGATAACTCTCAAAGTGAGTTTGAAGTCAGCCTGGGCTGCAAAGTAAGACCCTGTCTCAAAAGACAAAACAACTCAACCAATCAAATAAACAAACTCCCAAATGAGAAAAATAAGGAAAAAAAAACCCCACAACAATTACAAAAAGCCATGCCCACTAGCCACGCCCACTAAAAAGAGAAGAGTGAGTTTTAGAATTCTGTGTTTTCACTTGCTCCATAAACAACGTTCCAGAGTCAAAGAAACAAGTTCTTCCATTTCCCTGCTGCTGCCAGGTGACCAGCTTTGCTGAAAGTCACACAGTAATTGAATCATTTAGTGCGTTTCCAGGGGAAAAGATCACGAGAGCCAATTAGAGAGATGCCTTCTGAAGCCAGTTACTAAATCCCCTTCAGTGTGGCCTTGCCACCTCCGTATCATTGCACAGGGGTATTAGCAAGATGTGAAGTTCCTTGTTTGCTTTACCAAAAACAAAAACAAAAACAAAAACAAAAACAAACAAAAGCAAAAGCAAAAGCAAAAGCAAAACCAAACCTTTGAAACAGGAATTGGTAGAAGAAAATGAGTTTATTTACAGTTTGGGGCACAAGAGAGGATAGAAAAAACTCTCAGCTCTCTTTGTTTTGCCTGTAGTGATGTTACAATTTGTAGACCATAGCCAGCAAAGATGTATCTTTAGACTTGGCTGTAAGGTAAGTTATCAGAATTGTGAAATTATTCTTGTCCTAGGGGATAGTGCCTCCTTTGGCAGTTCTTCCTAGAATAAACTTCCAGGGATTTCCTGGGGAAATTTTCTTTTACGTTCCTGTGGCACCATTGTAGATGATGAGGAGTTGTTTCCTAAGACAGCTCGATCTGCAGGGCTGGGCTAGGAAGCATACATCGGGGATGGAGAAGACAGCCTTGGTATTTGCTCTTTGGTCTGTTTTGCCCATGGTGTTTGTCTTGGCAGGGAAAGACCTTTTCTGCTATATATCTTCTATGCATCTCTATGAACTCTTCCATAAGCTGGATACACTTGAACCCAGATGACAGCCAGCTATAGTCCCTGTTCTGGATGAGGTCCTTACATGCTCAGCCACTAGGTCTGAGAATAACACACAGTGGCATGAGCAGTGGTTTGCAGTCAAATGTCACTTTGCCATGTTCCCACTCTTGTTTCCCCCCATGTCTCCCTTTAAAGGCTTCTCTTGGATTAGTGCTTCTCAACCTTTCTAATGTGGTGACCTTTAAAATCACTCCTTCACACATGGTATGTACTCACTGATAAGTGGATATTAGCCCCAAAGTTTGGAATACCCAATATTCAATTCACAAGCTATATGAACCCTAAGAAGAAGGAAGACCAATATGTGGATGCTTCAGTGCTTCTTAGAAGGGTGAACAAAATACTCACAGGAGGAAATATGGAGATAAAGTGTGGAGCAGAGACTGAAGGAAAGGCCATCCAGAGACTGCCCCACCTAGGATCCATCCCATATACAGACACCAAACCTATTGTGGATGCTGGGAAGTACTTACTGATAGAAGCCTGATATGGCTCTCTCCTGAGGAACTCTGGCAGAGCCTGACAAATACAGAGGCAGATGCTCACAGCCAACCATTGGACTGAGCTCACGGGTCCCCGACGGAGGAGTTGGAGAAGGGACTGAAGGAGCTGAGGGGGTTTGCAGCCCCATAGAGGGAGCAACAGTATCAACTGGCTGGACCCCCTGGAGCTCCCGGCGACTGGACTACCAACCAAAGAATACACATGGAAGGACCCATGCCACATATGTGGCAGAGGATGGCCTTGTTGGACATTATTGGGAAGAGAGGCCCTTGGGCCTCAGGGTGTTCAATGCCCCAGTGGAGAGGAATGCCATTGCAGGAAGATGGGAGGGGGTGGGTTTGTGAGGGAGCACCTTCATAGAGGCACGGAGAGGGGAGATGGAACACAGGGTTTCTGAAGGGGAGACCTGGAAAGGGGAAAAGATTTGAAATGTAAACAAAATATCTAATAAAAACAACAAAACAAAACAACAACAACTAAAAACCCCACTTCCTCACATTGTGGTGACTTCCAACCATAAAATTATTTTGTTACTACTTTCTAACTGTAAATTTGCGACTATTATGAGTCGTAATGTAGATATCTGATATTCAGGATATCTGCTCTGCAACCCCTGTGAAAGGGTCGTTCAACCTCCAGGTCTTAGACCTTCTAGATTGCTGAGTGGCATAAAGTGAGCAGCTCTTCACAGGGATGACTGACCTTTGGTTTTGATATTTCTTTTGTGGTTCACAAAAGCAAGGCCTATAAAACTACTGTTTTCAGCAAACTGCTCAGAGCAGTCACTGGTATCATCTTAGAGCTTGGCTATAGGGAGACTGGCGTGAGGCAAAATGGTGGTGGTGACTAGGATGGCTATAGAGAATAGCTCCTTGGCTTTAAAGATATCACAGTCTGAAGGGAAAAGAATCATGGAAAGTGTCAGTCAGGTGGGGGGTCCAGTAGATCCTGTTCTCATACACACTGTAGACATTCCCCACCAGAAGCTGTTGGTTTTTTGGTTTTTGGTTTTTGGTTTTGGTTTTTGAGAAGGACATAGGTAATGAGTAAGGCTTAATCCCAGGCAGAAGTTGGCTTTCCAGGCTGGGAATAGAGCTCAGTGGTAGAGTGCTTGCCTGTATACCAGAAGTTGCCCAAGGCCTCAGGTTTGATCACCAGCATTGCAAAAAAGGAGTTGACTGTGCTATTTACCTGTGGTTTAGGATATGTTGCAGGCTGCCAGATCAGCTAGCAGGCCCTTGCTTGCACCACTGGGTGATAATAGCCATGGTTTTCCTGTTGAGGAGTCCCAGCCCCCACCCCAAATCAAACGTAAATGTTGGCAGAGGCCAAGCCCCTTGTAGTCTCACTGTATGTCCATTGTCCTTAAGGTCCTAGATGTTATCTAAGAAGTCTGCATCTCACACTGTCCCCTTTTTATATTCTGCCTTCTCTGCTAAATAGAAACCTAAAATTCTTTTGAGTTTGGAGGCTTGGATTGGTTATTCCCCATGTAATGTCTAGTGCAGTGATATCAAGTATATTACACATGCATGGGAAGAAGATTCCATTTCAGTCCAATGTGTCCATCTGAGGATTGGTCTACTCCTCACTGCACTTTGTAGAGTATGTGCTAGCCTTACCTTGAATAATAAGGTAAGGTGAAAAGAGAAGATGGCCAGGCTTGCCCTACATCCAGCCTGGGCTGCCTAAGGGTCTGGGTTAAGTAGCATTCATTTTCTAACAATCTGCAGAGAAGGAGCAGCTGCATCTCGAGAGATTATCAAAGTCCATGCCAAAGGTGAACCGCTAATAGGACATGGTATACTTTTAATCCCAGCATTTGTGAGGCTGAGGTAGGTATATCTCTGAGTTCAAGACCAGTCTGGTCAACATAGTGAAGCTCCAGGCTAGCCACTGTTTCATAGTGAGACCCTGTCCCCAAAAGACAAGCCAAACTCAACCAAAAATTAAAAAAAAAAAAAAAAAAAAGAAAAGAAAAGAAAAGAAGAAGAGTGAAGGGCTTCTTGGATATTCGCCCATATGTCGGGCCACAGTACTAGTCCAGGCAGGGCTGAGCCAATGCTTCCTGCACTGGGAACCACTTTCTGGATTTGAAGATTAACATCTTGTCCAGCAAGTTAAGAGCTTTGGAGTTAGATTGAGGGAAATTCTTGGTCTAGGATACCTTGCTTGGTGTTCGAGGGCACAGGCTGTAGGTACTTTGGAATCTCCATGTTGATGATACAATTTATGTCATCCTGGAATAGGGAACCAAGGATACACAGAATGTGGTTAAACTAGTCCACGTAGGGTTTGCCAGGAAGATGGGCCACGTGGAGAGCATCTCAGGCAGAACGCTGCCCTCAGACCAGATGCTGATGGACTTAGTGGAGCCCTTGGAGTTAAGTATGATCTCTGAGTCTTGGGTCTAACATGTGGCCACACATCATCAGAAGGGCCAGCAATTTAGGCCAGGCTAAAATTATAGATCTTGAGCTTGCAGGTGATGTTGATAATCAGATTTGAAGGCTTCAGGTTCCTGTGGCGCACTTTAGGTAAATGTGTACTAGAGATCCTGAAGGATCTTGTAGAGGAAGTAGAAGATATGTTCATTGCTCAACGGCTAGCTCTTGAGTAGTTTGTGCAGGTTTGCGTCCTGTTGTGTTGTGTCTGTTGTGGCCTGAATGATGTAATCATCTGTGATTGCTTTCAGGGTGGATGGATGCCTCTTATGCCTAAGATACTCTCACAGTGGGATCTCAGCAAGATCTGAATCTCCATTACCCTTTGCTTTTTGATGCTTGAAGGGCTCTTGATGGCCATGGGTGTATTGTGTTTGTGGTCATAAGTAGATATGACCACGTGTATGTGCCCTTGCTGCACATGTCCTTCAGCTAGCTTTGTAAAGTGCTGCTGGTATACTGGAAGGATTACATCTTCACCACCTCCCTCTAGGTCCCAGGGACAACTCCATTGGCTTCCCGCAGCTCCCCACACCTGTCCCCTCAAAGCCACCCTTACCTTGAATTATCTCAGCGTAGGTGCTGGTAGTCTAGGAGCTTCTGTAAGGATGACCAGCAGACTAGAAATCTAATAATTCCAGGTGAGAAGTTTGTGGTAGAAGCCATAGCCAAACAGGGTTCCAGAAGCTTTCCTCACATGGCACAATGCATTTATTGGCATCTTAGCAAGTGGCTCCATCCATTTAGAGATGAATGAAACTGTGTTTACTGAAAACATCAAGAAGGCCACTTCCTAAAACTGGGCCTGGACCTCTGGATTCACCAAGGTCTGTTGTGTCTGGACCTCTGGATTCACCAAGGTCTGTTGTGCCTGGACCTCTGGATTCACCAAGGTCTGTTGTGCCTGGACCTCTGGATTCACCAAGGTCTGTTGTGCCTGGACCTCTGGATTCACCAAGGTCTGTTGTGCCTGGACCTCTGGATTCACCAAGGTCTGCTGTGCCTGGACCTCTGGATTCACCAAGGTCTGTTGTGCCTGGACCTCTGGATTCACCAAGGTCTGCTGTGGAAAAGTTTTATTGAGTCTGAATATGCAATGGAAGATGTTAAAAGTTGAATATTAACCCCCATAAGGCACTTCTGAGCAAATCTGGAGTTTTTATTTATAATTGGGGGTGTGGTGATAATGAAGTAAAATCTTGTGCTTTCTTGCTGGTTCTACCCAGGACAGTAACTCTATTCTCCACGATTACTAAAGTTAATTCTGTGGACTGTATAACACAGCCTTGTGTTCTAGTTTCAACCTGTTGCTGTGATAAAAGCAACCCTGGGGAAAAACAGGGTTGATTTGGCTTACACTTCCAGGTTACAATCTGTCATTGAGGGTCAGTGAAGGAACTTAAGCAAGGACTTAAAGTGGATGCTTGCTGGCTGGCTCTGGGGCTCACTCAGAGGCTGTTGCTTAGCTCGTTTTCTTATATGGCCCAGAAACACTTGCCTAGGGATGGTGCTACCCACAATGGGTTTAGCCTTCTTGTATTAATTAACAATCAAAGCAATCCCTCACTGACACCTTCTCACGTTAACTTGGTATAGACCATTCCACAATTGAGACTTGCCTGAGATGACTCTAGGCTGTGTCAATCTGATAGTTAAAGCTAACGATAATGCCTTATAGATTTCAAAGCATTATGAAAATGGGAATAAGATATTAGCATCCTGGTATGTGGAGATCTTTTTTTGGGTATTGATATTTAAACAATTTAAGTGGTTTATTAACGTATATTTATAGTTAATAATGGGCTTACTATGATTTCATACATGCAGATAATGTATGTGAGTGGGAAAGAAAGACACCGCCAAGCTCAGAGGCGAAGGCAACTAGTGGATCGCTCAGTCAAGCAGTGGAACGTAGAGGGAGAAGTCACCCTGCCTGGGAGCTGGGAATAGTTTTTACCAATTGAGAATAATGCAGTAGTTTGACAGTGGGAACCTGAGGTCAGCTTGGGCCACCTTTCTGTCATTCATGGATAGAGAGTTTCTGTAGCTACTTGACACTCAAAACTGCATCATTTCAACAGAGTGATGAATATTTTTAAGGTCTTGAAAATAGAAAGGCAGGTCCCCTGTCCATATCAACTTTAGGGCTATGATTGGTTCTCACTTGGGAGAAACTTGCAGAGGGGTTTCAGGAGGGGAAGAGAAACTGCCTAACTCATAGGTTGTAAAGCTAAGTGTCATTGGCAGAGGCCCATGGTGTGAAAAGAAAGTGAAGACAACTCTGGTTGGACACTGGACAGTCCAGTACAGGTTCAAAACCAGTGTGTTCGTTAGGAGAGACAAGAGCCCCCAACCTGTTGGCCTGCCACATACACGTAACTGCCAGCTTCAACATTTCATCATCTTTTTTTCTGTCTTTTGTGCTTCTTCCAGCTTTTCTTTTTATTACATTGTCAATAGCACTTCTGTATTAATTGGATTAAAACTATGTTTTTAGGGGCTAGAGAGATTGGTTCAGCAGTTAAAGAGCACTTGCTGCTCTTGCAGAAGATCCAAGTTCAGTTCCTAGCACTCACAGGGTAGGCCATGTAACTCCACTTCTAGAGGATCCAATGCCCCACTCTGGCCTCTGCAGGCAGTAGGCATGAACGTTCTGCACACACATACACACAGGCAAAACATCTGTACACATCAAAAATTTTAAAAATATGTTTTTAGGTTCTAGTCTTTTTCACACATTCATGTAAGTTTATTTATGCATGTCCTCACGACTGGTTAATCTTTCTTCTTTTCTTTGTGGGGTATTCACCAGAGAAGGCTGCTCAGATCTGAGTTTCAGCCAATAAAAAGTCTTCATTAACAGGCCAGTTTCTACACTGGATGTTCAGGATCCCAGTGAAGCCTCAAACCTTTCTCAGGGTGAACTTCTAAGCACAAAACCCATGCCCTGGGTTGACATACTTCAGTTAACAAGAACAGTTAGCCAGAAGCAGAGCTACAGAAGCCAAAAAGCAAGGTTAGTCCATTAAGAGACCTTCCTACAACATGGACTTTGAGGGATTAGGCCTTTGTTTTCATTTTGGCAGGTGGTGCTGTCGATGTGCTGAGTTTCCAGACTGAATCGCTCTTTCATCATCATGGAGTCATCGTATTAAGTTCTGGGGTCCTGTTACACTTTTTTTTATTCCCTATGTTTTCTTATTTTATTATTATTTTAGCTGTAGTGTGGCTTTATCTTATTGGGCGTTTGTTTTTTGTTTGCTTAAAACACCTTTTAAAAAACCCAACAGTCTCATCACGTAGCCCAGGCTGGCTGGCTTTAGATTGCAATGTAGTGTAATCTGGTTTTGACCTGTTCATCTTCCTGTCCCACCACTGGTTGCCATCACACTCATGTGCCATCATACCTAGCTAAAATCTGAGATTTCCTTTTCTTTTTAAAATTTTATTTAATTTATTTTTATTGGTTATTTTATTTATTTACATTTCAAATGTTACCCCCTTCCCAGTTTACCCTCTGCAACCCCCCCATTCCCATGCCCCTCCCCCTTGCTTCTATGAGGGTGCTCCCCTACTCACCTGCCCACTCCCACCTCCCTGCCCTCACATTCCCCTACACTGGAGCATCAAGCCTTCACAGAACCAAGAGCCTCTTCTCCCATTGATGTCCCACAAGGCCATCCTCTGCTACATATGCAGCTGGAGGCATGGGTCCCTCCATGTGCACTGTTTGGTTGGTGGTTTGTTCCTGGGAGCTCAGGTTGGTTGACACTGTTGTTCTTCCTATGGGGTTGCAAACCCTTTCAGCTCCTTCACTCCTTTCTCTAACTCTTCCATTGGGGTCCCCTCACTCTGTAGATTTTGTCTTCTTATTCTCCCTTTTACATTTACCTAATTTTGTTCTTAAATTTTTCATTATTGAGAAACTTTTTCTTTTTGAACATTACTTTCTTTCTTTTTTATTTTTAAAGATATATTGCTGGGCAGTAGTGGCACAGGCCTTTAATCCTAGTACTTAGGAGGCAGAGGCAGGAAGATCTCTGAGTTCGTGGCCAGCCTGGTCTACAGAGTGAGTTCTTGGACATCCAAGGCTACACAGAGAAGTCCCGTCTCAGAAACCTAAACAAAACAAAACAAAACCAAACCAACCCAAAAAGCCCATTTTATTTTATATGGATGAGTGTTTTGTCTGTCTGTGTGTTCACATTATGTGTGCCTACTTCCCGCAGAGGCCAGAAGACGGCATCATGTCCCCTGGAACTGGAGTTACAGAGGGTTGTAAACCACCAAATGGGTGCTGAAAATTGAACTCTGGAAGTCATCTCTGCAGCCCTATTATTTTTCCTTTATCTTTTCCAATTTCTTGATTTTTTTCTTCACTCCTTAACATTTTTCACTCCTTTACTTTTCCTTTGTTTTTTTAAAAGATTTATTTTATTTATTATATGTAAGTACACTGTAGCTGTCTTCAGACACTCCAGAAGAGGGAGCCAGATCTCGTTACGGATGGTTGTGAGCCACCATGTGGTTGCTGGGATTTGAACTTATCACCTTCTGAAGAGCAGTCGGGTGCTCTTACCCACTGAGCCATCTCACCAGCCCTTTTCCTTTGTTTTTTAAAACAGTATTTCATTAATTACTTGAGAATCCCACACAATGTATCTTGACCGTATTTCCCCTTTCCCAGCTGATTGTCTTCGTCTCTTCAGTGCTTTAGCCTTGTTTCTCCTTGGTTTCTACCCTCTTCTTTCTTCTTCATCTAGCTTGCTCATTTCCTGTGTGCACGTTTACCCTAAATAATTTTTTCACTTGGCGTTCTTCACATTGTACAGTAGTGTTTCACTTGCTGGAGAGTGGACATTGGTGATTAGAAGCCTTTAGTCAATTGTCAGTACAGTTCCCTCTATTGTAAAGGCCAATGTTTTTGCTGCTACAGCAGATTTCTCTTTACTAAGTAAAATGGAACACTCCCGAGTAGACTGCTCAATAAGATCCCTAAATCAAACTGGAAGAGGTATCAAAACCAACAGATTATCAAACTGTATCACATGAAAAAGTAAGTTAGCATACATCCACTTCAAGTACCACTGGATGATTCTGAAATGGGTAAAAGGCTAGATGAAGACTTCAGAAGTTTACTAGGAAAAATGATTAGTGGCCTAAAGGTGAATCAAAACAAACAGATTAATTCAATCCAGGACCCTGTGCACAAAGTCAGCAATATAGAAAAAGTTAAGAAAAAAGATGCAAATATCAACCGTAGGGATGACAATAGCATCAAACCTGGAAAAAATGTCTACAGTAAGAATGTAAACAGTAACATAGAAGAAAAAATCAACAAGGAAATGGAGATTTTGGACCCCCCCCCCCGAAATGTTGGAAATAAATAAATAAATAAATGAATAAGTCAATGAACTAAATAAAAAAAATCAGTAAAAAGCATTACTAATAGGCTTGACTAAGCAGAAGAAAGACTTATCTAGGAAATACTAGACTCAGATATCAATAAGGGAAATAGAAAAATGAAAGCACACAAATAAAATACTGAGTATGAGTAAAACATCTGTGACACCAAACCTAAGAGTTCACAGGACAAAAGAAGGAGCTGAGATAACAGCCAAGGGAATGACAGATATACTCAATGAAGTTATAGCCTGAAATTTCTCACAGCTAGAGAAATGGATATCCAGATGTAAGAGACACTTGAATCCCCTAATAGACACAAGCAGTGAAAACCCCCTTACAACGTATCATGGTTAAGATGTCAAAAATATAAGCAAACAATATCAAAAAGCTGAAAGAGGGGAAAGCCAACCAACTTACACACATGTCTATTATCATCAGATCTCTCAGCAGCAACATTAAAATATAGGAGAGCACGGAATGGTGTATTTTAAGTCTTGAAAGTCAATGACCTCCAAACAAGATTGCTCTATCCAGGAAAGCTCTTTTTAAAAAAATTGATATTGACACATGGACATCAAGACAAGCACAAACCATGGTAGTTCTTGACTGCCAAGCTTGTACTGCAAAAGGTCCTTAAAGGAACCCTATTTATGGAGAAGGATAGAAGGTTATCGCAACCACAAGAACACAAGAAGGAATACATTTAATGAGAGGAATAGATGAACACACACAGCCACAGGAAGGAATGCATGGCGTGCAAAACAGTAAACCAGCAAAGCCCTAAGAGCGATGAGAGAGAAAGTAACGAGCCAAGATAGTCCAACTAACAATAAAATCACAAGAATTGATGAGCAGCTATCAACAATAACATTGACTATGAGTAAACTCAAGTCACCAACAAAGAGGTGTTGACTAGTTTATTGGATTAAAAAATCAAATTCAGCTACCTGTTGTCTCCAAGAAACACAGACTGATAGCTAAAGTCAGTCTATCAAGTGAGCCAGAAACAAGCTGCAGTAGCTATTTATGATAATCTGAGAAAGTATCCTTTATACAACATTAGACAGAAGCTAAGGAAGGGCACTATATAATGAGGTAAGTGTTCCACCAAGAATATACAATTGCAAATATCTGTGTAACACTAGGTGCTGTGGTTCCATACTTTATAAATAGACATTGATGGACATAAAAATTCTAAGAGCCCCTAATCAAGAATAGTGGCTGACTTCAATATTCTAAACTACAAATCATTATCAACAACAACAAAAAACAGCAGAATTAAAATGAACCTAACAAAAAGCTACAGAACATTCCACCCAAAAGAAATGTACACATTTTCTCAATAGCCCATGGGACTTTGTCTCTAAAATTGACATCATAGGCCTCAAAGTAAGCCTTAAAAGTATCACAGAATCAAAGTAATTCCTTGTACCTTTTTGGATCACAGCTCAATAAAACTAGAAATTGATAGCAAGAGAAATTACATAAATATTTGGATACTGAGCAATATACTGTTGAAACCAGAGAGGAGATTAAAAAAAAAATCTTAGAATCAAAAGAAAATAAAACACAACTTACCAGAACCTTTTCTGTTTCTCTTTTTATTTTTTGCATTTATTTCATTTGACTTTATTGGTTTGTTAGTTTTTCTGTTGTTGTGAATAGTTGCCATATATTTAGCAATTTTAAAAATAATTTTAAAAATTAATTTATGTATCCGCTTTACATCTGATTGCATCTCCCTTTAAAATACATTTAAAACAGTTTTCTCTAGAAAATGAATGTTATTTTATTTATTATTACGATGTATGTGTGTGTATGATTATGTGAGGAGGGTGTACACATGGTTTGCACAGCATTCATGGGGAGGTCACAGGGCTGTGGAATTGTTATCCCTTTTCACCTTCACATTCTAGACACTGAACTCAGCTTACTGGGCCTGCATGACAAGTGCTTTATCTGTGGAGCCATCTTGTGGGACACTCACACTCCCACCCTTTTAAGCTAAGGCATTTATTTGTAAGAGGAAAGTTTGTAGCCATGAGTGCCTACACTGAAAAATTAGAGAGCTATAAAATAACAGCCATGTAGCTCAGGTCTTAGAAAAACAAGGGCAAGCCAAGTCCCAAAGCACCAGGCAGCAGGAAACAATAAAGACTGGCACGGAAATTAATCCAATGCAGAGTAAAGCAGTGGTGCATAGAATCTAGTAAAGAAAAAGTTGGTTGTTTTAAACGATAAATAAGATTGACAGTTTCCTAGCCAAGCAGACCTCAGATGAAAGGAAAGAGAGAGAAAACTCAGATTAATAAAATTGGGTTCTGGCTGCATATGTGGCAGAGGATGGCCTTGTTGGACATCAGTGGGAGGAGAGGCCCAGCGTGAGGATGTTTGATGCCCCAGTGTAGGGAAATGCCAGGGTGGGAGGACAGGAGTGGGTGGGTGGGGGAGCATCATCATAGAGGCAGGGGGAGGGGGATGGGAAAGGGAGTTTCCTAAGGGGGAACTGGGAAAGGGAATAACATTTGAAATGTAAATAAAGAAAATATCCAATTAAAAAAAAGAAAAAGAAAAAATAAAATTGGGTTTAAAAGGGCAAAGTTACAACAAATTCCAACAAAATCTAGAGGAACTTTGGGGAACACTTAAAAATTACCTAGACACATATAACTTGGAAAAATCAATAAATAATCTCAGGACAAGCAATTGCACAAAGGCAATAATAAAAGCCTCTGTAGAAGAAAAAGCCTAGAATCTTCTACATTTTTATGAAAGCTAACAGTAGCACTACTTTCAACTATTCCACAAGACAGAAAGGGGAAGAACATTTATGATGATGGCATTGTCCTTATGCCAGTAAGAAGCATTTCTCCATGGCTTCTTCATCAGTTCCTACCTGCTTGGAGTTCCTGCCCATTCTCCCATGGGCTATTGAGGAAACGTGTACATTTCTTTTGGGTGGAATATTCTGTGACCATTTGTTAGGTTCATTTTAATTCTGCTTCCTTTGATGTGAGATTGTAAATGAAATAAACTCTTTTCTCCCCAAAGATGCTTTTGGCCATGGTATTTTATTGCAGCAATAGAAACCCCAATTAAGACAGATGTTCACGTTCAGCAGTGTTATTCAGTATGGTTCTGGGAGTTTTAGCTAGAGTACAAAATACATGGGATTAAATTTAGAATACAGAAACAAACAAAGCCGTAACAACCAGAGGCTGAACCATTAAGTGAGAGCTCCTTAGGGCTGGATGATTCACTGCTGAACTATACCAAACTTCCATGAAGACCTGATTGTATACCTCTCATACTTTTCTATAAAACAGAAAAGATAGGAGCACTCCAAACCCATTCTACAAAGCCTGTATTAACCTGATACCAAAAATGGGATAAAGACACTACAATAAATATGGGCTAATTTCCATGTTGAACATAGTTAAAACAATCATTAAGACATAAACTTAAAACATAAGAATCTAGGCATGTAAGTCTAACCTCAATGAAGCTGTCACAAAAAAACAAAAGAAAAGAAAATCAAAACGGGGATTGGTGATACAACTTGGTGGTAGAGTGCTTGTCCAGTGCTCCCAAGACCTGAGGTTTGACCCTTAGCATTGCAGTAAAGGTGGGGCTGGAGAAATGGTTCAGGAGTTAAGAGTTTATGCTGGAGATATATATATATATATATATATATATATATATATATATATATATATATATAGAGAGAGAGAGAGAGAGAGAGAGAGAGAGAGAGAGAGAGAGAGGAGGAGGAGAGAGCACTGAGACAGTGTTAGTAGAGGTGAGAAGTGGACATAGAACCTGTAGCCCCCACCCCACCTTGCTCCACTATATACTCCCAATTATTTCTTCTGAGACAAAAAAAAAATACATAGAAAAATTTCTGTACAGGTCCCCAGTGGGAAACGGGGGTAGAGATACTGGCTTTTCCTGGAGTCTACTCCCCACAAATTTTTACAACCCATGTCCATGGCTCAAAAACAAAATTTGAAAAGGCGGCGCTGGGCCACAGCCCTGCCCCCACCCATGCTTGCTGGATGGGTGTTCAGAAGGCTGGCAGCTACGCCAGGCTGAGGGGGCGGCAGTCCACGCAGGAGTTGTCTGCCAGTGTAGGACAGGCCCAATTCGGCCTGCAGATAGGTGACGGGCTGCGCAGGGCAGAAGGTTTTGACTTTGGCCTTGAGGGCAGTCTTGCGTTCCCGGTCTGCAAACTTGCACATGGCAGTAGAGCCTGAACAAGAGGTGGTTGTTGCCCAGGGCCCAGGCTGCCCTCAGTGCCAACACGTGGGACACGCAGAGGTATGCCTTCATCTCTCTCGTGAGGTGTGCCACCTGACTCTGTGTGCTGGCCCATCCCATGCGGGGGAGGGGGGCAGCAGAAAGAAGACAGGGTGTCCAGCCAGCACTTGCCTGCAGAGGGGCACCAGCCAGCCACACCCATTGCTTCCCCTGCTTCTCCATAGACTCTTGCTGCCCGGCCATTGGGGCCTCAGTGTTTGGGGTGAGGGAAGCCACTTAAAGACTATGCCCCACCTTCAGCTCCTCACCCCAGAAACTTCAGCCAGCACCACCGACACAAACCAGACCAGTGCCACACCGCACTGAGGACTCCAAGGCCTTCAAGGGACCATGCTGGCCCGACTGCCTCGTCTTACTCAAGTTGTATTAAGTTGTCCCCCTGTCCCTTCCTCCCTCTGCCCCAATGTTTCTTCTGATTTTTTTCTTTTTCTCCCTCCTCTTCCTCTTCCCTTCCCCTTCCCTCGTTCAACACAGGCAAAATGGTTACCTTCCCTTCTTTCCTCCCCTCTGCCTTCATGGAGCACCAGAAGCCGTGTTCCTTCTCTTTTCTCACTGTGTGTGTTTATTTAAGTTACTTTTCTTCCTTCTCCCCTTTATTTTTTATGCATCCCCCCTTTCTGCCATGTAACTGTAGGATGTGCTATGAGGTTGCAAACAGCTGGACTGTCAGGCTATTTTTTTTCCAGATGCCTCCCTGCCTCCCCTCTCTACCTCTCCCCTCCCCTTCCTTCATTCTCCTTGAGCATCTAGTACAGTATATTTTGGAAGCTTGAAACAAAAATTAGAGAGAGAGAGAGAGAGAGAGAGAGAGAGAGAGAGAGAGAGAGAGAGGAAGAGAGGAAGAGGAGGAGGAGGAGAGAGAGGAGTTCATGCTGCTCTTGCAGAGGACCCAAATGTAGCCCCCCCCCCCATCCTTAACAGGTAGCCTGTAGCTCCAGCTCCAGGGGTTCTGATGCCCTCTTCTGGCCTCTGTGGGTACCTACACATAAACTGTATATACATACACAGCAACACACATATACACATAAATAGAATAAAAATCTTTTAAAAATTGGTTAAAGTAAGAGGTTAAGGGTTGGTATGGTGGTACGTGCCTTTAATTCCAGTACTTGGGAGGTGGAGGCGGGCTTAAATTCTATGAGTTTACAGCCAATCTGGTCTATGTAGTGAGTTCCAGGCCAGCCAGGGCAACATAGTTAGACCATGTTTCTAAACAAAACAAATCCACCCCTAACAAACGCTAGAAAGAAGTTTCTTTAAGGTTTCTTGGTGCTGCATGTCTGCAATCCTTGTACTTAGGAGACTTGTAGGGTAGTTCAGTGATAGAGATTATAAGGCACTGTCTACAAACTTATAATAGAAAGATGTACCTAAGAATTTTATATTGTGTCTAGATACTTATTTGAATATAGCCAAATAATGATGTTTCTTTGGTTTCTTTGGAGACTTACTTATGTCATGTGATGTTTTGCTGAAGCAGACACAGGTGAGAGGATATTTTGCTGAAGTAGACACATGAAACAATATGTGATGATTAGAAAGAATATAAATTTAACCCCACAGACAGAGTAAGGAGGCTTTTGCATTGGTTCACCTTGCACCATGTCACTGATCTTCACTTGTCATGACTTCATAAGAAGTAACTTGCCAAAGAATTTCTTGTGATATTCTGGCTGCTTCTTGCCACTTCTGCAGATTCATGCTGACAACGAAGATTGGAATAGCCCCAAAGAACTATTTCGAAACAGGTGATCTCCATTTCCTATTAAAATTTCTTTTTCCCCTATCTCTGGTAGGTGGGATAGAAGGGAGGTTGAAGGATTGAAGAACCCTAAATTAAAGTAGGTTTTGAAAAATCTAAGCCTTCAAAATAACAAAGATTTAAATGAACTCTATCTACAATGGAAATTTCAGGAGGAAAGGACAAGGTACAATCAGAGTCAACTTAAACACAAGCCAAGATCAAACAATATGAACAACATGTTTCAAAATAAAACACAAACTCAAACTGAGGAAGATAATATTTATTTATTTATTTATTTATTTATTTATTTATTTATTTATTTATTTATTTTAGAGACAAGGGGTGTGTGAAACTTCCTTTGTCCCCAGCTCTCCCTGCTGACTTGGTTGTCTCTATTTCTGGTGTTAACTAACACTATGCTGCTCTTCAGGAAAAGGAACTCCAAACTTCTAGTAGTTCAGTAGTACAACTCATCCTTGTGCATGCCATGTGTCTAACACAGATTTTCCAGAGGTTTATTTCGGTTCTCTTATTCAGCCTTTATAGGGAACCTTTTTACAGCCACCATCACAGGGATACCGGGTCCTCACTGCTCTGAAGGTTTTGATCCAAGTGATTTGAGGCCAGACAGACCCACAGGTTTTTGTAGGCTCACACTGATAACAAGAGCTTTGGTCCCAGAAGTAAACTTTATTACTTTCCAGACAAATTGCAGTGTCTTAACTGCAAGGTGGCAAGAAAGCATAATCTTTTAATGTCTCTGACAGATTTAGATGTATCTGGGCTCTAGAAGGTTCTGCTGTGGCAAGAGCCTGGGGCCATACTGTTCTATCTATACTCCCTGAATGGGAAGCTCATCATCAAAGTGTAAGAGATCGGGAAAGGTTGAGTTCTTGTGCCTCTAATGGTGTTGAAAAGACTCTCAGTGTTTCAGAGTACTAAGCCAGCAGCACAGAGCCAGTGGGGTGAGCTTTACAGTCTTCTGTGTGTTATAGGAAACCTTGTTCTCAAAGGGCCTAGAAAGACACAGTGACTTTAAAAATAATGCGATCAATATACTAATAATCACTCCATGGAAGAAAACTGACTTTCCCTTACCCAACATCAATCAAATGCCAATAGCTTCTTATCTAGGAGGAGGGCTTTGTGTCTACCTCCTATCCTCCATGATGAGATTGTGGGAAGACACAGTGCTTTGCCACTCTTCTCCACATCTGCCTATAGATGCCTACCTTGATTTCAGTTTAGGCTCAACTGACTCCATTGACGTGGGGCTGTGGAAGCAGAATCGTGGGAAAGGGGATAGCTAGGTGGTATAGTGAAGCAACTCTCAAAATGACAGACAGGAGAGTGGGAAGGAGAGAGCAGTTTGGTATTTTTGGTTTGCCCTACTAAAGAGCCATACCTTTCTGATTTATCAATGTTAAATATAAGTGTACACTAAAACTTTGTTACTTTATATACTTACGATGTGTATGCTATGGTGCACATGGAGCAGTCAGAGGACTAGTGGTTCTCTCCTCCTACCATGTGGGTCCTGGGAACTGAACTTAGGCCACTAGGTTTGGCAGCAGGCTCCTTTACCTGATGAGCCATTTTACTGGCCCTAGTATACATTTTTATTCTGCTTTAGTGAGTGTTCTTTGAAAAGTCAATATAACCTTACTTATTAAATAAGTGATGATGGTTGTAGTGTGCATTTCTTATGTCCTTTGAATGCCTACATGTTAAAGATTTGGTCTTCACCTGGAGTGTAGTTTGGAGGTATGGAGACCTTTAGGAGGTAGGGCCTAGGAAAAGGAGGTAAGATTCCCTGAGAGCATGCCCTGGAAGCTCATGCTAGTCTAGAGCTCTTTATGTAGCTCAGGGTGCTCTTGAAGCTGTGATCATTCTCATGCTTCGGCCTCTCAAGTTCTCCTCTTATCAGCTTTCCCCTCCCCTCCCCCCCCCTCCCCTCCCCTCCTCTCCTCTCCCCTCCCCTCCCCTCTCCTCTCTTTTCCTTTCATCTTTTCTTTTTCTTTTCTTTTTTTTTTTTTTTGGACAGTGGTTTGCTCTGTTGCTCAGGCTGGTCTTTTGCATGCAAATGGTCCTTCAGTCTCAGCTTCCTGAGGCGTAAGCAAGTTACTATGCTTGTTAACACTCACAGGTATTTAACTGGGCGGTACATGCTTATATAAGACTGAAGGCTTCTAATATTTTGGTTTTTTACAAAACTGAGGAATTAATTCAGTTCATAAATCATTAAAATAATTTTTGAGACAGGATTTCACAATGTAGTATGTACTGACCTCAAATTCACGATCTTCCTGTCTTACCCTCCTAATATTGAGAGCGTAAGCATTTGCTACCAAGTGTGACTATTGTTAGCCTTTTAAAAGTGTCCTTTCTCCATGTGTTCCTAACCAGAATACAGTGAAGACAGATGACAAAGGTCATTTGGTTCACAAGAAGACTGTATGGTTCCAAGTCCAAGTGACCGATTATCTAGCAGGGTGAAGGGTAGAGAAAGTTATCTGGTTCATCTTCACTGTCAGCTTTAGGGGACTTGGAATCACCTAGGAGACACACTCCTGGGCATGTCTGTGAGGCTATTTCTGGAGAGGTTTAACTATGATGGAAAGGCCTATCCTCAGCACGAGCTGCATGCCCAGGCTGGATGAAAGTAGAAAAAGGAGCAGAAGAGCCGGAGGAGCAGCAGCTGTAGTCTTTCCCTGACCCCTGGTCTGCCCAAAGGTGAGAAGTCCTAGCTATGTGCTCCTGCTTCCATGAGGCCTGCCGCTGGTTCCCATCCACAATGGACCATACATACTTCTTAAACTAGAAGTCAAGCTAAGTCTTTTCTCCCTCAAATTGCTTTGTTAAAGCAGCAGAAAAGTAACTAATACAATTCCTCATACACTCCAGGGGATTGTTATACCACCAAGCTACATCTCCAGGCCCTGACCTTGGTCTTGACCCTCACACCCATTTCTACCTAGGTGTCCTTTAGACAGTTCAACTCAAACTTGTCTTGACACACAAGTCATTTCTTCAAGTCTATGGGTGTCTCCTTTCGCCAATGCAGGCATACGCTATTGAAAGGCAGAGCCTGGGTTCCTCCTCTGTCTTCACACACTGGAACTAAGTAAGATCAGAATGTAAAGAGTGGCTCTCATCTTTATAGATGCAACAGGGAAGGCTGCTCTTGCTGCAGGAATGAGTTGATAGCAGGTACAAAGGAGGCCTGGCTGAGCCTGAGCACTGCTGTGCTTTGTACCTGGATAGGATTCACACACACTGGGCACTCTAGTCCTGTGCTCTTGGCACTGCTATCCTTCCTACTCCAGTGCTTGCTCATACACATATGGACTCGTGCCCAGACCTTGCTCCTGTCTGCTGGAGAACCACCCCCCTGCACACATTCTTTACATGCCTCCCCCATTAGCCTCAATCGAGATAACCTTCAGACTCAGGGAGCAGAGTGTTGGATGGGGCCTGGGAAGACAATGCATATGTGTGTGTGTGTGTGTGTGTGTG
This sequence comes from Mus minutoides, assembly GCA_902729485.2. NCBI lineage: Eukaryota > Metazoa > Chordata > Mammalia > Rodentia > Muridae > Mus > Mus minutoides. The sequence continues at coordinate 1,168,073 of LR749899.1, forward strand.
TGTGTGTGTGTGTGTGTGTGTGTATGGAACCCAGGGCCTCATGTGTACTATGCAGGTGCTCTACAATCACCCTTTCATTTGTTTTTAGATTTTTTTTCATTTCTTGTGAAAAACTCTATGAAGGCTGGCAGGGAAGTCACCATTATTCTTGTTTTCTAGATGAGCAAACTTGGGCTTCAAGTAAGGAAAAGGTGAGCGTAGAGTCTTGGATAGCTCATTTCTGGCTCAGAGATCTTGCCATTGCCTGGCATGGCTAAGCCAAGAATCACTTTCTAGGAGGTCCTGGTTTCTAGGTCAGGTAAGCAGCCAGCACTTCAGGGAGATGTTGCTGGGTGGTTGAGTTAGGATTCTGTTTGCTTTGCTTAGGAAACGGTGGGGCAGTCAGAGAGCAGAGGCCTATGAACTGCCGTGAGAAGGGAAGGAGGGACGTTGTTTCGCAGCCCAGGAATTCCAGTCAGGAATGAAAACCTTTCCACCTGCTGCTGCCCAAAGTGCCTAACGCCGTCATGGAATTTGCGTGCAGACAGTTAGGTTGGACTTTGGAAACAGAGGATGAAAAACGAGTTTCCTTCTCTGTGTTCACAGAGGCCAGCCAAGAGCCAGATCCAGAGCTGGAGCCAGGCCTCAGATCATAAAGTGAACAACAGAACCAGTCAGTTATTGGTTTCAAGTCTGACTGCCTCCACTTGTAAGGACTTTGGAACTTGGAGAGGCTCCCCTATGCTCTATAAACCAGCAAAAAAAAAAAAAAAAAAAAAAAATTGGGCTCGTGGTTGTCAAGACCCCTGGTTAAACAGCAGACACACTCAAAGGTGGAGTGGGAGGCTCGAAATGCTGCTCAGAATCTAGTTAGAAAACTGGTTAGTCTACTCCTTCCATTGTGTCTAGGAAGAACTGTCCGATTAAGGCCTGATTTGTAGTCTAGAGGTGGTGTTAGGTAAGCAGTGTCTACATACTAGGAACCTTAGAATTAGAGACTGAGAGCTTTAAGAGATACAACTTCCCTAGGACCTGGGGCCAGTCCATAGCTTACTTCCATAAGAAGGCTATGGCTTGTGTTTTAGTTACTTTTATCTTTTGTTGGGGGCTAATTGCTATTGTCAGGGTATTGGGATGTGTTCCTTTGGGAGATGTATGGGTCATAAGGACTCCATTGTCATGAATAGACTTGTAGAGTGAGTTTGACTCCTCTTGCTTTCTCTCATTCAGACTTTCTCTACCCTTCTGTCTTAGGGTTTTATTGCTGTGAAGAGACACCATGACTGAGGCAACTTTTAGAAAAGAAAACATTTAATTGGGGCCGACTCACAGTTTCAGAGGTTCAGTCCATTATCATCATGGCAGTGCGCAGGCAGCCAGGAGGAGACTCTCTTCCAAACTGAGTAGAGCCTGAGAACGAGGCCTCAAAGCTCACCTACACAGTGACACACTTCCTCCAATAAAGGCCACGCCTCATAATAGTGTCACTTCCTATGGTCAAGCCTTCAATCACATGCATCTATGGGGGTCACACCTATTCAAGCCACCACCCCTTCTATAGAGTAATGCTGTAAAAGGCCCTCACCAGATTCTGCCCCTTGGTCTTGAACTTCCTGCCTCTAGTACCATGAGTCTATATATTTTTTCTTTATTATTTTGGTCTTGGAAGTAGTTTCATGGGCCCCTACTTAATCATATTTAAATATGATCTTTGTATCAATTCTTTGAGAATTTCTTAAGATATATTTTGTCTATATTCACTCTCATTCTTCCCCCCAAATCTTCCCAGATTAACTTCTAATTCCCCACATCTTACATTACCCCCTCCCCTTTATAACCCACTGAATCCAGTTTGTGCTGCATGTGTATTCATTGGTGCTGGGTCATTCACTGGAGAATGATAACCTACCAGGAGCTACACCCTTAAAGAAAACTGACTAACCCTCTCCCAGAAGCCATCAACTGTCGAAGGCTCCTAATTAGAAGTTAGGGAGGGCATGTGAGCCTTCCCTTTCCATTCCAAAATGTTGATAGGCTTGATCTTGTGGAACTAATTTATTTTTGTCTGCTATAAATTGTCCAGTCTGTAAGGGTTCTACCACAGCAGAAACTACGTGTCCTAGGACACCGGTCCTCTAATCCAGTCTTGACCTCATGGTAGTCAAAAATATATCATGAAGTCTCAACAAATCACTTTTTTTTTTTTTTACTTTTGGCTTTTCTACCAATGAATTATGGGACAAAAGGCATGCCTGGCTATCTTTCTGGTTCTCAATTGCCTTGTCTGTTAAATGGACATATTGCTAATATGTGTCCCAGAGCTGCCAGGAGGGTGAAAATGTTTTATAAATCATAAAGCCTAGTGTAGACATGAGGATTTAATGTCATTATCACCATGTGATCTTCTGGCTCTAGAGAGAGCAAGGAAATGTCAATATAGAGGGGAGATCCAAAGATGTTTATTTTACTCTAGATGATCTCTAAGGAGGAGAAATGTATGGTAGAGGGGAGGCAGACCTCTCTCAATGATGTATAGTCTCCTGGGTATATGTTCCCTTGTCCTCTGGGTGTGGGGTGCCAAGCCAGCCTGTCAGCTTTGGCCATAACTCCTTTTGGATGTCATCTGCAGTTGTTTGATTGCCTGGTTGGAATTTGAATAGGCAAATAAAACTAAGTTCAGGAGGTAGAGTTCCATCAGAAACAGGTCAGCTTTACATCAGAAGGAAGATAGAATCCATAAATACTGGCAGAGCCAACAATCAGCTCAGCTATAGAAGCAATGCAGAGGCCAGAAGTGTTTGACTAAGAATCAAGCAAGCAGCTCGACTCCTGACGAGCCAGGACATCTTGCGTGAGTCTCAGGGTTTTATGTTCATTATCAAATGAGAGTATGTGAAAAGCTCTCCTAACACATAAGGCAGTGTATATATGGAGCATATTATTTATATTGTTTAATGGCCCATTTCCCCCAAATTGCTATTCCCTCAAAATTGAGACATTTGCCTCAGGAAGGGGCAGGAGGGTCTGGAACCTCATTTGGTAGACAGTAGATAAGCAAAGATCACATGTACAAGAAGAACAGACTCTGGGCAGATTCTTAGGCCCCTACCAACAGTGTCAAAGAGAGTCAGAGTTGTTGGATATGGAGATTCTGACTAGCCAAACTGCAGAAAGAAAGATGTTCCAACTGCAATCTGGAGCCCTCCAGGCTTCTGATAGTTCAGAGGTGCAATTCTCCAGAGTCATCTGGAGTAGGGTTTTTGGTGATGGATCTGCTTTTGAGTTATTTCTGCTCCTTGTAAGTAACTATGTTCCTGTTAGAAGCCGCAATAAGAACTCACAAATTCACAAAATTGGATATTGATGCAATGGTCACTTTGATCTGGGGTCCCTTTCTGGGGTGAATAGATGGGTGGCAGGCAACAGACGGACGTCACACAGCAACAGTATGATACATTTCAATGTAGACAATTGGTATACTTGTTATTATATTCTAAAATGTGATTTCTTTTTTAGTTGTAAAGGGGATCAAGTATATGTCATTCCATTTACTGGATAAACAATTGGAAATGAAGGATCTGTTGTTGTAGTTTTTTTTTAATCAGTTTATGTTTTTATCTGATTATGTATTTACATACTCACTTTTGAAGAACTAGCTTATTCAGTAGGAGGGGAACTCAAAATCTCTGCTCTGGTACTGATTTTTCTTTTTAGTGCAATAGAAATGTTCTAGAATTAGTGGTTGATGGTGATTTTACAATACTACAACTATTCTTTTAAAAATAGCGAAAAGCTTTAAAATGGTCACTTTTATCTTAATTAAACAAGTGCAAATGGACAACTTTACAAACAAATTCTGATTGGAAGTCAAGCTGAGTGATAACAGGCCTAGGGTAGGTGAAGAGGGAGTGTGGAGAACTATCAGTGTGTAGGGTCAGGGGAAAGAGAGGAAAGGGGGAAGAGAAGAGAATCAAAGCAAGGGCACCTTGCAGAAGTATTCAAGGTATAATAGTGTGGTAAAAGTTCCCAGTGCATTTGTTTTGGAATCTCAACTATTGGCCCCATTGATGTGTATGTGAGAGGCAGGACAACCAGATATAGCTGCAGAGACTTGGAGCGGTCAAGCATTTTTGTTTGCTGAAGACTAAGATGTACTTTCAATATGAAAAGGTAGAAATGTCCTAAACTGGTACCTTTATAGTAGAGAGGGGAAAAGGGGATGGAGGATTGTGTTGTAATCTTGTAATTTAGGTGAGTGAAATACTGTCCTTAGACCATCAGAAGGAAAGACAAGAAGAAAAACAAAAGTGTGTCTGAGGTGTACAGGGCAGTGAAAGCTATTGTTAAGAGGTTGATTTTACTTGCTACTCTTCCCATTGCTGTGATAAAATACCCCGACAAAAGCACCGTAAGGAAGGAAAGACATAGTTTGACTCACAGTTTGAAGGTGTAGGCTATCACGCTGGAGAACACAAGATGGCAGGACCTTGAAGGAGCTGGTTAAATTTTGTCCACAGTAAAGAAGAGAACAATGAATGTATGTGCCCAGCTGGCTTTCTCCTTTTTCTGTAGCCTGAGACTCAAGGCCATGGAGTGCTGCCTCCAATTATGGTGGGTTCCCTTGACTAATCTAGTTAAGGAAAACTCTCATAGGCCTGCCCCAGAAGGCCGTCCTAATCTAGATAATCCCTCATGGGTGTTGCCCAGAGGCTTGGCTCGGTGCTTCTAGATCCTGTCAATCTAAGTTATCACACTAGTGAATAGAAACCATGATGAATGATGGAGAAGGTCATTTGGTATACCTCTAGGACCTTAGAAGTGACAAGGAGTGCCAACCTCAGAGCGTATAACTCTCAGCAGCAGTGGCAGCTTTGGTGTAAAGCTCAGGAGTATGCATGGGAAACTGGGAAACAGGGAAAATTGGGTTCTGGCTTTGTCAGAAGTTGGTGACTCAATCATTTGGTGGCTAACAGGTTATTACACCTAAATCTCAAATGCCAACTGCAGTTAGCTTTACTTTGGGACTTGAGTTCAAGAGAAGATATTGATTCCAATGTTTACTGAATAGCTACCTTGAAATAAGTTATGTGATAGAACATGTTGAAGATGAAGTGGTGAACAGGATTGACTTAAACCTCTGTGCTCATGGGAGCACTAGCTGGATATGGGAGAATCTAGGAGGGACAGTTTACCTGGCCTTGGGAGTAAGAGAAGATCTCCCAGAGGATGGGAGATGTTAAGTCTAGGGCTGGAGGAGAACTTGCACAATGATGGACACCAATCTCAGGATTAGGGAACAAATAGTAAACACAGACGAGAGCATTTGGAGCATGAGCTCTCATGTAGTTAGAATGTAGTGTATAGACCATCTCTATCTGAATTACACAAGTTGCTTCTTAAATAAATGAAGATTTCTCCATGCTGGCTCAAAGGTTAAGAGCGAGTATCATGCTGGAGACCTGGAGCCATCTTCTGACCTCTGCTGTCACTTAACCCAATTTTCCCTGTTTCCCAGTTTCCCATGCTCACTCCTGAGCTTTACACCAAAGCTGCCACTGCTGCTGAGAGTTATACTCTCTGAGGTTGGCACTCCTTGTCACTTAGAAGGTCCTAGAGGTACAATATGCGTGCATGCACAGAGAAAGAGGAGAAATAGATTAGAGGGGCATCCAAATTTTGAAAGGCCTAATTCCAATTTTTTTTCACAAGGTGAAAGATTGCCTTTTCTATGTCCCAGTTCTCAGCTCCAGAGCTGAGTGGACCAATGTCAGGAGACACTTGTTACCTCTTGAGGAAACACTGATTGGGAAGGGAGCCACTGAAAGGCTTTGTCCAGAAAGTGACTTGAGCTGAACTGTCCTTTAGAAAAGTTATGAAGTCTTAGAGCCAATTGTTGAGTTCTAGTGAGAGTCCCCATCCTCAGAACCAAAGTGGATGGCTCCTGAGGACAAACACCTGTGGTTCAATGCTGACCTCTCCACACAAATGCCCTGCATACTCAGGTGCACCTGCACACACACGAATACACTCAGGCACACATATGTGTACTCCCAAGTACACTTGTACACATCCATAGACACATGCTCACTTTCTTCTTCTCTCTCACACGCACAATGGTTGTGATGACAGACTCATTTTTAAAGCTAAAAGGTAATTTGGGAGGGAAGCTCACAGTAGTGTGATTATTCCCCTTCCTTGGGTGGCTCTGGGACCTCAAGAGACCCACCTCAGTGAGTGGGTAAGGTAAGGTGAAGTGCAAAGGAAGAGGTCAGGAAGATGCTAATTGTCACAGCCACCTCAGGGAGCTGAGCAGGACTGACAATGGAGAACAAGAGCAATGAGGTAAGTGGGGTATATTCTGGGTGACACCTTACCCACCCTGCCAGTCCCTTGTGACCCACTCCTTGCCTTCTAGGGATGGTAACATAAACTAAGGCAACCTGAGGGCATCGAGGGATCCACAGAGCAATGATGTATGAACCTAGGGATTTGCTAAGCTATTATCTAAGAAGCATTTTTCATTTGGGTGAGAGACTGACTCATTCGGGGAGGAACCTGGATCCTGGAGATGTGTGGTGTGGCCTGACCTTCTAGGGTCAGCATGACTTGCTCAGGGTCGGGCCTCCCACTCTAATTGAGATGTTTTCTGCAGGTAAAAGAAACAGCTGCTGCTGTCCAGAGTAAAAAAGTCACAAAGAAACCTGCTCCTCATTCTGTCTCCAGGCTTCCCAGAAATGTCTGAAGCCCAGCCTTGGAGCTGGTATGTACTTTTAATTATTTCAAGAACTGGCATCGCTTGCCTCATAGTAAAAGTGTCATGAAATTACTGTAAAGTTGCATGAGTTTGGGCCATAAATCTTATTCACTTCAGCTACATCTCATACCTTAATTCACTGGAGTATAAAATGCCATTTACACTAGTTCTTAGTTCACTTAATCATAATTAAATGACCTCAGAGGGCAGTAATTCGTTGAGGCCTTGGCTTTGATGTGACATAAATAACAAACTTGGTTTGCCATGTGCATGGGTTCCTCCACACTTTTACGTTGACCACAGACCTCATGGAGCATATACTGCAGGCTTTTTTGGGGTGGGCATGTGCTCTGGTTACACAGAACATCTGGGCCACAGATGTGGTTGAGGGGACCGTCTAAATGGTCCCCTTTGGAGTTTTTTGCACCCTCTTTAGGCCCTCTCTTGATCCTTTCACTTCTCCAAAGGAAGAGTTCTGTTGAGCCTAGGGAAGAGGGGATGCAGGCTCACCCTTCTGGAGTTTCTCATCCTTGTGTTGTTCTTTACCTTAAAGGATCCCCTGAATGGGATCAATTGTTAAAGGACTTTCAGACTTCATGGCCAGGTACACAGTTCCCCCAAAGCCATGTCTTGAATATATGACTTGGCTCCTGGGATCCAGGTCCTCGAGACCATCAGCTCTAGGACCACTTCCATTTGGTCATATATTGTCTTTCAAACAAATGGCTTCCTTTCATCTTATCCACCATCATCAGTGGTACTATCACCCCCTTGGGTTTCTAAGTTCTAACACTTGAAGCTTATGTAGGCAGAGTACTTATTGCTGAATCCCTAGAGGTGTCCACATTCTACTCTCTAGGGGACATGGCAAAGGGGAATTAAAGCTGCAGGTAGAATTAATGTTGCCAATAAAGTAACTAAAGTTGAGTGGTTGAGCATACAGTTCAATGACTGAGCAATTTCCAGGCATGTGCAGGCTCTGGTTCTATTTTCTTTCTTTCTTTCTTTCTTTCTTTCTTTCTTTCTTTCTTTCTTTCTTTCTTTCTTTCTCTCTCTCTCTCTCTCTCTCTCTCTCTCTCTCTCTCTCTCTCTTTCTTTCTTTCTTTCTTTCTTTCTTTCTTTCTTTCAGATATTTTCTTTATTTACATTTCAAATGCTATCCCGAAAGTTCCCTATACCTTTTCCCCACCCATAACTAACTAGCTAAAGTTGCTTACAATTTAAATAGGAAGATTATCTCAGCTTTTTTCATTGGACTCAGTGAAATCACAAGGAAGGAGGAAGGCAAAAGGGAGAGAGGAGGAGGAGGAGAAGGAGGAGGAGGAGGAAGAGGAGGAGGAGGAGGAGGAGGAGGGAGATGCTGGGGTTTCTGATTTGAAGGAAGAAGATGATTGTAATTCTAGGGCACTGGAAGCTGATCAAGGAAGATCACAAGTCAGAGGCCAGCCTGAGGTACACAGGGATTAAAAGTCTAGCCTGGGTTATAGACTGAGACCCTGTTTCAAAAAATGGGGAGGACAAGAAAATAAAATACAGGTAGTGACTGTAATAAAAGAACATTATCTGCCAGTATGGAAATTATATATCAAAACACCTTTTCTTTATAAAATCAATACAGACAAATAAAAAGAACCTTAAAACACTACTGGTCTCAAGTATTTTGGATAAGGTACACAACCTGTGTTACTCAAGTACTACCAGTTGTGTAGATTTTAATGAGATTATTCTTATTCTTCTTATTACCCTCTTAAACGAATACTTCCAGCTTTAGTAATTTATTGGTTTTTGTAAAACCCACACAAAAACTTAATGGGCTGAACTACCAGTTTACCATTTCTCATGCTATTGGTCTGACCGAGCAGTTCTGGGCTGGGTGACTCTTCTGCTTCAGTAACATTTGTTGGGGTTCATCTGTGGTCACAGTTCAGCTGGAGACTCTGAGGTCACATGTCTATCATCACAGCACAATAGAGAATAGTTTCACTGCTGTAAAGATACACTGCCTATGCATCCTTGTCTCCTGTCCCAACGTTCCTGGCAACAGATATCTTTTTACTGTCTCTATAGTTTTGACTTTTCTGGAATGTCAGGTGATGAGAATTACACAGGGCAGCTTTTGCAGACTAGCTTCTTTCACTTAGCAAGGAATTTCCCTTTCTTTTCTGTTGGCCTTTAGTGGCATATGCAGGCTAAAGATAGACCTAACTTTATCCTTGGGGCCTTTTCCCTCTTGGGATTTCCGCCAGGCATTGTGTTTGGAAGGCATTTGAATAAATTTCATGAGTAACCCAGACAGGATGAGAAAATAAACAGACAATTGTGCCAGCCATTGGATGTGTCTGGCTAAATTCTGAAAAACAGCTGTGGTAGATCGTTAAAGTAATTGTCCCTAATGAATCATGCCTCCTAGGATCTGCCTGCTTTAATGGTTCCCTCCCTTCTCGACTCTTGGCTAAGTAACTTGCTTTGGCCACTGAAACATTAGCAAATGTGACACAAACAGAAGCTTGAAAACCCCTTGTGCATTGGGGCCATCCTCTTGCTTCTGGGAAGTCTATGTGCCACATATAAAAGACATGAGGCTGGCCACTCTGAGGAGGGGATGTCACACTGAGGGAGAGAGAGACCTGCTGACAGCCAGTGTTGATGGTCCCACAGATGAGTGAGGACATCCATCCAGCTCCTGTATGGCTAGTGGATTCCTATAGCCACTTGAGTTGACCCAAGCCAGTGCAGACCAATTTCTCACCCATTTCCTAAGTGCTTGTGAGCATTATAGACTGGTTGTTTTCTGCTACTAATTTTTCATTTCTTTGAGACCATGTCTTACCCAGACTGACTTGGAATCCACAGGTTTTTTTTTTTTCCCTTAGTTTTCAAGTGCAGGCATACTCAGCTTCTGCCACTAGGTTATGAGCTAATGTGTTAATACTGCCCTAACTGGTGACTACAATAGTCAATTGAAGTGTACACTTGAGTTACCTGTTATGGGATATTTCCTGAGACCAATGTGCCTGGAAATGTGCTGCCAGGACCTGCCCAAGTATAGAGAAGAATCATTTAAACACAACAAGACAACAACAACAACAACAACAACAACAACAAACTATTATTCTTAAACTGAGAATAATTTTAAAGACATCTCAGGTGCATTCATGTATGTGTGTATGTGTGTGTCTATGTGTGGTGTATGTGGTGTGTGGGATGTGTGTGTATGCTTGTGTATGTGCATGAGCATACACATTGCTTGTAATGGAGCCCTGGACCTCATGTATGCTAAGCCAGGGCTTCACCACTGAGCTACACCACAGCCTCATCCCTGTTTTCTTTCTTTCTTTTTTTTTTATTAGATATTTTCTTTATTTACATTTCAAATGCTATCCTGAAAGTTCCCTATACCCTCCCCAAGCCCTGCTCCCCTACCCGCCCACTCCCACTTCTTGGCCCTGGCGTTCCCCTTTCATAAGTGCATCTTGAAAGTGCCATGGTATAAAGGGCCGACTGAAGGCTGCTTAGATGAGAGTCAAAGCTGGATGAGAAGCTAGGTTTCCTAATCCAACTGATTGTCTTAACCTCTGCATATGCTGTTTGCTCTCTCCCATGCCATGGGGCCTGAAAAAAGGCTATTTGTGGAAAGTTAACTTCCTCCAGTGGCACTCAAAATTTTGCATTCTTCACTTGTCTTTCAAAAGTTACGGAGCAAGATGCCAGAGCTGTGAGACAACTGGGGAACCTGGAGGAGATGGGGACCATCAGCAAGGAAGATCCAGGGCCAGGTGAAGCCTAGCTTTGGCTAGGAGGGAGGTCAGTGGAAAAATAAGCTTAGAAGCTGAAAAGGAGGAATTCGAACACTTGAGAAAAATATCTACCTCATTGCTCAGTAAACGCTGAGACCACCCTCCGTGCTGGTGGATAAAACCCAAACACTGGCAGATTTTCTTCTCATCCCAGGCAGACTTGAGTATCCGAGATAACTTAATATACTGCAATAATGCAATTAAGCAGGCTCCTCAGGCCCAGCTTCCAGTCTCACTCACTTTAACAAATATAATTTGGGTGACATCATGAAAAACAACATTCTTCTTGTGAGTGGATGTAGATTACAAGAAAAATGATCACATGGCTTAGCCTTGGCGAGCAGAGAGAAAGCACTAAATTTGGCCCTTAAGAAAATGTGTTCTGTAAATGTCTAGTGCTTACACAAGTGACAGGGCTTGTTTAAAACCTCTCTCTCTCTCTCTCTCTCTCTCTCTCTCTCTCTCTCTCTCTCTCTCTCTCTCTGTGTGTGTGTGTGTGTGTGTGTGTGTAGGCATCTGTACATGGCTGTAACTTTGACCATCACTTCTAAATTTAGTTTATAGATGACAGTCCAGCTATCGATACGACATTATTTATCTAAGATTTTGGTTCACATACAAATGGTAAAAGGCAAGACTGAGAATCAGGCATTGATATATCCAAGGTCATACAACACATTCATGACATAAGAGTCCAGGGAGTGCCAGCTTCAACTCACCATGCCCCTCTCACTCAGCACAGGTTTGAAGTAAGTAGAAACTACCTCAGCCAACTTCGGTCATGCCTCTATAAAGGGTTACCTTTTCCAGGTTTCAGTACATACCTGCAATTCCAGCCAACAGGAGGCTGAGCCCAGCCTGGGCTACATAGGGAAAACCTGTCTCAAAAAATCTCCAAACAGAAATGAACCAAACAAAACCAAACAAAAAATGTATTTATTTTCTTTGCTTTCAGTGGTAGCTTTTGTCTGTTGTCCTTGAAATGATGTATTTCACCATAGCAACAGGAATTGTCCGGAGTGCGAAGCTGGTTTGTACTTGGCTGCAAAAGCCTCTACTACCCTGTAGAGGCTGCAGGTTGGCAGGGGAACAGTCTGTGTTTGGCTATAAGAGATCATGTGATGATAAGCCCCAAATATAATTTTTGCTTTGACAGTGGCAGGAAGGTACTTTGAGGTGACCACTGTGCCTGATTATTAACTTACAACATTATTGTGGCTACTTTGGTGTATAGAAGAATACAGTAGCCTTCAGCATCTGGCTGTCCAACTCAAATTCTACTTAGAACACTTGCTAGAGATGAGATCTTGGATGAGTTATATCAACTACCTGAGTTTTGGCTTCATCATCTATAAAATAAAGTGGAACAAAAGTACCTATCTTGCATAGTAGTTGGGTAGACTTTATTAATATTAATAATATGATATTATTGCTGTTAATATTAGTATTGGTTTTGTGAGACATAATCTCATAATAGCTCATATTGGCCTTCAATTTACTATGTAGCAAATATGGTCTTGATTTCCTGATGCCCAGGCTTCTACTTCCTGAGTGCTGGGATTACAGCCTGTGCTACCATGTCCTACTTTTATTAATTTATTTTTATTAAACTATTCTTTGACAGTTTCATACATGTCTACAATATCTTCTGATCACAGTCATCTTTCCATTCTCTTTTATCTGCCTTCCATTCTATGTAGCTCAGGCTGGCCATGACCTTGCGAACCTTCTGCCTCTGATTTCTGAATACAGGGATCACAGGTGCCCTTTCTCAAAAACCAAAACCAAACCAAACCAAACCAAACCAAACCAAACCAAACCAAACCATCACCCAAACTGCCCAAATCAAAAGCCTCAAACTAAATATAGCCATCGATTTTAAGGAAGGTTTAGCTAAAAAGTAAGAATTGAACTATGTACTCAAGTCACTCTTGTCTATTTTTATAGCTTTGAACTCCTCGACTCTCCTTATCTATGGTAACTATCACTCATTTTCTGAGCAACATCTTTCCTTATTTTTAATTAATTTTTTCCTAGGTTTTCATAGCACTATGCACTGAGTTCAGGACCCCATGCTTACCTTCTTCAGCACTAACCTTGCAATCCCATAAGGATGGCCTTTTTAGATACACAGAAGCATTGGACTGCTGTTGGGAGCCTCTGCCATCAGGTGAGTCCACCATCAATAGGGATTTCGCTGCAAGGTCGTCTTTCTTGCAGGTGTGCTAATTGATTTTAGTGGTGGTGACAAGGGTAGGGGTTGAAAGGTATGGTTGAAGTTTTGCCATGCCAAACAGTGAGACAGAGGCTCATTGCTTGAAGTATCTTGATGCTAACACCAAAAGCTATAAAGAACAGAGTGCTATCAGAGCTACAGGGTTGTGGTTTTACCTATTACTACTGTTAAAGACCCAAATCTTTTCTGAGGTGACTCAGGGTCTCAGATAGTTTGGTGCTAATAATAGACATCTGTTTTGGCATAGCATTGTTTTCATGGTTCTAAACATAATCTAAAGCTGAAAGCCCCCAGTGGCTGGGGAAAGACCACAGAAAGGATATGGGAACTGAGATACTGGGGAAATCCAGATAACTTATTGACTGATGTCATCAGAATTAGAAATTAGCAGTTGGGTGTGGTGGTACACACCTGTAATCCTAGCACTCGGGAGACAGTGACAGGTGGAAAACTGAGGTCTATATGAGGCTAGCCTGGGCTACAGAGGGAGGTCCAGGATAGCCAGAGCTCCATAGTGAGACTTTGTCTTGAAATAAGCAAAATAATAATAATAATAATAATAATAATAATAATAATAATAATAATAATAATAAACAATTAGAGGATGTCGCATACAGTGCATATGGGGAAGATAGTTGTGGGGACTGAGATAAAGTTATTCTGGGCTGACTGGAAAACAGGAAGTAAAAGCACAGGCAGTATATATGATCTTGCATGGTGATCTGGCCTTACTCCTTCTGGGAACTTTAGTAGGACTGTACACAGTTTCCCTAAGCTTTGGCATCTTTTCTTGGGGTTGACAATTTCTTAGTTCTAGGCATTGTGCAAAGCACATGACATCACCTCCCACCCCATTCCAAACCACCAGGGGCCTCTCCTTACATTTATAACAAGAGCCTCATTCCATACTATGGTGTTTAAAGAAAGATTTTGCAGGTACTATTTGTAGCACTTTTGGAAATGTTCTTTGAGGAGAGGCACCAAGGAGCTGGAGTCAGATTCTAGGGAGTATTGACTGAAAAAGTAGATGGCTCTGCACAGCAATGTTTAGATTTGATTAGCTATTTGGGATAGAGAGTTGGCTCAGGGGTTAAGATGACTTGTTCTTGCAGAGGACCCAGGTTCAGTTCCCAGAACCTACATGATGGCTCGCCACCATGTTCCAGAGGGATCTGATGTCTTCCATGGGCACCAGGCACACATATAGTGCACATACATACATATAGGCAAAATACTCACACAGGTAAGGTTAAATAAATTAATCCAAAAAACTTTAGACCTGGTCAGCAAGCTGATGGCTTGTGAGCATTACAGAAGGGGATGGGTCAACTGGAGAGCTGTCCTGCCAAAGGGAACCACACTCTTCCCCAGGTGTGATTACTAGACTTAAGGACAAGGGGAATATTTTAGCCAAGGTGCACACTGATTTTTTCCCCCTACAATATCTATATGGACAGAGGCCAGGGGTATATAATAGCACATTATAAAATTCCTAACTTTATCCGAAAGATAGCTAATTCAAGTTTTGTATCAGCCTGAAGGCAACCTCTAATGACATCACTGGACTTGGTCCTTTTTCAGTTAGCACTTTTGCTTTTTTCTTTGAGAAAAGACCTGGTCCAGGCTTTAATTGGTCCAGAACTCTTGATCCCTCTGCCTCAGTCTCCCAAGCCCTGGAACTACAGACATGTGCCATCATGCATAAACTCATGATTCACATTTTTCTCATTTTTATTCTTTCTTTGAATAAAAAGATAATAATTGATTTTATACAATCAATTTTTACCATATTTACTATTTCCCTCCACTCCTCTCAGATCCATCTCCACTTCTTTATCCATTCAACTTAGTGTCTTCTCATCCTCCTTTCCTCTTCTCTCCTTCTTGTTTCTCCTCCTCCTCCTCCTCCTCCTCCTCTTCCTGCTCCTCCTCCTCCTCCTTCCCTTTGAGAGTTCAGTTCATGCTGCCCATATACTCCAGAATATGTGTCCTTCACTGGAGGGGAGTCAACCAATGAGACTCCTCACCTCTAAAGAAAACTGACTCCCTCTCCAAGCAACTATCAACTCCCAACAGGTCTTTAGTTAGGGGTGGGGCATTGGGCTCACTCCCTCCTCCATGCTGGGATATTGTTTGGCTCAAGCCTGTCTTGTGCATGCTGTCTCAAGTGCTATAAATTCATCTGTTCAACTTCCCTGCTTTGCCCAGAAAACATTATTGTTTTGTAGTCACCCACTGCCTCTGCCACTTAAAAATTATTACCCCATCTTCTACAATGATGGCTGAGATTTGGGGGTAGAAGGTCAGATATAGTTGTCCCATTTGTAGTTGAGAATTCTGAAGTTTCTTATTCTTTGCACCCTGATCAGTTCTGGGTCTCTGTGCTAATCATCATTTACTGCATATTGAAGCTTCTCTGATGAGGGCTGAGAGACGAACTAATATATGGACATAACAATAAGTCACCAGTAGTCTGTTTAATATTATATCCACTTTGCAGAGTGAGACTACTAGCTTCTCCCCTAGGACCTATGACCTGCTAGGCAGAGGTTCTTGGCCCCAATAATGGAGCCAGGTATAGTTTTCAAGTTGTGCAATGAACCTTAAATTCAACCATAAAGTGATTGGAAATTTCCATAATATTCTTTCCACTATTGCACCAGTGGGTGTGTCTTACTGTATTGATCATGGATGTAGCAGCTTTCAGGGTTCACATCTGGGTAAAACCAGTGATTTCCTTTTTCTCTCACACAGATGTACAGTTATTTTTCCTAGCTTCCCCTTGGAAAATTGTGATCAGCACTATTATATAATTGGCCTTCTCCTCAGCACCAAGCACTGAAATATCTGGGAATGTGTTTCCTTAACTACTCCTCAAAGGAGATGCCAAAGGGATCCATGATAATGCTTAGGGAGAATGATTGAGTCTGAAGTAAAGGGTGATGACTTGGACTCTTCCTCACAAATTGGACATGGATCTATTGTATCTTCTCATTGTAAATATGATGAAAGTCAAATATTTTTAAATAACAAGGAAATGATAAAATATTAAAATCTTACCACTTGTTGTAAACATTATGAAAGTCAAATATTTTTAAATAACAAGGAAACAATAAGATATTAAAATCTTACCACTCAGAGACAATAACCACTAACAACTTCAGAGTGAACTTCCTTTCAGATACCTCCTTTTACGCAAACATAAACCCACATTTATAATTTCATTCAAATACTATGATTATAAATATGCTATTAATATTAAACTCCATAAGAGAAAGGCAATAGCCTTATTTCCCATTCTCTTCGTAATGTCTAGAATTGTGTCTGGTATGTAACAGATGCTCAATAAATACCTACCTAATAAATAAAATAAGAACTAAATATGCTAAAAAAAAGCTTGATATCTTTCCATATATTTGGAAAGCTTTATGTACATATGTATGCATATATATATATATATATATATATATATATATATATATATATATATATATATATACCTATAATTTTGTAGCAATGATCTGCTTTCATTCATTCAAATGTAGACTAGTTTACTTAACCAGCTCTCTATTGGTACATCTAAGTTATTTTTTTCAATTTTTTTATTAGATACTTTCTTAATTTACATTTCAAATGCTATCCTGAAAGTTCCCTCCCCCCTCCCCCACCCTACTCCCCTGCCCACCCACTCCCACTTCTTGGCCCTGGTGTTTCCCTGTATTGGGGCATATAAAAATTGCAATACCAAGGGGCCTCTTTTCCCAATGATGGCCGACTAGGCCATCTTCTGCTACATATGGAGCTAGAGACACGAGCTCTGGGAGTTCTGGTTAGATCATATTGTTGTTCCTCTTCTAGGGTTGCAGACCCCTTCAGCTCCTGGGGTTCTATCTCTAGCTTCTCCATTGTGGGCCCTGTGTTCCATCATATAGATGACTGTGAGCATCCACTTCTGTGGGAGACAGCTATATCAGGGTCCCTTCAGTAAACACTTGCTGTCCTATGCAATAGTGTCTGAGTTTAGTGACTGACTATGGGATGGATCCCCTGGTGGGGTAGTCTCTGTATGGTCCCTCCTTTCGTCTTAGCTCTAAACTTTGTCTCTGTAACTCTTTTCATGGGTATTTTGTTTCCTATTCAAAGGAAGAATGAAGTATCCATGTGCTGGTCTTCCTTCTTGATTTTCTTGTGTTTTGCAAATTGTATCTTGGGTATTCTAAGTTTCTGGGCTAATATCCATTTATCAGTGAGCGCATATCCAATGACTTCTTTTGTGATTGGGTTACCTCACTAAGGATTATATCCTCCAGATACATCCATTTGCCCAAGAATTTCACTCTATTGTGTAAATGTACCACATTTTCTGTATCCATTCCTCTGTTGAGGGACATCTGGGTTCTTTCCAGCTTCTGGCTATTATAAATAAGGCTGCTATGAACATAGTGGAGCATGTGTCCTTTTTACCAGTTGGAACATCTTCTGGGTATATGCCCAGGAGAGGTATTGCTGGATCCTCCGGTCATCTAAGTTATTTTTTACCTACAGCATCTCTGATTGTTCTCTGTTTTTCTTTTCCTTAGTCTAATATTGCTCAAATGATAATTATTATAGCCAAGGATATGAATATGTATTTCCTATTGCAATCCATTATTAGACCATTCCAGAAACAGTATGAAGTTCTTTCAATCAATCAGGTCTTCTATCAATTACCTGCTTGGAAAGTCAAACCCAGACCCACAGGGCTGTGTATGTAGAACATTATGCAGGAATATGTGGGTAGGGCCGATTTAGGACAAGGGAAAGTTCCAGGCCAGGGAAGGATGTACAAAAGACCAGATCACTGGAATTACTCTTGTAAGTGAAGTTAGCCCCATCCCTTGCCACAACTCCAAGTAATTAAGCGAAATAAATAAACAAATAAACAAATAAAATAAAATAAGAAACCAAAAAATCCAATACAGACTAAAAGAACATTTTTTTGCTTATACAATCAGAAAATGAGAATATTAAGTATTGGTGAATCTGTGGGAAGTGTATTCCCTTTTCATGTATTCTTCGTGAGGATGAAAATTGATATAATTTTTCTAAAGGAAACTTGACAAACTTCAAAGCTCTCGAGTATTTTTGTTGTTGTTTAACCCTTCAATCTCAGTTGTAAATTGTGTCTTCAGGAAACTATGAAGAACATGAAGAATTATTAAAAGTTAGACAATAAGTCATACTGAGGCACCTTCCAACTTGTAAGAAAATGTATTTAGATCCCCATTTTCTACCATCTAAGAAAAGGTCAGAGAATTCAAGACACAGATGTCATAGGTGAACTAGAGACGTTTGTTTTTCTAAGATAGGATTTGCATGTAGCCCAGGCTGTCCCTCAACTGAGTATATAGCTGAAGCTAACCTCAAATTTCTGATCCTCTTGTTTCACTTTCCAAAAACTTGATAGTATAGGTGTGTTTGTATTACCACACCCAGTTTGAATTTTAGGTGTCCAAAGAAGATATAGAGTATCCATGTACGTTCTTGATTTTGTAAAGGTACTTTATGGTACTTTCTTACTTCATGATGATCTCTGAGGATAACAAAAGCTTTCTTCCGCCTTCTTTATTTCACTGTTTAGTCTGATTAAAAAATTCAATATTGGAACCTCTCTTACAAGGATAGGACATCAGCTGATGAGCTTTCTCCCACCACCTGCCAGGGGTCTTGGAACCAAATCCTTTGACCTGCATGCTGATATGCTGATGTCTGTGGTCCTGCTGCTGCTGCTGCTGCGCGTGCGCGCGGGGGTGGGGGGGGAGGACCAGTTTGATGTCTGTGATCCATGCTGCTCTTGGAACCATATTGATGCTCACGCTGCCAAGGACTAGGTTGATGTCTGTGATTTGAGTTGTTTCCAGCATCCATGTTAATCTGTGAGGCAAGTGGACCAGACAGAAGAACTGATAAAGTAAAGTGAGCTCAGACCTAGGGAATCGCAGAGACCTGTTCTGGAACATGTAACTACCACACTCCACTGAGAGGACCATGGGCACTGGATCACATAACACAAACACCTGGAGTTCTCCATGCTAATGAAGTATCTAGATAGCTCCTGAGTGTTCAGCCAATGAATTTCCCTTCCTGGACATTCCTTCTTGCAAAAGGTCTTTAATCCCTGATTCACCTGGAGTAAAGTGTGTGCATTCACATCCACCATCGAATAAACCAGTATGAACAAGCAAGAATCATCTCTACATTAAGGATGACCATGGAGAAGGCCTTTGTCTTAAGGAGCCACATTGAAATCTCCCAGAGAAGGCTTCCTCCTCTGTCCCCTCCACATTTAAGAGCTCACTCTGAATCAGACAGGTACTGCCTGACCCAGGCTCTGCCTTCCCCTTCTTCTGCCTTCCCCTTCATCTCTGGTGCACATGTGAACTCACAGAGACTGTGACAGCATACACAAGACTTGCACAAACTCAAGTGAGGCAGAGTCCCAAAACTAAGAAGGAAAATTAAGCACAAACTCTTACCCCTAGCCAAGATGATATTTGCAATTGATACCTACAGGTAAAGGAAAATCAGTTTTCTCCAACAGAGTGTTGGTGTGTATGTCAACCACACTCCAGGGAATGCCCCATGCTCAGAAGTACTTGGTCAAAACAAATCAGACTCCATGGTGGATGTGTGTGTGTAGGGTGTGTGTGTGTGTGTGTGTGTTTAAGAGAAAGAATCATGTAGCTCAGGCTGGCTTCAAAGTCATGCCAATCCTTTGCCTCAGCCTCTCAAGTGCTATGATAATAGACATGTGTCACCATGTTTGGCTTCTAGGGTCCTAAGAACTTAATAAATCAGGATGTTGAGCTTCACACTTCCTGGAATTGTCCAAAATACAAACACTGAGTGTTGACCATGGTCGTGAATACCTGTAATCCCAGAACTAAAGAGTGTAAGTGAGGAAGATTGTGAACTCAAACCTAACGGTTACATAGCAAGATCATGCCTTTCATCCCCACAAAAACCCATGTTATAAAGCAGTCATAGGCTAATAGTTTTAGAATCAGTGGTCTTTAGAAAGTGCAGCAGTTTTGCTACATTTCCTTAATTCATTAATTCTCTTACTCATAAATATTTTCTATATTGCTGTCTTCAAATCTCAAATGTATTCCCTATCTTGACATCTTGTCAATGATATGATGATGTTCTTGCACAAAGAAAGCAAATGCAGTCAAAAGTAAAGTATTACAGACTATTGCTGTTGCCCGTGGTTGTCCTCCAGAGGTGAAAGATAGGTCTCTGTTGTTGAAAATACCATGTACTTCAGACATAAGGCCAAGATGGCCCTGAGCTGGAATTGACCTGAATGCACCAGAAGGTACTGTGATGGTTTAAATATGCTTGAATACATGAATATGATATGTTTGAATATGGAGTGGCACTATTAGGAGGTATGGCCTTGTTGGAGTAGCTGTGTCCTTGTTGGAAAAAGTCATTGTGTCATTGTGAAGGTGGGTTTTGAGACCCTCCTTCTAGCTCCCTGGAAGTTAGTCTTCTGTTTGCCTTCTGAATAAGATGTAGAACTCTTAGCTCCTCCAGCACTGTGTTTGCATGGATACTGCCATGCTTCCTGCCATGGTGATAATAGACTGGACTTCTGAACCTGTAGACCAGCCCCAATTAAATGTTGTCCTTAATGAGTTGCCTTGGTCATGGTGTCTGTTCATAGCAATGAAACCCTAAGATAGGCACCATGCAAGCTTCCAAAGGAGGGAAGCAACCAACAGTCCTACTAGCTATGGTGTCTATGAATCACAATGAGCAGCATGACACAATTACCCTAAGAGTGCATTAGTGGCACACATAACTCTGTGGTAACCATCCTCTCTCTAATCGAACTTATAACCCATTCAATGGAAGGAAAGTCACACTTGATACTGAAAATCTAGCCAACTATCTAGGGCTAGTGAAGTCATCAGTCCTGGAGGAGCTAATTACCAATTTACTAAACCAAAACAATCTCTAATTATAATCCATAAACATTTGTCCTTATACCAACAGATGAGTATAGCTTTTACCTCTTCAAGAAAACTTCTATTTGCAACAGACTGGGACCATTACAAAAAAACACAACCCACTCAAAATGCAAAGTTGTGGAACCCAGTCCAAATGGATAGATCTACAAAACAAGCAGGCCCTGCACCTAAGGCTCAGGAAACATTGATAATGAAGGTGAGAAAAGATTGCATGAACCAGAGAATCAAGAAGTTTGCTGCTGCAAGACTGTGTCTCCCAGTAATGTAGCTATTGAGCTATACCCATAAGTTCTCACCAACATTACTGCCTAAGCAAGATCTGAACAAGAGCAACACCAATGGACATGCCAATGGAGATGGGAAAAAATCCTGAAGGCCTCAACCCTACACAAAGAACTAAGACAACTAAGGAATGCCAAGAGTGGGAGAAACAGTTTTCCACAGAAAAGAACACACCAATTGCTTATCCAATAACAAATAGTCAGCCCTGAAAACATACATATGAGTAACACACAGAATGAGCAGGTTATATTTAGGAATGTATGCATATATGTATATATATATATGATGTATATGTGTATATATTTGTGCATGTAATACCAATTAATTTACAAGGACACCATGAATTTGAAAGAGAGGAAGGAAGAGTATATGGAAGAGTTTGGAGGAAGAAAAAGGGAAGGGGTAAATTATATAATTATCTTAAAATCTAAAATCTGTTGTGTCTGGAAGATGCTATTTCCTACGAGTCATCCACTACCTCTGGCTTTTAGAATCTTTCCATCCCCTCTTCTGTATAGATCTCTGTGCCTCTAAAATGTCATTTCATGCTCATATTTTCAGTATGGTACTCCTCCCTTTTTTCTGTACCCACAGATCAGAGGCTTCTGTAGACCATTTTTCTTTGAAGAAAATTTCAATATTCCATCAGGGTGAGGAAAACATATTTTCTTTTTTTCTTTTTCTTTTTTCTTCTTTTTTCTTTTTTTCTTTTTTTGCTGAGCAGGATAAGGTTAGGGGCCTCAAAGCAATTATTTGCATTTTGTATACACACATGCAAACATGGAAAGAATCACTAAAACTTTAATTATGATTCTAGCAGAGGCATGGCTTAGGAGGGAGAATGGAAAAATCTATTAATTTTGCTTTACAAAACTTTGTATTTGAATTGTTTCAGGTAATATACATTGTTTTGATCACTCAAATGGCAATATACCTAACAAAATAAAATAAAAAACCTACAACATCTTAAACCCCCATATACTTAAAAAATAGTATAAGGCTAGTGCCATAGTTTAGTGGTAGAACAAACTGTAGGTTCAAGTGTTATCTTTTTTTATTAGATAGTTTCTTTATTTACATTTCAAATGTTATCCCCTCTCTTGATTTCTCCTCCGAAACCCCCTATCCCCTTCTCCTCCCCTTGCTCACCAACGCACCCACTCCTGCTTCCTGGCCCTGGCATTCCCCTATAATGGGGCATAGAACCTTCACAGGACCAAGGGCCTCTCCTCCCATTGATGCCTGACTCGGCCATCCTCTGCTACATATGCAGCTAGAGCCATGAATCCCTCCTTGTGTACTTTTGGTTGGTAGTTTAGTTCATATTGTTCCTCCTATGGGGCTGCAAAACCCTTCAGCTCCTTGGGTACTTTCTCTAGCTCCTTCATTGGGGACCCTGTGCTCCATCCAATGGATGGTTGTGAACATCCACTTTCAAGAGGTATCTTTTATGATTGAAAAAGTGGAAACTAATACAGATATATGATGATAAAAACATGGTAAACTATCATGTGCCCATTTTAATAATATTTTAAAACACCTTTGTATTTTGAGTGTCTCTGTATGTAGCTCAGTCTGTCCTTAAACTTGTGATCCTCTGACTCCCTCCTCCCATGTGCTGGGATCACCAGCATGGTCCACTGTGCCAGGATTAAATACATTTTAACCATATGAGAAAATAACAAATAATGTAGAGGTAAAAAAAAAAGGAGGATGGGAAATAGTGTATGCATTGAGACTCCAATACAATATGTATGTATTGAGAGACACATACATACAAAAGGCCATTTTGTGCTACACAACAAACCATCCTCAAACTTATTGACCTAAAACATCAGCAGTCACTTAGGACTCTCGGCACTCTCGGGATTGCCTGTGACAAGTCACATGGCTCTTTCTTGAGCCTGTACACAGGCGGAGTCACACAATGGCTTCCTCCTCCACATGTCTGGCAGTTGCTGCTGCTGCTTGCTCAAGAGGAGCGTGGCTAGAACAGTCAGCTGGAATGCTTACATGTGGCCTGGGGTTCCATATAGCACGACAGCTGGCTTCCAAGAACAAGTGTCTCGAGAGAGAGCGAGCCAGGTGGAAGCAGTGCTGGTTTTATGACCTAGTGCTGGGAGCCCCCCTGCACCGTCACCTTCCCTGCCTCTTCTCTGTTGGACACAGTTGTGAAGACCAGCTCATCTCTGTTCCAGGAACTAGGAATGGGACCTGCCTCTGGACACAGGGGTAAATAGCAAAGAATTGGTAAAATTTAAAAAATTTATTTAATTATATTTTTTACTTATTCATTTTACATCCCACTCAGTGTCCCCTCCCAGTCACTCCTCCCACAATCCTTCTTTCACACCCCTTCCTTTCTCCTCTGAATGGGTGGAATTCCCCTGGGTATCCCCTTACCCTGGCATTTCAAGTCTCTGTGAAGCTAGGCACTTCTTCTCCCACTGAGGCCAGACAAGGCGGCCCAGCTAGAAGAACATATTCTATGTACAGGAAACAGCTTTTGGGATAGCCGCTGTTCCAGTTGTTCTGAACCCACATGAGGAACAAGCTGCACATCTGCTACATATGTGCAGGAAGGCCTAGGTCCAGCCTGTGTAGGTTCTTTGGTTGGTGTTTCAGACTCTGAGATTCCCAAGGGTCCAGCTTAGTTGACTCTGTTGGTCTTCCTGTGGATTCCTATCCCCTTCAAGCCTGCAATCTTTTCAGTGGAGGAATAGAGAAACCAATTTATCCTGTCTACAAAAAATGCAGGGATGGGGGATGGAGCAGAGACTGAGAGAACGGCCAACTAATAGCCGTCCCAAATTGAGGCCCATCCCATGGGTAAGCACCAATCCATGATCATATTAATGATACTCTGTTATGCTCACAGACAGGAGCATGTTGTCCTCTGAGAAGCTCCACCCAGCAGCTGACTCAGACAGATACAGACACCCACAGCCAAACAGTGGATGGAGCTTGGGGACTCTTATGGATGAGTAGGAGTAAAGTTGTTTTTAAAACTACCACACATGTTGAAATGATTTCAGTTAGTGGGAAGATTAAGGTTCAAATTAATTTTTCTTTTTGAAGTTGTCCAAATTATTGTACAGAAAACATACATGGCTTTTAAACAAAAGAAGAAAACGTAGCCAAGTGCCATTGAATAGACAAAGGACTAGGCAGAATTTAAAGCCCTGAAGGTTAGTTCCAAGTAAGTCACTGTGGACCTGGGCAAGTTTCTTTCTCTTTCTGGGATTCTTTTTGTCCTGATTTCTTCAATCAAAGGTTTAGACTATGAGATCTCAAGGCTTCTCCAGGCTCTGACATTTGGAGGATGTGCTTCCTTTTATGACACCACTGGCTTCTGCCTCTTAGTGCCCATTTTCCTCTGTGCACTCTGTTTAGAGCTCCTTAGGACTCCACGCTGAAGCTAGGAACCTCATTTCACTAAAGCTTCTCATTTCTATTGCTGGATCTGCCCTGCAGATCCACAGCTTAGGGTGAGTTCAAGTTCCCACCACTTCTCTGTCCAGTGCTCAGGCTGTTGGAAATAAAATGATCACAGTTATGAAGTTTAGAGCCAACACAAATTTATGGTTTCCTGTTCTTAGCTAGGTCGTCAGATGGGGCAGTCCAGCAACCCATCTGTATGTCCCTAGGCAGCTCATTCTTAGAATTCTTAATTTCTTCCCTGCCTCTCTCTTTCCTTCTTGTCCTCCCCTCCCCCTCTTTGAGACAAGTTCTTACTATGTTGCTTGTCTGATCTTGAACTCATGATCCTTCTGCCTTACCCCCTCCCCCACAGTAGATGGGATTATAGGCACAGACAATCATGCCAATCTAATTCTTGAATTTCTCTTCCTTCTTATAGTGAGTGAGTCTCATTACATACACTCTCAAAGCTGGAATTGCAGGCATGTGCCACCATGCTTGTACCCTGCTTTTCCTCTTTCACCATCTATTTTATTGATTAGGTTTTCTCTACTATTTATTTCTCTATTATTATTTTCACCATCTCTTGACTCTGTCTTTGATTTAACTGAAAAGCTGAAAATAGATATGGCACATCTTCCCTAGTTTCACCTTTTAGTACATTGAAACTCAATTCTTGTCTGGATGCATTATTTCCTCAGTTCCTTCCATGCCAGCAGAACAAGTATGGTCTTCCCTGTTCAAAGCCTACCACACACCCAGGCTTTAGATTCCTCTTTCTCTTTTTCCTCAGACATCAAAAAAAACAAACAAACAAGAAAAACAGGGTCTTACTATACAGCCCTAGCTGGTCTGGAACTTACTATGTAGAACAGGCTGTCCTCCAGCTCACAGGGATCCACCCAAATGCTGAGATGAAAGGCATAGGTCATCATGCCCAGCAAATCCTCAGAGATTTTATGGTCAAATACTATTACATTCATCTAATAATGGACATTTGCTGATTAGGCTCTGCTTTTCTTGTCAGTAGCAGAATGATCACAACTAGTGGATCCTGGGAGCAGAAGCCAGGCAGGTTGGCCAGGACCACAAGCAGTGATAAGCTCAGTGAAAACAGACTTAATGGGAGCAGGGAGTAGAGGGTGGAAGAAACAAAGGCTATGTAATGTAAGCCTTTATGGGGGTAAGTAGGGGCTATAGGGGTGAGTGTACATCATTGGCTGGGTGTAGGGTGCTGTGGATGCCTCATTTGCATAAGCAAGGATTCCTGATGTTGCTGGACATAACCTTTAAGGGGAGAGGAAGTTTAACCTGGCTACTGGGCCATGTGACCTCCTCCTGTGGGGGCAAAGTGGGGACACAGGGCTAAGTGCCCTGGAACATACAGGCCCAGCAAGGATGGGGGAACAAACAATCCTACTCCTGACTATCTCAGGATAGGTTTTCCCATGTTTGGACACTGCTCTACCTGACGCTTGCTCCAGGCCTGCCCAACACTCTTCACCCTCAGCTCCACGGACACTAGGTTGATTCCACCTTTTGACTATAAGTCTTATATTCCTACCATTATCCATGAGACTTCTGATTTCTTTATTTTTAAATTTTAAATAAAATCACTTTGTTGTCATTAAGTCACACATAAAAACATCATCATTGAGGAATCCACTCAAACTCTTGCACAGCCTCAAACTCTATAAATGGTTGTGAACTTCTTCTTTTTAATAGATCAAGTTCTTATATTTCATAAATCTTTTTTTGTTATTTTCTTTATTTACATTTCAAATGTTTATCACTTTCCAGGTCTCCCCTTTAGAAACTCCTTATCCCCTCCCCCTTTCCCCTGCCTCATTGAGGGTGCTCCCCCAACCACACACTCCCATTCTCCTGCCCTGGCATTCCTCTACACTGGGGCATTGAACACCCACACGCCAAAGGGCCTCTCCTCCCACTGATATCCAACAAGGCCATCCTCTGCCACATATGTGGCCAGCACCATGGGTTGCTCCATGTGTGTTCTTTGGTTGGAGCTCCTGGGGAGTGTCTAGCCTGTTTAACTCTTTTGCTTCTTCCATGGGACTACAAACCCCCTCAGCTCTTTCAGCCCCTTCTCCCAACTCTTCCATTCGGGGACCCCTGAACTCAGTCCAATGATTGGATGCGAGCATCCCCCTCTGTATTTGTCAGGCTCTGGCATAGCCTCTCAGGAGACAGCCATATCAGCCCTTCCCAGCATCCACAATAACATCTGGGTTTGGTGGCTGTATATGGGCTGTATCACCGGATGAAACAGTCTCTGGATGGCCTTTTCTTCAATATCTGCTCCACACTTTGTCTCCATATTTCCTCCCATGAGTATTTTGTTCTCCCTTCTAAGAAGCACTGAAGCATCCACACTTTGGTCTTCCTTCTTCTTAGGGTTCATATGGTCTGTGAATTGAATCTTGGGTATTCTGAACTTTTGGGCTAATACCCACTTCTCAGTGAGTACATTCCATGTATGTTCCTTTGTGAGTGAGTCACCTCACTCAGGATGATATTCTCAAGTTCCATCCATTTGCCTGTGAATTTCATGAAGTCATTGTTTTTAATGGCTGAGGAGTGCTCCATTGTGTAAATGTACCACATTTTTTGTATCCATTCCTCTGTTGAGGGACCTCTGGGTTCTTTCCAGCTTCTGGCTATTATAAATATGGCTGGGTTGAACATAATGGAGCATATGTTTTGTTACATGTTGGAGCATCTTTTGGGTATATGCCCAGAAGTGGTATAGCTGAGTCCTCAGCTATTTTCTGAGGAACTCCCAGACTGACTTCCAGAGTGGCTATACCAGCTTGCAACCCTACTAGCAATGGAGGAGTATTCCTCTTTTTCCACATCCTCGCCAGCATCTGCTGTCACCTGAGTTTTTGATCTTAGCCATTCTGACTGGTGTGAGGTGGAATCTCAGTGTTGTTTTGATTTGCATTTCCCTGACGATTAAGGATGTTGAATATTTTTTCCAACATTTATTAGATAATTTCTTCATTTACATTTCAAGTGTTATCCAGAAAGTTCCCTATACCCTCCCCCCTCCTGGCCCTGCTCCCCTACCCACCCGCTCCCACATCTTGGCCCTGGCGTTCCCCTGTACTGGGGCATATAAAGTTTTCATGACCAAGGGGCCTCTCTTCCCAATGATGGCCAACTAGGCCATCCTCTTCTATGTATGCAGCTAGAGACATGAGCTCAGGGGGTACTAGTTAGTTCATATTATTCTTCCACCTATAGGGTTGAAGACCCCTTCAGCTCCTTGGGTACTTTCTCTAGCTCTTTCCTTGGGAACCCTGTGATCCATCTAATAGCTGACTGTGAGCTTCCAACTCCATGTTTGCCAAGCATTGGTATAGTCTCCCACGAGACAGCTATATCCGGGCCCTTTCAGCACTATCTTGCTGGCATATGCTATAGTGTCTATGATTGGTGGCTGATTGTGGGATGGATCCCTGGC
>LR749899.1:1208706-1221883 GCA_902729485.2 Mus minutoides
AGGTATTGCAGGATCTTCTGGTAGTACTATGTCCAATTTTCTGAGGAACCACCAGACTGATTTCCAGAGTGGTTGAACCAGCTTGCATTCCCACCAACAATGGAGGAGTGTTCCCCTTTCTCCACATCCACGCCAGCAACTGTTGTCATCTGAATTTTTGATCTTAGCCATTCTTACTGGTGTGAGGTGGAATCTCAGGATTGTTTTGATCTGCATTTCCCTGATGATTAAGGATGTTGAGCATTTTTTCAAGTGCTTCTCTGATATCCAATATATATAAAGAACTCAAGAAGGTGGACACCAGAAAATCAAATATCCCCATTAAAAAGTGGGGCACAGAGTTAAACAAAGAATTCTCAACTGAGGGATAGGCCTCTCTTAATGGTTTTATCTGCATGTTTGTCTGTCTGTCTGTCTGTCTGTCTGTCTGTCTCTGTTTCTCCCGCCCCCCACTACCGTGTGTGTGTGTGTGTGTGTGTGTGTGTGTGTGTGTGTGTATCTGTATGTCTGTCTTGTCAATAGGCTTCTCTTGAAGTTCTAATTCTAAAACTCAGAAGAAGGAAAACAAAAACAAGAACAGTATAAACAAAGCCAGGTATTTAAATACAATAACAGCAACAGTATGCTGTTCAGAACAGCAACTGCACAAGCAGTAAGAATGGAAAAGAAAGACGGTACAATGACACAAACTAGGAAGTTCAAGTTAATAGAAGCACTAACAGTAAAGCAATAAAAGGGGGAACCGGGAAAGGGAAAAAGAGAAGCAAGACACAATAGAGGAAAATCCCATGGCATTGTGAAAACTGCAGAGACAGAAACAAAACAAGAGGGCAAACACAGTCACTCGTAGTCCGTTCTCGCTGAGGCCTGGTGGGTGGGAGTGCTGCAGATTTTTTTCTCGGGCCTCTCATTTTGAAGTTCAGTAGTTGTGTGGTGGGTGTTATGGGGCCCTCTCTCAGGTCCTGACAGGTAGAACCAGAAAGGGCTGTATAGGGGCTGGCCCTGCCCTTCTTTGCTTGCCAGGGCATGCAAGCTAAGACAATGTCCTCTGCTGGCTTAACTCGCTTCATTAGTCTCTGTACACAGGTCCAGCAATTGAGAAAGTGCAAAGTAGCCCTCGTACCACCCTCCGTTCCCCCATTGTCCAGGTCTGTGGACTCCCCAATTGTATGTGCGTTTCCCACGAGAAGTATGGGTGGTTGTGAGAAATGGTCCTCAGTGGCCCACTTTCTCTAAATGTTCCATTACCTCTGAGAACATGCAAGTGATCAAGTCAAAGCAATCTATGCTGGGGAGGGGTGGGGGAGGGGCAGGGGTACTGAGTGATCCTGCCTGCTCCAGCTGTGCTGCTCACACTCACACAGCTGGTCTCAAATCTCTATCAAGAGGTTGCACTACAGTTCCCCAAGGGAAATGAGTCTCAACCCCCACGCAGTAGTCTGCATCTCCTACTTCATGGAGTTGTGTCCACGAATCTATGTTCAAATCATAGCCAATTTCCTGCCCCCAACCCCGTGGTCCGTCGCTTAATTAGTGGAGTGTAGAGGGCTTCTGCGAATCTCAAGTGCTTCCCATCCTCCCCAGTTGTAAGGTTTGGTGCCTGAACTGGTTGGTCTTCAGATAGCTCATTGCCACAGCACCAATGTCCACGCTAGGAAGTTTATGGAGCCACTGTGAGTTTGACTATGTGGATCACAGATCTCCTGTTCAAACTTCAGTTTCTTCAGAGTGCCAAATTCTGTCCCTGGGATACTCGCTGAGGTTAAGCGTCTCTCTTCCACTCAGGGCTCTGCTAGGGTTCTTTCATGTTCCGTCTATCCATGTTGCTGCACTCGGGTTTACCGTGTTACCTTTTCGGTTTATTTGTTTCTTTCACAAATCTAAGGGCTGCTGTTTCCGGATTTGACCTGATCTCCGATCTCTGTGTCTATTGGTTACTGTTGCTGTCATGCGTGTTTTCCCTTCACTCCATCTCTACCTGCAACCAGGTACTTGTTCTGTTGTTTTAGTCTCAGGGGGATTCAGGAATGTGCTGGGTGTCTCTAACTTCCCTCTCTTATATTTTCTAAGCCTTTCGATTTTACCAAGATCATCCAATTTGTTAACATGATTTATACTATTTTCTTACACTATTTTGTTTGTATGGCTCCACCTACATTTGTGATTTTAGTTATGTCTTCTTTCATCTTTCTCTTCAGTCTAGCTAGAGATTGAACTAGTTTCTTGTTTTTTCCAAAGAAATAGCTTTTGGTTTTCTTGACTGTGTTTATGGGTTCCTTTGTTTTAACATCTATCATTTCCTTCCTTTGCTAGGTGCAGATTTAGTGTGTTTTTCTTATTTCTCAATGTATAAAGTTGGGTTATGCACTTGCTATCTGTTTTATGTTTTGAGACTTTAAGTGTATTTTACACATATGAGTAACTTTGCCTACAGGTATGTTTGTGAATCATATATGTGTCTGGTGCCTGGATATGTCAGAAGAGGGCATCAGATCTCCTGGAACTGGAATCATGGACGGTTATGAGCCTCCTTGTAGGTACTGGTAACTCTTAACTGCTGAGCCATCCCTCCAGCCTCTCAAATGAGAGGTTTGTCCATTCTTTCCTTTCCTTTCCTTTCCTTTCCTTTCCTTTCCTTTCCTTTCCTTTCCTTTCCTTTCCTTTCCTTTCCTTTCCTTTCTTTCCTTCCCTCTTCTTTCTTCTCCTTTCCTCTCCTTTCCTTTCCTTCTGTTCCTTCCTTTTCTTCCTTCTTTTCTTTTCTTTTCTTTTCTTTTTTTTCTTTTCCCAAAGATTGCATTCATAACCTTGTGCATACTAAGTATATGATTCAGTATTGATATTCATCATAAGCCCCTTCATTTCCCCCTCTATGTGGGCATGGGCCTTTATGTTTCAGATAACTTTGGAGGCTAGAAGTGGGTGTTGAATTCTTTAGAACTGGAGTTACAGGGATGTGTGAGCCAATGTGTGTGTGTGTGTGTGTGTGTGTGTGTGTGTGTGTGTGTGTGTGTGCTGGGAACCAAACTCAGGTCCTCTACAAGAGTAGCATGTACTTTTAACTGTTGAGCCATCTCTCCTACCCTCTTATTCTTAAATTTTGGCAGTTATTATTACATAATTTTCATGGATCACTGCCTTTGATACATCACATAAGTTTGGGTATGCTTTTCTATTTTTAATTTTTGTATAAATATTTTCCAATATTTTTTCTTTGACCGTTGGTTGTTTAAGAGCATTTTACTTAATTTAGAAAATTCAGTTTTGTTGTCAATTTTAGTTTTATTTATTTCATTGTGGACAAAGAGAAATGCCATAAGATTTCAATCTTTTTGAAATTTATTGAGATTTGTTTTATGGTCTAACATCTGGTCCATCTTGGAGACTGTTCCAAGCACACTTGAGAAGAATATGCGTTCTGCTCCTATTGGGTGGAGTGCTCTATATATGTCTGTTAGAGATGGTTGGTGTGCGATGGTTAATTTTATGAGTCCAATTGACTGGGCTAAGGGAAGCTCACATAGCTAGTAAAACATTTCTGAGTACATCGGTGATAGTATTTCTGGAAGGGCTCAGCATTTGAATCAGTACACTGAGTAAAAACATTCCTCTTTCACCAATGTGTGTGGGCATTATCTAATCCATTAAAAACCCAAATAGAACAAAACGTTGTAAGAAGGGTCAATTCCTCCTGTGTGTGGGCATTATCTAATCCATTAAAGACCCAAATAGAACAAAACGTTGTAAGAAGGGTCAATTCCTCCTGTGTTTTGAGCTGATGAGACTACATTCTCCTGGGCTCACACGTTGGAGTGCCTGGTTTTTCAGTCTGAGACTAAGCCTTGGAGTGGGAGAAACACCACTGGCCATCATACTTATTCAGGCCTTTGGACGGATACAGAGTCATGCTCTCAGATTTCCTGTTTCTACAGCTCAAAGATGTCACATTCTGGAGTTTTATGGCCTCCACAGTCACTTAAGCCAATTCCCAAGATGAGCCTCTATCCCTGTCTCTATAGCTTTTGCTTTTGTTCTGTTGCTGTTGAGGAGCCTGGCTAACACACACAGACCATTTTATTTCCCAACCCTTTCCCTATCTCTTGTCATTCTATCTATTATTGAAAGATGGATTTTTGAAGCTGCCAATTATTTTATTTTATTTTTTTAAGTCTATTTCTTTTAAAAACCCTGCCAATATTTCCTTTTAATATGTTTTGAGATGCTGTTGTAAGTTCCATTAAATAGTTATAATTATTATATATTCTTGAGGAGTTGACAGTTCATCAATCCGTAGTAGCCTCTGTTTCCTTGAACAGTTTTGTTTTTTTCTTAAGACTGATTCTGTAGCAGTAATGCCAGCTGTGTTAACATCATTTACAGCAGTGGTTCTTAACCTGTGGGTCACAATCCTTTTCTGTGTGTGTGTGCATGTCGTGTCAAACAACTCTTTTACAGAGGTCATTTAAGATCATCAGAAAACACAGAGGTTTACATTATGATTAATAACTGTAACAAAATGAGAGTTATGACATAGCAATGAAAATCATTTGATGGTTGGGCGTTATCACAACATGAGCAACAGGTACTGAAGGGCCACAGCAGCAGGAGGTTGAGAAGCACCTGCTTACAGGGAGACACCTCCCTTCTATCTTTTCCCTTTCATTCTACTTGTGGTTTCTGCAGCTAAAACAAGTCTATGCAATATGCATATACTTTTATTATGGCTTTGCTTGTGTGTCTGACACTAGAGAGTGAAACCAGGACCTCATACACGTTAGCTACTGACTCTACCACTAAGCTACATCACTGCCCCGAATCATAAAAAATTTTTCCATGTTCTAT
The DNA here is from genome assembly GCA_902729485.2 of Mus minutoides. NCBI lineage: Eukaryota > Metazoa > Chordata > Mammalia > Rodentia > Muridae > Mus > Mus minutoides. Next base: position 1,213,546 of record LR749899.1, read on the forward strand.
GTCTGCTTTTTTATTTGAATATTTATTTCCTTTTAAGAAAGTGTGTGTGTGTGTGTGTGTGTGTGTGTGTGTGTGTGTGTGCACGCGCACATGTGTGTACAACTTTTAGGAGTGTGTTCTCTCTTTCCATGTGGATTCTTGGGATTGAACTCAGATCATGGGGCTTGGGTGGTAAGCTCCATTATTTACAGAGTGATCTCTCTGGCCCAGGTTCCTTTTGGTAATCCCTATTTGTTGACATTCTCAGCTTGTTCATGTGTAAGTTTTTTTTTTCCTGCCCCTATCTCTCAAGTGCTGGGATTGCAGGTGTATGCCACAATACCCAGGTCAATTTCTTCATTTCCTTTAGTTTTCTGTTTTTCTTAGCTCTTTGAGTATATTTATGATGGTTATTTACTCTTCTCCAGTAAGTCTGATGTCAGACTTCTTCAGAAATATTGTCACTTTACTCTAGGCTCCATTGCCTTTTCAATTACTGAATGTTATAGCAATATGCTTTTATACTGATGCCACAAAACTGTGTCTATGAAGATGATTCCTTATCATGTGTGCTCACTGAAGCCTATGCTCCCTGGTTCATCTTACACTAATGTTTTGACAGAAATCTACCTCAAATGCCAGAAGCCAGGAAGAAACAAAGCCTTTGTGTTTGTAGATGGGCTCAGTGCTCTGGCTTTCCTCCAACACTCCCCTGGCTTTCACTCAGCACAGGCATCAGGCTGGATGAAACTTGGGGATCTTCTCAGGTACTTTCTGAATATGCACCTTGCCCTGTGAATTCACTTGTTTTTCTAGATTTCCCTGGATGTAAGGATACTTTTGAATGTCTCCATTTCCCAAAGAACCTTTCCCCACATTGTGTTCATGGATCTAGACTGTCTATTATGTTTCAATGGCAATCTTTTACCTCATCGTTGGAAAGCTCTTTGACCTCCAGTTTCTTTTAAAGCAGCACCCACTGTCCAGGTTTCATGATAGGCAAAATAGTAGTAACCATCTTCTGTCAGTACTCACACAGCCCCCAGACAACTTAGCAGACATACCCAATAATCTATCCAAAAGTCTGCTATCCTTTCTTAGGAATCAGGACCCCAAGTCCTACACCAGGCATTTGAACTGTTGACTCTCTAGAATGAAGATCATCAAAGTGTCAGGTATTGGTTGGGACGAAAGCAGTAAGTGAAACAACACTTCCCTCATGATTTGAAGTTCTCCTTTTATGATCAAGTATTGGCTTAGTTGTTGTAAATGTTTGACTGCCTTCCTGAATTAAAAAAAAAATTGACAGTCTGTGCTTGGTTTTTGATGTTTCTGTCAAGGGATGAAAGCTTTGAGTTGCCTGTCATGCCACATTTTTTTTGGTTTGTTTTTCAAGTCTTAAATTGATTGATATTTCCATCTTTTATGGTTCTTTAAGTGCTGCTTTCATCCCTCCATAATAGCACTCCATAGGGGGAATTTAATGTACTTTTGTTTTTTTTAACCCCATTATATTATAGATTCCTTAGGATGAGACCACGTCTTAATAATTTTTGCATTTCTGATGGCTGGCTTAGTACTCAATATGTAGCAGGAACTCAGTGTTTGTGAAACAGTTGAAACAATGAATATATATCAGAGAAGAACATTGCAAGACATGGACGAGTTGAAGACACAGTGTCTGTAGAGAGCAGACTAGATCTGTGTCCTGTAGAATGGAATATGAGGGAGAGGTGATTGGAATCAGTGAGGGATGAGGCTAGGGAAATATATAAGAGCAGATCACAGAGGACCTCACTGTGTCTTGTGAGAGGAATAATGGAGGCAGTAATGTTCAAGCAAGGATGGGTTTGGTTAACCAAAATGAAAGATATGTGAAGTAGCCATAAGAACCACATTGCAACCCAATTAGAAACTTAACTGGAGGGTATGGAACACATGTGATATGAAAGAAGTGAGAAGACACTGGAAATTAAAGGTTTAAGTGTAGATGGCTTATGGTAATGGGAGGTAGAAGGGAATAGAGGGTGAGTTAATAAAAATTAAAGATGCATAACAAAATCTTATGGAAAGCTAGTCATTTGTAAACTAACTACAAAATACAGTTTTTAAAAAGGAGTTTGAAAGGATATACTACATCAGTGGGCAATGCTGCTCTCAGAAGACAGTTTATTAATCAACAATATCAGAGCTAGGTATGAATACCTTCCTATGATTTATTGGCCTGGGAAGATTCAGCCTACCCTCACTCTTCCTGGCAACAACAAAGGCTAGTGTCATGGCTCTTTGTTGTCCACAACTAGATTGTAAGACTCTATTGCTAAAGATGCTATGCACTTTGGTTGTGGTACATAGAGGAATCAATCTCAAATTGATCAATAAACTTCCTCTTTGCTGGGTAGGCTTCATGGTGCTGGAAGATGCTATACAAACCATTGGGGGGAAAAGCCACCAGTAGTTTTACTCAACACCGGGCTCTGCATGCTACAATACCAATCTTCCAGGTAAGATGTGTCCACTTGTGCAGTAGGGGTATGACAGTTATGAGGATTACAACCATTTTCTGGTTGGATTTGAGGCTTGCTCCATAGGAAGGAACACTTGCCTAGTACTATAAAACTGATCAAATATTCAAAACTCAGGATATTATAGGCCCTAATCAATAACCTACCATTTGTATATTTCTAAATGTACTGTTCTCAAACTACCTTCTAAATGATTATATTTATACACATAGATCTGTGCTACTCTCAACCTTGGTCAGACAAGCTTCTTTTGGTAATGGTCAATAGTTAATGCAGAGACTCATAATTTGCCAAAGTGTTTAGAATAAGTGACTCTGAGTTCTTAGACTTAAATGGGATATTTATATTCTCCCCACCTCCCAGATGCTCAGGGAACATCACAAAAGGGAGGAGAAAGAATGTAAGAGTTGGAAAATGAGAAGAATTCTGTGAAGTGTCATCTTCTGGACATGGCATGACCATCATACTCGTGAACTCACAGCAGCTATGGTTTACCAGCACAAGACTTGCAAAAGATGGAGCCAGTTAACATTGCAGCATGAATGGTGGGACTTATGAGGTTCTACTCCCAAATGAGAAGATGTTGACAGTTCATGGTTACTGGGGGAAGAATGTTTTTCCTTGGGGGTGTGGCCACTTGTACTTTGCACATGCTCCAGTGGAAGCTTGACATTTACTATGTATGTATTGATAACACTAAGTGGACTCAGTGGGTGTTAACAAAAGGAGAGAACCTGAAGCTTGGAAGGGGACTTAGTGTGGAGGGTATGGGAAAATTTTTGTGTGTGGGAATAGTAAATAGATATGATATAAATGCATTGTATACATGTATGAAATTTTTTTAAAAATTTTTTTCAATTTTTATTAGATATTTTCTTCATTTACATTTCAAATGTTATCCCGAAAGTCCCCTATACCCTCCCCCATCCTCTGCCCTGCTCCTCTACCCACCCACTCCCACATCTTGGCCCTGGCATTCCCCTGTACTGGGGCATATAAAGTTTGCATGACCAAGGGACCTCTCTTCCCAATGATGGCCAATTAGGCCATCTTCTGCTACATATGCAGCTAGAGACATGAGCTCTGGGGGTACTAGTTAGTTCATATTGTTCTTCCACCTATAAGTGTGGAGACACCTTAAGCTCTTTGGGTACTTTCTCTAGCTCCTCCCTTGGGAACCCTGTGTTCCACCTAATAGCTGACTGTAAGCATCCACCTCTGTGTTTGCTAGGCACTGGTAATAGCCTCACAAGAGACAGCTATATCAGGGCCCTTTCAGCAATATCATGCTGGTGTATGCAATAGTGTCTGTGTTTGGTGGTTGATTATGGGATGTATCCCCGGCTGCAGCAGTCACTGGTTGGTCCATCCTTTTGTTTCAGCTCCACACTTGATCTCTGTAACTCCTTCAATGTGTGCTTTGTTCCTAATTCTAGGAAGGGGCGAAGTGTTCACCCTTTGATCTTCATTCTTCTTGAGTTTCATGTGTTTAGCAAATTGTATCTTGGGTAATCTAGGTTTCTGGGCTAATAATATCCACTTATCAGTGAGTACACGTCATGTATGAAATTCTTAAACAATAAACAAATATATTATTTAAAAAAGACCCACGAAGAGCCCCTGATAAGGTACTTATAGAGATGAGTGATGTAGCTTTTTTTGGCATTGAATACTTATAGTTCTGTCAAAACTCTAGTTTAATACAAGCTAGGAACACAGATACTTCATTGCCCAGACACCACATAGAATATAGTGTTAATAAAAATAATTTGAGACCATAAAAATGAACGTATATTGTTATAACATTCAATAATTGAAAAGGCATTTGGGCTATATAAGCCATAATCATAATAGACTAGCTATTTTGTGAAGAATGAATTGAATGTTGTCTTACAGATTTTTCTTGATACTTTGAAAAAAACACCTGACAAGAAGCAACTTAAGGAAGGAAGGAAGGAAGGAAGGAAGGGAAAAAGGAATGACGGATGGAAAGGAAGATATATTCTGGTTTACAGTTTGAAGGGACACAGTGCTTCTTAGTGGGAAGACAGGTGGCAGAAGCAGGAGGTGACTGACCACATGTACTACAGTTAGGAAGCACAGAGACAAATTCCAGTGTTGTCTTAGTTAGGGTTTTACTGCTGTGAACAGACACCATGACCAAGGCATTTCTTATAAGGACATTTAATTGGGGATGGCTTACAGGTTCAGAGGTTCATTCCATTATCATCAAGGTAAGAGCATGGCAGCATCCAGGCAGGCACCGTGTAGGAGGAGCTGAGAGGTCTACATCTTCATCTGAAGGTTCTAGGAGAAGACTGACTTCCAGGCAGCTAGAAGTAGGGTCCTAAAGCCCACACCCACAGTGACATACTTACTCCAACAAGGCCACACCCATTCCAACAAGGCCACACCTTCTAATAGTGCCACTCACTAGGCCAAGCACATTCAAACCACCACAGTGCTCAGCTTACTTTCTCGTTTTTGTACAATTCAGGACCTCAGCCCAGGAAATGGGGTCATCTACATTTATGGTGGCTTTTACTACCTCAATTCATCCAATACAACTATTTCTCACAGATATATTCAGATACTTACCTTCAAAGTGGTTTCAGATCCTGCCAAGTTGACATGTAGTATAAACTATCACAGATATATAGAGAGGAGTAGAGCACATATGATAAGAACGAAATAGGTTTACCAGAGATTAAAAGCACTTACTACTCTTATAAAAATACTTGGGTCCAATTTCTAGCACCCATTTGGACAGCTCACAGTGCCCTATAATTCAAGTTCCAGGGGATATGAAGCCAATGTGCACATAAATATATATAGGCAAACACACAAACATATAAATTAAAAAATACAAATTAAAAGTAATAAAAATGGATTTTGGTTTTACATTCCTGGCCTGTAAAGTGAACAAAGCTGTTTTTTTTGTTTGTTTGTTTGTTTTTTTTTTTTTGGAAACTAGTTTCTATTTTCTTGAGTTTTTATACCTGTAACCCAGGGCATTCTACCTGCCAGAAATGGAAGCAAAGCGAATAGAGAAATTGAACTGTGTGTTTTGTCATGTACCAGCAATGCCCTTTCTGTTGGCAACTGCTCCAGTCTGCTACTTTATGCTACTATTTTAGTTAGCTTCCCATTACAATACCCAAGGTAATGACTGTATTAACAAAAAAGTTGACTTTGACTTATTGTTTTAGATAACCCTGCCCTTGATTGCTTGGCCCACTTCTTATGTTCTGATTGTTTGACCCACTTTAGGCTCACAACAGTAGCACATAGTGGGCCACTGATATCATGGCTGGAAATCAAAAGAAAGGAAGGGCTAATGTCAACATATCCCCTCCAAAGACATTCCCCACCTGTTGAAAATTCTACCATCTTCAAATAGTGCCAAGCTTAGGGTCAAGCTTCTAACACATTGGTCTTTGGGAGACATTCCAGATCTACACTATATCTGCTACTAAGAGACAACACAATTGGAAAGCTGGAGACCCAGTCAGTAGTCATAACTGCTGTCATAGGAGACAGCAAAGTTGAAGAGACGGCAGGCCAGACAACACTCCATGGTTTCTGCTTCAGTTCTTGCTTGACTCCTACACTGACTTTCTTCAGTAATGGACTGTGATATGGCAGTGAAAGCCATGTAAGCCCCTCTTCTCCCTTAAGTTGCTTTTGTCGATGGTGTTTATCATAGCAACAGAAAAGCAAAGTAGGACACCAAGGATTACTGAGTCATGTGGCAGTTCTATCCATTCTTGGCTAAGATTAAATGCAGTATATGGTACATCTGCTATTATTATTATTATTATTATTATTATTATTATTATTATTATTATTATTATTCATGGCCATTATAGTTATTTGAATAAGAAACATTCACCATAGTAACAGGTGCTTGAATACCCAGTCTCCAGTTGGCGTGGTGGTTGGGGAGGGTTAGGTGGTGTAGCACTGCAGGAGGAGGGATGTCACCGAGGGCAGGAGGCTTTTCCATTAAAAAGCCTTGTGCACTTCCAGTTCACTCTTTCTGCTTTGTGCTTACAGTAAAGGATGCGAGCTCTCAGATTCCTGCTCATGGCCTTATGTCCACAGCTTCCCTGTCAGAATAGACTCTTATCCCACTGAAACTGCAAACCAAAATAAACTCACCCATTTTTCCATTTTCTTGGTCGTGGTATTTTATTACAGCAGTAGAAAAGTAACTAATACAATCCTGCTGAGTAGCTGGGGCTGGTCTGGAACATAACAATCCTTCTGCTTCCAACTTTTGAGTGCTAGCTGTGTGCCACTATGCTTGGCAATCTATTTTAAATGGCTATTTAAAGAAATGGTATATTAACACCATAATGTTAAACAGTAGCTTGAAATTGTACTTATCTAAAACATCTTCAATGACTCATCTTTAAAAAGGGGGCTATATTTGTTAACAATTTTGGGTTTATAGCACTTAAATGTTCCTAGAAATACTAATTGAGTACAGACTTTATAGAGTTCTTATTTAAATTATAGCAGCATTAGAAGCTCAGACATACTGACTGTGGCTTGTGTTGTGAAATAAGAAGAAATAACAGATTACATTGTATGGCTTCTTTAATATTTAGTAGGTTTTTGACACACTCATGAGAAAATGTGTTAAGAACTTCTGAAATCTCCAACATATGGATACTACCTTAGAATTAAACTGTTTGGTGGTAAAAATGGCTATATTATCCCAATGTACAGATTATTAAACAAAAAAGTCAAATATCAACAGCAAATTGTCATCGAGTTACACTTTGATTAGCTTGCTAGACATTAATTTAGTGACTCAGTTACAAGCAGTGGATTTATAAATGTATAAAATTTGTATTTGAGCACTACCAAAATTATACATTATCATGTCATGATTACCTTCAGGGTCATTCACAAATAGACTGACTTCAGCTGAAGAATTAAATCTATAATCTTGCTACCTAGAAACATCATTAAAATTTTAATACTTTTTTTTGTGTTACTGGGAGAATATATAATTGAAGCTCGAGAGCATAACAGAGGAGTCCCTTTTTCTGAGTCCTTAAAATGACTTCTGAGGGTAAAGACACTTGTACATAAGCCTGGGACTTGAATTCAATTCCTGGAACCCATATAAAGGTGAAAGGAGAGAGACTATACCTTGTAGTTGTCCTCTGGCCTATGTACTAATGTACACTAATAGCACATGTGCACATATATACATATCATGCGCAGACACAGAGAATAATAAAATAAAACAAAAATCTATCTTTTTCTTCTCATTCTCACCAACAGTTTCTACGTCTTGTCTTTTTGGTAATTGCCATCTTACCGTGTATGAGGACAAGTCTCCTGGAGCTTTTGGTTTTCCTGTCTTTGATGACACTGAACACTTTCTCATGTGCTTGCTAGTTAGTTTTGTCTTCTTAGGAGAAACATTTATTCAGGGTCCTTGCCACTTTAAAATTTGATTACTCATTTTTTTTTTAACTTTTTTTTTTATATGAAAATTGATTTTTTTCAACTTTTATTAGATATTTTCTTCATTTACATTTCAAGTGTTATCCAGAAAGTTCCCTATATCCTCCCCCCTCCCGGCCCTGCTACCCTACCCACCCGCTCCCACCCCCTGGCCCCGGCTTTCCCCTGTATTGGGGCATATAAAGTCTGCATAACCAAGGGGCCTCTCTTCCCACTGATGGCCAACTAGGCCATCCTCTTCTATATATGCAGCTAGAGACACGAGCCCAGGGGGTACTAGTTAGTTCATGGTTATTCTTCCACCTATAGGGTTGAAGACCCCTTTAGCTCCTTGGGTACTTTCTCTAGCT
>LR749899.1:1225993-1246524 GCA_902729485.2 Mus minutoides
AGCTGTGTCCGCTGGGCTCAGAGGAAAGATGGCGCGGCACGGGTGTTCTGGCTGGGAGAAGCCCAGCCTCCGGTGGAGCGGAGTTCTCAGTTCCTGCTCCTGGGGGGAACTGCTGACCCGCTGCTCCCAAAACCACCTCTGCGCTGCACTCACGCGTAACCCCAATGCGATCTTAAAGTCCTGGGGTGTCCCTAGCTGTGTCCGCTGGGCTCAGAGGAAAGATGGCGCGGCCTGATTACTCATTTTTACTTTGTAATTAAGTAATGAGTTCTTTATCTACTTTGGATATTCATTTCTTAATAGATATATAGCTTTAAATATTCCCCTCCCAATCTGTTGTTTAATGTTTCATTTTGCTGATTGCTTCCTTGTCTGTGCAGACACTTTTCAGTCTGATATATAATCTCATCTTTTTATTTTCCCTTTTGCTGTCTAAGCTTTTGGTATGTCCTCCCCTAGTTAAGTATGAAGGGCCCCTCATGTTCTTTCCTAGGGCTTTAAAAAATTATTTTACATCTTAGGTTTAGTTTTTTTGTTTAGTTTAGATTAGTTTTGTTTTGTTTTGTTTTGTTTTGTTTTGTTTTGAGACAGGGTTCCTCTGTGTAGCTTTGGCTAGTTCTGTAGACCAGACTGGCCTCAAACTCACAGAGATCCCCCTGCCTCTGCCTCCTGAGTGCTGGGACTAAAAGCATGTGTCACCTCTGTCTGCCCCACCCCCCTTGACGAGTTTTCACATCTTAACCTCATCTGTCCTCAAATTCCCTATCTTCTTGCTTCAGGCTCCTGAGCACTAGATTTGCAGTCAGGCTCTACCATACCTATCTTATGTTTATATTCTTAATCCAATCTAAGTTTAGTTTTATTTACAGTTAAAATAAACAGTACATTTCATTCTTTTGCATGTACTTCTCCAGTTTTCTCTGCATCACTTATTGAAGAGACTCTTTGTTTCCTTGGTCTTTGTTGAAAAAAATCAGTGATAGTGTACTTGTAAGTTTCTTCCTGGGCTCTCCACACTGTTTAATTGTATGTTGCAGAGGCTCCTCACATCATGGTATACTAGGGTCAGGCCACAAACTTCTACCAATGAGGCCCTACTTTCCAAAGGCTCCATAACTTCCTCAAAATAGCACCTTCAGCAAAGGGAAACACTCAACTCAGGAGTACTGGAGGCATTATAGATTTAAGCTGTTACAGTGGCCTTTATTGATCCTTCCAATGCACACTTGCTTATTTCTTCTCCAGTCTTCTGTTAACTTGAAATAGCTGCTTACTCTTTCTTTGTCTGTCTTATACTGTCACTTTTGAAGAATTTATAGCAATCACTCTATTGAATGCTCCTCAATTTGCATTTGTCTGATAATTCCTCATGAGTAGAATGAAGTTATACAGTTTTGATAAAATACCATGACAGGGATGCTGCGCCCACAGTGTATTGTATTACAGGTCACATGGTATTGGCCTTAGACGGCACAATAAGGATGAGAAAATCACTACCTTTGAACCATCATAGCAATGATAGTTTAGGCGGGAATTATGAATAGAAAGCTTCAGAAACAGCTTGGTCACGGTGAATAGTGCCTGCTGTTTTTGTACAGTGATAGAGTTTGGTATCCAGCAGCCATATCAGGCAGCTCAGTGCTGCCTACAGCTTAGGTCCTGGAAAATTACACACTTTTTTCTGGCCTCTGAGAGGCATGCAGGCGTGTGTGTGTGTGTGTGTGTGTGTGTGTGCAAGTGCATGCATACACATACTCATAACATACAAATAAGATAAAAATTGAAAATGTGTTATGAATAGGTGCTAAAAAGTAGTATGTGATGATTTTAAACAAACAAAATATTTACATGTACATAAAGAATTTCAGCCCAGATCACTTATTTTTACAAAGGAGACAATATGGACCTCGCTTCAGACCATATTGGATACACAAGATAAAGATGTTTAAAATATATTCCCAAACTCTTAACTGTTGGTATCTGAATTCTTATGTCAGCTTCTATGAATGAATTCGTGGATGGTACTGTCAGATGTTGTAGAGGAAGGTGGAGCAGAAGGACTGCCTTGGTTATCTGTAAGTTTATCTTACCCAGAAACCTACAGGTCTGGATCTGGAACCTGAGCCACCTGGCAAATCCCAGGTCCTTATTTTCTTTGTTCTTAATTACCATGTGCTCCCTGCAACTAGAAAGGAAGTTGTTTCCAAGCATGGACAGATAGGTGGAGAGTTGGGAGTGTGTGAATATGTATGCGCTTATGTGTATGTGTGTGTATGTGTGTGCCCTCCAAAAGGCTGCATTGCTCAGCCTTTGAAGTTGGGTGGGAGGGGTTTGGCCCAGGCTGCCAGACACAGATTCTCTTTTCCTTTTGTAGTGGTTCTTCCTGTGCAGTAGAGGATATCTCAAAAGGATGATGAAAACCTAGCGGGAGGAATGGGAAGCCTTCTAAACCATGCCTGTTCTCCCTGTTATCAGGCATTTCCCTTGCCACTTTGTGGTGTTGAGCTGTCTCCCTCCACATTTGCTTTCATCTTCTCATTCTCCCTCCCATTTTCCTAATCCCCTTTCACATGTCAAGCCAGGAGCTGCAGTCTCTAATTTACAGAGGCGACAGGTAAGTGCTTACTGGTTTTGTTTGGGTGCTTCGTCCTTCCTGTGAGCCTCTCAGCAGGACAAGGGCAGCAGAGGTGTGTGGGACTTCCACCTTGGGGGGTCTCCAAGGCCCTTGCAAAGCCTCAGCTGGCCTGTGGCAATTGAGACTGGACCCCCCCCCCAAATACTTGCACTATAGAAACTACTTTACCTGGTTCACTGGTTGTTGTTACTCTGGAATTACACCAACAGCTCAGGAAGATGCAGGCTCCTATGTTGTGATGAGGAAAGAGTAGAAATCTGGAGTTTGAGGCCTCAATTTGGGATTGAAGATGAATTAGTGTTTGCACTGGAAAATTATGTGAAAGAAAAATTTGAGGTAGTTGGAAGTTGGAGAGGCTTTGGATACACCCTGAGAAATCCTGAGTTTTCTTTCTTGTAAGTCTTGCGGCCTGTCATGAGGTTTGGCTCTGCCATGCTAGTGTTCCCATGAACCTGTGCTTTCAGATATTAACACCTGCAAAAGTAAAAGTTCCCCTTCTCTTCGCCGGACCCAGTTTTTCCCTCTGGGTCCAGTTTTCCTAGCAGAGTCTCTATTATCTTCACATCAGAGGAAGTGTGTGACAATAGATTACAGACCGAAAGAGAACACGATTGTTCCACGTAAGAGGTGATAGGCAAGTTGACAAACTGGCATATTGAAGTCTCCATCAGGAACCTGTATTTTTTTTTCATCTTTCATTTTTTTTTCTCTTTATTAGATATTTTCTTCATTTACATTTCACATGTTATCCAGAAATTTTCCCTTACCCTCCCGCGTCCCCGCCCTGCTCCCCTACCCACCCCCTCCCACGTAATGGCCCTGGCATTCCCCTGTTCTGGGGCATATAGAGTCTGTATGACCAAAGGGCCTCTCCTCCCAATGATGGCCAACTAGGCCATCTTCTTCCATATATGCAGCTAGAGACATGAGAGCAGGGGGAACTAGTTAGTTCATGTTATTCTTCCACCTAGAGGGTTGAAGACCCCTTCCGCTCCTTGGGTACTTTCTCTAGCTCCTACCTTAGGAACCTGTATTTTATCCAAAACAATGACAGGTTTAGCACTGCGTTTTGACTGCTAGCGTGGTACTAGTCCCTGGAGAGCAAGGAAGAAATTGTGTGTATTTTGGCCTTCAGAGACAGTCTCCAAAAAGGGAATCCACTCAAAAGTTGTTTCCTGTCTAACAGACACTAGGTGAATAGGCAGAGGGGTTAAACAGAAGAAGAATTCAAATGGATCCTTCCACTGGCTGGACATAAGTAAAGACTTGGCAGTGCAAGAAGAAGGGGAGTGTGCAGAGTAACACATTATCTAACAGAGTTGACTTCATTTCTAAAAATCTTTCCCTCAGAGAAAACTCCCATTCCAGGCAGTATCTCTCGTTGAATATATTTGAGGCATAAATAATACCAATCATTTAGAAACTCAAACAGTACAAAATGGGGGATGCTTTCAAATTCACTTTGTCATGCTAGTGTAATTGTATTTGCAGAACTCAGCCAATACAATTATCTTCTTGACCAATCTCTACTTGATTTTGCTAAATTTCTTTATCGACATAGTAAGTACATTTCACTTAGCCATTGCTGTATAGCTACTCCAATACATACTGATTCAAACCAACAAGAAACATTTCTCATCCTATCCAGTTTCTCTTCGGTCAGTAACTCAGACCTTCCTGAATTATGCTGTATCGGAGTCTTTCATGAGGTTATAGTCAGGATGGCTGGTAGGGTAGCAGGTGATTTTAACTAATTAACATCTCTCCAGCTTTATTGACAAACATGTATTTAGTATATACAGTGTGATGCTTTAATATGTATATACTATGAAATTAGTACCAAACTCAAGTTAGTTAAGATACCAATTATCATGCCCCCTTTTATGATGAGAACAATTAAGATCTACTCTCAGCAGTTTATAAGACTATAATGCACTATACTTTATGGTAATCATCCTGCTGTGCCTTAGATATTGACAATGTATTCATCTTATAACTAAAAATTTGTACCCATTGGTCAACAATTTCCCCTCTCCAGTGTTACTGGTAACCTCTATTTTATCCTGTTCTCAGTTTCTATGAGTCTGAGCTTCTAGATTCTTCATAATCTAAGTAACATGATATGGTTTTGTCTCTCTCTTTGTTTGAATTCTTTGACTTTAATATAGTGCCCTCAAGGGTCATCCACAATGTCACATATGTGAAGAAAATCACATTTTCTTCACTCATTCATCTGTCAGTGGATACTTGGAAAGTTTTATATTTGCATATGTAAATAAGGCTTCCATGAATATGAGACTGCACGTAGTAGTTGTAATTCATTTTAGTCTACCCAGGAGTAGATTGGTGAGTCAAATGGTACATCCAGTTAAAAAATATTTTGATGCGCTTTTATACTGTGTAGCCCAGGCTAGCCTTGAATTTATGATTCCCTTAGGTGTCAGGATTACAGATTGCCACTGCCATCTTTGGCTTCTTTTTTTATTTTTAGAGGAATGTCCATGCTATCTATCTTTCATAGCGGCTGTACAACTGAGCATTCTGAATGATGCCCAAGAGTTCCTACCATTTCACATTGTCTTAGTCAGGGTTTCTATTCCTGCACAAACATCATGACCAAGAAGCAAGTTGGGGAGGAAAGGGTTTATTCGGCTTACACTTCCACATTGCTGTTCATCACTGAAAGAAGTCAGGACTGGAACTCAAGCAGGTCAGGAAGCAGGAACTGATGCAGAGGCCATGGAGGGATGTTCTTTACTGGCTTGCTTCTCCTGGCTTGCTCAGCCTGCTCTCTTATAGAACCCAAGACTGCCAGCCCAGAGATGGTCCCACTCACAAGGGGCCTTTCTCCCTTGAACACTAATTGAGAAAAGACCCCACAGCTAGATCTCATGGAGGTACTTCCCTAACTGAAGCTCCTTTCTCTGTGATAACCCCAGCTGTGTCAAGTTGACACAAAACTAGCCAGTACACACATCTTTACCAACATTTGTTTTCTATTATGGTTTTAATAATAGTTGTTCAATCAGGCTTAAGGTCATGCATTTTTTTTTTGATTAACGATGATAAGTACCTCTTTTTGTATCTGTTGGTTATTTTCATATCCCTATTTTAAAGATGCCTGGTCAACGCGTATGTGAAAATGTAACTTTTATTTACTAGATGTAATTTTCATCACAGAGGTTTATTGCTGAGTAATCTCACCCTTTCTAGCTCTTTTTGAACTCTTGTAGGCTGGTTCAACTCAGATGTTCTGGCTCAAACTCCTCTTCAAGATGACTGATTCAAACTGGCTTCTCTTGGTTTCTGACTGAATTGGTCTGCTTGGAAAAACTGCCTCTGGCTGCATGAACTGAACTTGCTCTGAACTGAATGGAACTGAACTTCACTGGACTTACATGCTGCTCTTGAAGTTGCCTTTTTTTTCTTGTCCGAGTTGGACATATCCTATCTTTGACTGATTTGTCACTTTGTCTGCATCTCAATTAGACATCACTTTTAAACATGGAGTTCTCTTATACAAAATAACTTTACCTTCATTTTTTTGTGTGATTAAGGGTGTGTTCTAAGGGCATATCTGTATTCCAGCCAGAGAGATGAAAGGTGTGTTACTCTAGTGGGATCACATAGACCCAGAAGGTCTTTGGATTAGATCTCTTACCAGAGCAGCCATGTCGCTGGATTAAAATTCTTCCACAAATCTGCCCATTGCAGTTTTGCTACTCAGTGACATAAATGTTGATGCAACTGGATGTTAAACACTTATTCAAAGATCAGTATTAAGTTCATTAGTAAGTTGCCCATTGATTTTGTTGATTATTTCTTTTCCAATGAAAAAAATGTCCATTTATTGATGTTTATCTTTGATTTCTCTGCCTGTGCTTTTTGATGTCTTATCTAATAAAAACCATTGTGGAGACCAATGTCAAGGTAATTTTCTCCAAAGGATGGAAGGTAATGGTTTCAAATCTTACATATTTCAGCTCTTTAATAATTTTGAATTAATTCATTTTCATCTACGGCTATTCAATTTTCATAACACTATTTACTGAATGCTTCTTGAATCACTTGATTTCCTTATAAAAGATTAACACACACACGTGTGTGTGTGTGTGTGTGTGTGTGTGTGTGTGTGTGTGTGAATTAATTTCTTGGCTCTTTATGTGTTCCATTGGTCTATTGTTTTTGAAACAGGAGCTGGTGCAGCTTAGACTGGCATTGAACTTATTATGTAGCAAAAGATGACCTTGACATTTTGATCCTCCTGAGTTCACCTCCCTAGTGTTGAACTTTCAGACATGTACCACCACACCTGGCTTATTGTTTTTTCTTTTTCTTTTTTTTTAGCAACAAAAATAATAGGAAGCAACAATTACTTTTCTTTAATTTCTCTTAAGATCAATGGACTCAATTCCCCATTAAAAAGACATAGACTAATAGACTGGCTACACAAACAGGACACAAAGTTTTGCTACTTACAGGAAACCCACCTCAGGGAAAAAGACAGACATTACCTGAGGGTAAAAGGCTGGAAAACAATTTTCCAAGCAAATGGTCCAAAGAAACAAGCTGGAGTAGCCATTCTAATACTGGATAAAATTGACTTTCAACCCAAAGTTATCATAAAAGACAAGGAGGGGCACTTCATGCTCATAAAAGGTAAAATCAATCAAGATGAACACTCAATTCTGAATATCTATGCTCCGAATACAAGGGTAGCCACGTTCATTAAAGAAACTGTAGTAAACCTCAAAGAACACATTGTAGCTCACACAATAATAGTGGCAGACTTCAAAACCCCACTCTCACCAATGGTCAGATCCTGGAAACAGAAACTAAACAGAGACACATGGTCACTAACAGAAGTCATGAAACAAATGGATTTAATATATCTACTGAACATTTTATCCGAAAATAAAAGGATATACCTTCTTCTCAGTGCCACATGGTCCCTCTTCCAAAATTGACCATATAATTGCTCACAAAACAGGCCTTCACAGATACAAAAATACTGAAATTATCCCATGAATCCTATCTGACCACCAGGGACTATGGATGATCTTCAATAACAACACAAATAAAAGAAAGTCAACATTCACATGGAAACTGAACAACACTCTACTCAATGATTCTTGGTCCAGGATGAAATAAAGAAAGAAAGACTTTCTAGAGATTAATGAAAATGAAGCGACAACATAACCAAACTTATGGGACACAATGAAGGCAGTCCTAAGAGGAAAACTCAAAGCCCTGAGTGCTTCCAAAAAGAAACTAGAGAGAGCAAACACTAGCAGCCTGACAGCACAACTAGAAGCTCAAGAAATAAAGGAAGCAAATTCATCCAAGAGGAATAGACAGCAGGAAATAATCAAACTCAGGGCCAAAATCAACAAAGTAGAAACAAAAAGAAGTATTCAAAGAATCAACCAAACCAGGAGCTGGTTCTTTGAGAAAATCAACAAGATAGATAAACCCTTAGCCAGAATAACTAGAGGGCACAGGGACAGTGCCTTAATTAACAAAATCAGAAATGAAAAAGGAGACATAACAACAGAACCTGAGGAAATCCAAAACATCATCAGATCCTACTCAACAAAACTAGAAAACCTGGAGGAAATGGACAACTTCCTAGACAGATACCAGGTACCAGAGTTAAACCAGGATCAGATTAACAATCTAAACAGTCCCATTTTCCCTGAAGAAATAGAAGTAGTCATCAATAGTCTCCCAACCAAAAAAAAAAAAAAAAAAAAAAGCCCAGGACCAGATGGGTTAATGCAGAGTACTATCAGACTTTCAAAGAAGACCTAATTCCAACTCTCCTCAAACTATCCCACAAAATAGAAAGAGCATGTACTCTACCCAATTCATTTTATGAAGCCACAATTACTCAGATACCTAAACTACACAAAGATCCAAAAAAGAAAGAGAACTACAGAGCAATTTCCCTTATGAATATTGATGCAAAAATACTTAACAAAATCCTCACAAACTGAATCCAGGAACACATCAAAATGATCATTCATCATGACCAAGTAGGCTTCATCCCAGGAATACAGGGATGGTTTAATATACTGAAATCCATCAAGGTAATCCACTATATAAACAAACTCAAAGACAAAAACCACATGATCATCTCGTTAGATGCTGAGAAAGCATTTGACAAAATCCAACACCCATTCATGATAAAAGTCTTGAAAAGATCAGGAATTCAAGGCCCATACATAAACATAATTAAAGCAATATACAGTAAACCAGTTGCCAACATCAAACTAAGTGGAGAGAAACTTGAGGCAATCCCACTAAAATCGGACTAGACAAGGCTGCCCACTTTCTCCCTACCTATTCAATATAGTACTTGAAGTCCTAGCCAGAGCAATTCGACAACAAAAGGAGATCAAGGGGTTACAAATTGGAAAGGAAGAAGTCAAAATATCACTATTTGCAGATGATATGATAGTATATATAAGTGACCCCAAAAATTCCATCAGAGAACTCCTGAAACTGATAAACAGCTTCAGTGCAGTAGCTGGATATAAAATTAACTCAAACAAATCAATGACCTTTCTCTACGCAAAGGAAAAATGGGCTGAAAAAGAAATATGGAAACTACACCCTTCACAATAGTCATAAATAATATAAAATTCTTTGGTGTTACTTTAACTAAGGAAGTGAAAGATCTGTATGATAAGAACTTCAAGTCTCTGAAGAAAAACATAGAAGAAGATCTCAGAAGATGGAAAGGTCTCCCATGCTCATGGATTGGCAGGCTTAATATAGTCAAAATGGCTATCCTGTCAAAAGCAATCTACAGATTCAATGCAATCCCCATCAAAATTCCAACTCAATTCTTCAGTGAGTTAGAAAGGGCATTTTCCAAATTCATCTGGAATAATAAAAAACCTAGGATAGCAAAAACTATTCTCAACAATAAAAGAACCTCTGGGGGAATCACCCTGCCTGACATTAAGTTGTACTACAGATCAATTGTTTTAAAAACTGCATCGTTCTGGGACAGCGACAGACATGTAGATCAATGGAATAGAACTGAAGACCCAGAAATGAATCCACACACCTATGGTCACTTGATCTTTGACAAGGGAGCTATAACCATACAGTTGAAAAAAGACAGCATTTTCAACAAATGGTGCTGGCACAACTGGCAGTTATCATGTAGAATAATGCAAGTTGATCAATTCTTATCTCCTTGTACAAAGCTCAAGTCTAAGTGGATCAAAGACCTCCACATAAAACCAGAGACACTGAAATTTATAGAGGAGAAAGTGGGGAAAACCCTTGAAGATATGGGCACAGGGGAAAATTTCCTTAACAGAACAGCAATGGCTTGTGCTGTAAGATCAAAAATTCACAAATGGGACCTTATAAAATTGCATATCTTCTGTAAGGCAAAAGAAACTGTCAATAAGACAAAAAGGCCACCAACATATTGTAAAAGGATTTTTACCAATTTTAAATCTGATAGGGGACTAATATCCCATATCTACAAAGAGCTCAAGAACCTGGACTCCCGAAAAACAAATAACCCCATTAAAAATGGGGTACAGAGATAAACAAAGAATTATCAACTGAAGAATACCAAATGGCTGAGACCCACCTGAAAAAATGTTCAACATCCTTAATCATCAGGGAAATGGAAATCAAAACAACCCTGAAATTCTACCTCACACCAGTCAGAATGGCTAAGATGAAAAATTCAGTTGACAGCAGATGCTGGTAAGCATTTGGAGAAAGAGGAACAGTCCTCCATTGCTGGTGGGATTGCAAGCTTGTACAACCACTCTGGAAGTCAGTCTGGTGGTTCCTCAGAAAATTTGGCATAGTATTACTGGAGGATCCAGCAATACCTCTTCTGGGCATATACCCAGAAGATGTTCCAACTCGTAATAAGAACACATGCTCCACTATGTTCATAGCAGCCTTATTTATAATAGCCAGAAGCTGGAAAGAACCCAGATGTCCCTCAACAGAGGAATGGATACAGAAAATGTGTTACATTTACACAATGGAGTACTACTCTGCTGGTTAAAACAATGAATTTATGAAATTCTTGGGCAAATGGATTTATCTGGAGGATAAAATCCTTAGTGAGGTAACCCAATCACAAAAGAAGTCACTAGATTTGCATTCACTGATAAGCGGATATGAGTCCAGAAACTTAGAATACCCAAGATACAATTTGCAAAACACAAGAAAATCAAGAAGAATGAAGACCAGTGAGTGGATACTTCATTCCTCCATAGAATGGGGAACAAAATGCCCATGAAAGGAGTTACACAGACCAAGTTTGGAGCTAATATGCAAGGATGGACCATCCAGAGATGATCCCACCTGGTGATCCATCCCATAATCAGTCACCAAACTCAGACACTATTGTATAGGACAGTAAGAATTTGCTGAAGGGACCCTGATATAATTGTCTTGTATGAGGCTATGCCAGTGCCTGGCAAATACAGAAGTGGAAGCTCACAGTCATATCTATGATGGAACACAGGGATCCCATTGTAGAAGCTAGAGAATGTACCCCAGGAGCTGAAGAGGTCTGCAACCCTATAAGAGGAACAATATGAACTAACCAGAACCCCCAGATCTCATGTCTCTAGCTGCATATGTAACATAAGATGGCCTTGTTGGCCATCATTGGGTCAAGAGGTTCCTTGGTATTGCAAACTTTATATGCCCCAATATAGGGGAACGCTAGGGCCAAGAAGTGGGTGTGGATGGGTAAAGGGAGCAGGGTGGGGGGAAGGTAGAGAGAACTTTTGGGATTGCATTTGAGATGTAAATTAAGACAATATCTAATAAAAATATTAAAAGCAAAAAAAAAACCTTTTTCATTTTCTGAGTTAATTATCTTAGGGATTATTTTACATGGATGGAAAGCAGACTCCTGCTGCTTGTTTTACTTCTTTCTTTTCTTTTCTTTTCTTTTCTTTTCTTTTCTTTTCTTTTCTTTTCTTTTCTTTTTCTTTTCTCTTTTCTTATTTTCTGGTTTCTGAGACAGGGTTTCTCTGTGTAGCCCTGGATGACCTGGAACTCACTCTGTAGACCAGGCTGGCCTCGAACTCAGAAATTTGCCTGCCTCTGCCTCCCAAGTGCTGGGATTAAAAGTGTGTGCCACCACTGCCTGGTGTTTTACTTCTTTCTAAGATACTTTATTGTGTGTAGAATGCCACAGATTTTGTATACTGATATAGTATTTTGCAAGTTTACTGAACTTGTCACATGTTACACTTTTGGGCGGAATTTTTAAGGTTTCATAAGTATAAGATCATGCCATGTGTCTTAGTTAAGGTTTCTGTTGCTGTGCTAAAACACCATGATCAAAACCAGTTGTGGAAGAAATTGTTTATTTTGTATTAAAATTTCAGGTCATACTCCATCACTGAAGGAAGTCAGGCAGAAACTCTAGTTGGGGAATTGAGGCAAAAATTGATGCAGACACTATGGAGGACCACTGCTTCCTGGTTTGTTCCACATGGCTTCCTCAGGCTGCTTTTTTATATCAGTGGAGACCACCAGCCCAGGGACAGTAGTATTCATAGTGTGCTGTTCCTTTCCACATCAATCATTAATCAAAAACAAAACAAAACAAAACAAAACAAAACAAAACAAAACCACCCTATAGACAAGCCCACAGAATAATCTTTTGGATGCATTGTCTTAATTAAGATTCTCTTTTATCCATTAATATGTAAGCCAAGGTGAGTGGAGCAATTTCTTGGTTTATGTTTCCTCTTCTCAGATAAGATGACTCTAGCTTTCATCAAGTTGAAAAAAAGCTAGCCAGCATAATCTTTCTCCCATCCATGCTGAAATGGTAACTGGCTTAATCTTGTATAGGTCTTGTGAAGATAATGAGAACTGAATTTAGTTCATGAGAACAAAGGCCATGCTCTATCAAACAAACAAACAAACAAACAAACAAACAAACAAACAAACAAACACAGCATTTAAACCAGCTCTACATCCTCCAGCACTTAAAATCTTTCCACCCTCTTCTTTGAAACGTTTCTTTCGCCTTGGAGAGTGTCTTAGGGTTTTACTACTTGAACAGACACCATGACCAAGGCAAGTCTTCTAAAGGACAACATTTAATTGGGGCTGGCTTACAGGTTTGGAGATTCAGTCCAGTATCATCAAGGTGGGAGTGTGGCAGCATCTAGGCAGGAATGGTGCAGGCAGAGCTGAGAATTCTACATCTTCATCTGAAGGCTGCTAGTGGAAGATTTCCTCCGAGGAAGCTAGGTTGAAGGAGTTTAAGCCCATCCCCTCTGTGACACACCCATTTCAACAAGGCCACACCTCTTAATAATGCCACTCTTTGGGCAGAGCGTATACAAGCTATCACAGGGAGTTTAGTATAAATGTCCCACTTAGGGATAAACACAAAATCATTTATTCTCAGCATTTTAACCAGTTATGAATCTCTGCACTGACTCTTGCCTATTACAAAAAGGAGCTTCTCTGATCATAAGAGAGAGCAGAATTAATTCATGAATATAAATATAAACATTTGTAAGGCAGTTTGAGAACATGTCCATATAACAAAGCAGTAGTAGGTTATCCCATAGGGCCAGCAGCATTCTAGGCTATGGGCTTTTGACCAGATTTACAGTGTCAGACATGCATTCCCTCCTGTAGAGCAGGCCTCAAGTAGAATGAGAAAATAGCTGATTGCTCTCCAACAGTCACGCCACTATTGCATCACAGGCACACGTTGCCTGGCAAGTCAGTTTTGTAGCACGTGGAATGCACTACTGCGTAAGCCCACTGATGGCATTTCTACCAGTGGCTTACAAAGTACCTTTTGGCATAATGAGATTATCATTTATTAGTATTTGTTGAGGATTGCTCCATATGGTTTATCACAAATAGTATTATGCATTTTTTTTCTTTTAGCCTGTCTGGCTTTGATAACAGGTAAATGTCAGCCTTGTAAGTGAGTTTGGAAGTATGAACATCTCTTTTTTTTTTTTTTTTTTTTTTTTTTGGAAAGAATTTGGGAGTGGGTTAGTATTAATTCTTTAAACATTTGGATGAATTTAGGCATTAAATTATCATGGCTTCTATTTGTTGGGGTGTTTTTACTTATTGAATTATTGTCTTTTATCATCTGTTCTGTCTTTTTATTCATAATCTGACCTTGAGATGTTTTGTTTCTATTTCTTTTTTTTTTTTTAACAATGAACTTATTTATTCACTTTACATCCAGATCATGCCTCCCTTATCTTCCCAGTCCCAACTTTAGGAATCCCTCCCTCATTACTCCCTCCTCTTCAGAGAAGGAGAAGACCCCCACATGGGTACCAATCCACTCGGGTGTATAAAGTTACAGCAGGCCTACATGCATCCTCTCCCAATGAGACCAGAGAAAGCAGCCCAGCTAGGGAAAGGGGATCCAAAGGAAGCAACTGAGTCAGAGACAGCTCCCTCTTCAATTGTCAGGAAAAATCACATAAAAACGAAGCTGCATATCTGCTACAAATGTTTAGGGAGCCTAGGTCCAGCCCATGCATGCTTATTGATTGGTGGTTTAGTCTCTGTGAGCCCCTATAGGCTCAGGTTAGTTGACTCTGTTGGTCTTGTCATGTCCTTGACCACTCTGGCTCCCTCAGTCCTCCTAATCATCCAAAAGACTCCCTGATCTCTGCATAATGTTTGGCTGTGGGTCTCTGCATCTGTTTCTATCAGTTGCTGGATGAAGCCTCTCAGAACACAGTTGTGCTAGGCTCCTGTTTGCAAGGATAGCAGAGTATTATGGCTCTCTCCTATAGGGTGGGTCTCAAGTTGGGCCAGTCGCTGTTCCCTCAAACTGCTCCATATTTCTTCCTGTACATCTTGTAGTGAGGACAAATTTTGGGTCAAAGGTATTGTGGGTGGGTTGGTGTCCCTCTTCCTACCCTGGAGGTTGTACCTGGCTATAGGAGGTGACCATTTCAGTCTCTATAATCCCAGCTGCTAAGAGGTTCAACTAGGGTCACTCCCATAGACACCCCTAGGACCGACCCTTCTCCTTCCCAAGTCTCTGGCTCATCCCAGAGATGCCCCTCCACTCACAGATTTCCATTCTCTCTCCCAGCCCTATCCTGCCACCCCTGACCCCTGATCTTCACATCCATCCCCCCTCTCCACCCTGTCTCCCACCCAGTTCACACCCTCTATCATCCACTTTCAAGACCTATTTTATTTCCCCTTCTGAGTCAGATTCAAACATCCTCCCTTGGGCCCTCCTTGTTACTTAGATTCTTTGAGTTTGTGGATTGTTATTGTTATTATGCATGGATATCCTATACTTTATGGCTAATAAACACTTGTAAGTGTGTATATACTATGTGTGCCTTTCTGGGTCTGGGTTACCTCATCCAGGATGGTATTTCCTAGTTCCATCCATTTGCTTGTGAAATTCATGATGTCCTTATTTTTAATAGCTGAGTAATATTCCATTATATAAATGTACCAATATTCTTTATCATCCATTGAGGGGCATCTAGGTTGTTTCCAGTTTCTGGCTATTATGAATCTAGCTGCCATGAACATAGTTGAGCAAGTGTACTTGTGGTATGGTGGAGCAACTTTTGGGTATACATCCAGAAAGCTAGGTCTTGAGATAGAGCTATTCCCAATTTTCTGAGAAACCAACAGATTGATTTCCAAAGTAGTTGTACAAGTTTGCACTCCTTTTTTTCT
Organism: Mus minutoides; assembly: GCA_902729485.2. Lineage (NCBI taxonomy): Eukaryota > Metazoa > Chordata > Mammalia > Rodentia > Muridae > Mus > Mus minutoides. Next base: position 1,241,337 of record LR749899.1, read on the forward strand.
TTTTTCTTCTTTTTTCCCCAATTTTTTATTAGATATTTTCTTCATTTACATTTCAAATGCTATCCCGAAAGTCCCCTATACCGTCCTCCATCCCCCGCCTGGCTCCCCTACCCACCCACTCCCACATCTTGGCCCTGGCATTCCCCTGTTCTGGGGCATATAAGGTTTGCCTAACCAAGGGGCCTCTCTTCCAAATGATGGCCAACTAGGCCATCTTCTGCAACATATGCAGCTAGAGACACAAGCTCTGGGGGTACTGGTTAGTTCATATTGTTCTTCCACCTATAGGGTTGGAGACCCCTTTAGTTCCTTGGGTACTTTCTCTAGCTCCTCTGTGTTCCATCTAATAGCTGACTGTGAGCATCCACTTCTGTGTTTGCGAGGTACTGGCATAGCCTCACATGAGACAGCTATATCAGGGCCCTTTCAGCAATATCTTGCTGGAGTATGCAATAGTGTCTGCATTAGGTGGCTGATTATGGGATGGATCCCCGGCTGCAGTAGTCACTGGTTAGTTCATCCTTTTGTCTCAGCTCCACACTTGATCTCTGAAACTCCTTCAATGTGTGCACTTCGCCCCTTCTTAGAATTAGGAACAAAGTTTGCACTCCTATCAGCAATGGAGAAGTGTTTCCCTTGCTCTATATTCTTGCCAGCATGTGCAATCAGTTGAATTTTTGATCTTAGCCATTCTGACGGGTGTAGGATGGAATCTCAGTGTCATTTTGATTTGCATTTTCTGATGACTGAGGATGTTGAACATTTCTTTAAGTTTTTCACAGCCATTAGAGATTCCTGTTTACCTGTTATCTCAATTTTAAATTGGGTTATTCGGTTTGTCCAATTTCTTGAGTCTATTATATATTATGGAAATTAGCTCTCTGTAGGATGTAGGGTTAGTAAAGGTCCTTTCTCAATGTTTAGGCTGACATTTTGTCCTATTAATAGTTTCCTTTGTTTTACAAAAGCTTTCCAGTTTCATGAGGTCCCATTTATTAATTGTTGATCTTATTGCCTGAGCTATTGGTGGTCTGTACAGGAAGTTGCCTCTTGGGCCAATGTGTTCAAGGAAGTTCCCTACTTTCTGTTCTATTATATTTAGTGAATCCACTCTTATGTTGAGGTCTTTGATTTACTAGGACTTTTGTTTTCATCAGGGTGATAAATATGGATCTATTTTCATCCTTCTTCATGTAGACATCCAGTTAGACTAGCACTATATGTTGAAGATGCTTTCTTTTTTTTTCCACTGTATGTTTTTGACTTCTTTGTTAAAAATAAGCATCATACATGGGTTTATTTCTGGTTCTTTGATCAACCTGACCTTTTTTATGCCAATAACATGCACTGATTTTTTTTTTACATGCACTAATTTTTTCTTTTCTTTTCTTTTTTGTTATTCTGTAATGTAGCTTGAAATCAGGAATAGTGATACCTCCAGAAGTTCTTTTATTGTACAGGATGTTTTTTGTTATCCTGGATATTTTGTTTTTCCATATGGAGTTGAGAATTACGCTCTCAAAGTCTGTAAAGAATTTTGTTGACATATTGATGAGATTTGTGCTGAATCTGTAGATTGCTTTTGGTAAGACAGCCATTTTTTCTATGGTAATCCTACCTATCCATGAGCATGGTAGATATTTCCATCTTTGATATCTTCCTCAATTTCTTACTTTAGAGACTTGAAATCTTATCATACAGGTATTGGTTGGTTAGTTACACCAAGATATTTTATATTATTTGTGGCTAATGTGAAGGGTTTTATTTCCCTAATTTCTTTCTCAGCCGATTTATTGTTTGTATAAAGAAAGGAAGGCTACTGACTTTTCTTTGAATTAGTTTTGTGTCTAGCCACTTCGCTGAAGTTTTATTTTATTTTATTTTTTTTAATATTTTTTATTAGATATTTTCTTTTTTTTTCCCTCTTTATTAGATATTTTCAAGTAAATGTAAAGTGTACAATAGGTCTTTAAAAGGGAATGGGAGGGCGTAGGGGCGGGACGAGGGGATGGGTGGGGGAGGGAGCATTACCGGGACCGCAAGGGGACATGACCCCGTATATCTCAGACATACTGGTTCCCCGGAGAGGAGGGTTGCTACCGGTTGATCGCCATCCTCTTCCATATATGCAGCTAGAGACCAGCTATTGGTTGGAACACATGAAGTTTTATTTTTAATCAACTGTAAGAATACACTGGTAAAATTTTAGGGGTCACTTATGTATACTATCATATCATCTGACAATACCGATAATTTGATTTCTTTTCCAATTTGTATCCCCTTGATCTCTACTAGTTGTCTTATTGGTCTAGTTAGAATTTCAATTACTATATTCAAGAGATACAGAGAGAGAGAGGACAGCCTTGGTTTGTCCTTTGTTTTAGCAGAATTGCCTAAGTTTCCCTCCATTTAACTTGCTGTTGGCTATTTGCTTGCTGTATATTGCCTTTATTGTATTTAGGTATGGGTCTTGTATTTCTGATCTCTCCAAGACTTTTAACATGAAGGGATGTTGAATTTTGCTAAAGGTTGTTTTTCAGTATCTAGTGAGATGATCATGTGCATTTGTTTCTTTCAGTTTGTTTATATGGTGAATTACATTGATGGATTTTTGTTTTTGTATGTTGGATAATCAAGTCTACTTAATCATGGTAAATGCTGTTTTTGATGTATTCTTGGATTTGGTTTCTGAGTATTTTATTGAGAATTTTTGCATCAATATTCATAAGGGAAATTGGTCTGAAGTTCTTTCTTTATTGAGGCTTTGTGTGGAATAGTTTGAGGCTTGATATGAGCTCTTCTTTGAAAGGCTTGTAGAATTCTCCACTAAAGGCATCTGACTCTGGGCTTTTATTGGTTGGGAAACTTTTTTTTTGTTATATAAGAGTTTTTTTAATGGATATTTTCTTTATTTACATTTCAAATGTTTTCTTCTTTCAAGGTCTCCCCTTTGGAAACCACCTATCCCATCCCCCTCCTCCCGACTCTATAAAAGTACTCCTCCACCTACCCACCCCCTCCTGTCTCCCCGCCCTGGCATTCCCCTACACTGAGGCATTGAACACCCTCAGGCCCAAGGGCCTCTCCTCCCACTGATGTCCAACAAGGTCATCCTTTGCCACATATGCAGCCAGAGCAATGGGCATCTCCATTTGTATTCTTTGGTTAGTGGTCCAGTCCCCAGGAGCTCTGGGGAAGGGGGTATGGTCTGTTGACACTGGTGCTCCCTCTATGGGGCTTCAAACCCCCTCAGCTCCTTCAGCCCCTTCTTCAATTCCTTCATTTGGGACCCCTGCGCTCAGTTCAGTGGTTGGCTTCGAGCATCCACCTCTGTATTTGTCAGGCTCTGGCAGAGCCGATCAGGATACAGCTGTATCAGGTTTACATCAGCAAGCATCCACAATAGCATCTGGATTTGGTGGCTGTATATGGGATGGATCCCCAGGTGGGCCAGTCTCTGGATGGCTTTTCCTTCAGTCTCTGCTCAACACTTTGTCTCCATATTTCCTCCTGTGAGTATTTTGTTCCTTCTTCTAAGAAGCACTAAAGCATCTACCTCTTCTTAGACTTCATATTGTCTGTGAATTGAATCTGGGACATTCCGAACTTTGGGCTAATATCCACTTATCAGTGAATACATACCATGAGTGTTCTTTTGTGACTGAGTTACCTCACTCAGCATGATATTTTCAAGTTCCATTCATTTGCCTGTGAATTTCATGAAGTCATTGTTTTTATTTTATTTTCTTATTGGATATTTTGTTTATTTATTCAAATGTTATCCCCTTTCCAGGTTTTCCTCCCTCCCTATCACATCCTCCCTCTCTCTGCTTCTATGAGGGTGTTCCTCTATCCACGCACCCACCCACCTGCCCTCGATTCCCTTACACTGAGGCATCTATCGACCTCTCCTCTCATTGATGCATGACAAGGAGATCATCTGCTACATATGCAGCTGGAGCCTTGTGTATTCCTTTGTTGATGGCCTAATCCATGGGAGTTCTGGGCGGGGCAGGGGGAGTCTGGTTTGTTGATATTGTTGTTCTTCCTATGGGGTTGCAAACCCCTTCAACTCCTTCAGTCCCTTCTCTAACTCCTCTATTAGGGACCTCACACTCAGTCCAATGGTTGGCTTTTTCCAAGGAAAAGTGATTGTTACTCTCTGTTATTTTTGTTCTTAGAGGTGGTATTGTGTTTGTGTGCCTATCTACTTTTGGATTTGTTGAAAGATTACTTTCCTCTTTTTTTCTAGGGTGTAGTTCCCCTCCTTATGTTGGTGATTTCCATCTATTTCCTAAGGCTGGATTTATGGAAAGATTTTGTGTAAATTTGGTTTTGTTATGGAATATCTTGTTTTCTCCATCTATGGTAATTGAGAGTTTTGTTGGTTATAATTTGCCTGGGCTGGTATTTGTGTTCTCTTAGGGTCTGTATGAGATCTTCCCAGGATCTTCTAGCTTTCATAGTCTCTAGTGAGAAGTTTGGTGTAATTCTTATATGTTTGCCTTTATATGTTACTTGACCATTTTCCCTTACTGCTTTTAATATTCTTTCTTTGTTTAGTGCATTTGGTGTTTTGTTTATTATGTGACAGAAGGAATTTCTTTTCTGGTCCAGTCTATTTGGAGTTCTGTAGGCTTCTTGTATGTTCATGGGCATCTCTTTCTTTAGGTTAGGGAAGGTTTCTTCTATAATTTTGTTGAAGATATTTACTGGCCCTTTAAGTTGGGAATCTTCACTCTTTTCTGTATCTATTATCCTTTAGGTTTGGTCTTCTCATTGTGTCCTGGATTTCCTGGATGTTTTGGGCTAGGAGCTTTTTGCTCTTTGTATTTTCTTTGACTGTTGTGTCAATGTTTTCTGTGGTATTTTCTGCATCTGAGATTCTCTCTTCTATCTATTATATTCTATTGGTGATGCTTGCATCCTTAACTCCTGATCTCTTTCCTAGGTTTTCTATCTTCAAGATTGTCTCTCTCTGTGATTTCTTTATTGTTTCCATTTCCAGTTTTAGATCCTGGATGGTTTTGTTCAATTCCTTCACCTGTTTGATTGTGTTTTCCTGTAGTTCTTTAAGGGATTTTTGTTTTTCTTCTTTTTTTTTTTTCTTTCCTCTCTTTATTAGATATTTTCTTCATTTACATTTCACATGTTATCCAGAAATTTTCCCTTACCCTCCCGCGTCCCC
>LR749899.1:1249196-1265138 GCA_902729485.2 Mus minutoides
GAGATCGCTGGGAGAGCTGGAAACCTAGGTGGGTGCGTGGTACCCCGGCCTTGTGCCCTGCTCTGGAGCTGAGTGGTGTGGGCCTGAAGAGAAGGGGTCCGCTCTCCGCCCTCCACCTGTCTATCTCCCGCTGCAGACTCAAGTCCCACGAGTTTGGACTGGCGCAGATGTGTGTTCCTCTTACCAGTGGTCCGGAGATTGCAGTGGTCCGGATTGCTGGGAGAGCTGGAAACCTGGGTGGGTGCACGGCCCCCAGGCCTTGCGCCCTGTGCTGGAGCGGAGCGAGGTGGGCTGGAAGGGAAACAGTCTGCTCTCCGCCCCCCGCCTGTCTATCTCCCTCTGCAGACTCAAGTCCCACGAGTTTGGACTGGAGCCGATGTGTGTTCCTCTTACTGGTGGTCTGGATCGCTGGGAGAGCTGGAAACCTGGGTGGGTGCACGGCCCCCAGGCCTTGCGCCCTGCGCTGGAGCAGAGCGGTGTGGGCCGGAAGGGAAGGAGTCTGCTCTCCGCCCTCCGCCTATCTCCCGCTGCAGATTCAAGTCCCACGAGATTGGACTGGAACAGATGTGAGTTCCTCTTACCAGTGGTCCGGAGATCGCGGTGGTCCGGATCGCTGGGAGAGCTGGAAACCTGGGTGGGTGCACGGCCCCCAGGCCTTGCGCCCTGCGCTGGACTTGTTTTTCTTCTTTAAGGGCTTCTAGCAGTTTACCTGTGTTCTCCTGTATTTCTTTAAGGGAGTTATTTATGTCCTTCTTAAAGTTCTCTATCACCATCTTAAGACATGACTTTAGATCTGAATCTTGCTTTTTCGGTGTGATGGTATACCCAGGACTTGCTACTGTGGGAGAATTGGGTTCTGATGATGCCAAATAACCTTGGTTTCTGTTGCTTATGTTCTTAAGTTCGTCTCCTGCCATCTGATTATCTCTAGTGCTACCTGCCCTTGCTATATCTGACTGCAACCCATCCTTCCTGTGATCCTTGTGTGATCCTGTGATCTTGTGATTCTGAGATCCTGCGTGTGTCAGAACTCCTGGGAGTAAAGCTGCCTCTGGGACCCTGAGATCCTTGTGTGACCAAGCTCCTGTGATCCTGTGATCCTGTGGACCTGTGATCCTGTGATTCTTTGATCCTGTGGACCTGGGCATGTTAGAACACCTGAGAGTGGAGCTGCTTCTAGGTGTTGTGGGAGTGGCTATGGAGTTAGGAACCTAGGTCTGGTCAGGGCACCTCTGATCCTATGATCCTGGGCATGTTAGAGTGCCTGGGAGTGGAGCTTCCTCTGGGTGTTGTGGGACTGGCTGGGGATTTTGTACCTAAGGTCTGCTCAGGGCACAGTCTCAGACTGGAAGGTACCTGTGCCATTGGTTGGGTGGAGTTCCTGGGTGCCTGGGTCCTGCTGGTCCCAGTTACTTCTGGTTTGGGGGCAGATATTGTGTCCTCCTCACCTCTGATCCTATGGTGGTGTAAGATCGCTTGGGAGTGGATCTTCCTGTGGGTATTGTATTTCATGCCCAAGGTCTTCTCAGGGCACCTGCCCAGACTAGAAGGAACCCATGTCACTGGTCAGGTGGAGTTCCTGGGTGCTCAGGCCCCTCTGGTCCCAGTTACTTCTGTATTGGGGGCAGATATTTTATCCTCCTCACTTCTGATCCTGGGCATGTTAGAGTGCCTGGGAGTGGATCTTCCTCTGGGTGTTGTGGGACTGGCTGTGGAGTTCACATCCAGAATCTGCTCAGGGCTCTTTCTTTCTCTCTTTCTTTCTTTCTTTCTTTCTTTCTTTCTTTCTTTCTTTCTTTCTTTCTTTCTTTCTTTCTTCCTTCCTTCCTTTCTCTCTCTCTTCCTTCCTTCCTTCCTTCCTTCCTTCCTTCCTTCCTTCCTTCCTTCCTTTCTCTCTCTCTTTCTCTCTCTCTTTCTCTCTCTCTGTCCCTCCCTCCCTCCTCCCTTTCTTTCTTTCTTTCTTTCTTTCTTTCTTTCTTTCTTTCTTTCTTTCTTTCTCTCTCTCTCTCTTTCTTTCTCTCCTTTTTGTCTAGCCAATTTTGTTTATATTTTCAAAAGAATAAACTCAATTTAAATATTTTTTACTCTTTTTCTATTTTTTATTTCATTAATTTTATCTGATCTTTATTATTCCTTCTACTTCTTTTGTTTATATATACAATTTAGTTATTCATTATGTTCTCAAAACAATGTGTACAATTTCTATAATGGCCTCAAACTCATTCTGTAGCCCAGGTTGGCTATTTTCCTGCCCCAGCCTCCCTAGTTCTGAGAATACAAATATACCTTACCATACCTAGTCCTTTTTGTATTAGTTATTTTAGATTTTAAAGTATACTTTTACACTGCTTTATTTGAATGTCATTTTTTCCTTAATACACGCACATCACTATAAATTTTTCACTCAAAACTTATTTTTACATGTGTCTGTGTCTGTGTTTGTATATACCACACATATGGAGGACAGAAGATAAGTTGTGGGATTTGTTTCTCTCCTTTTACTATGTGGGCTCCGGGGAATCAAACTTAGATCATCAGACTTGGCAGCAGATACCTTTACCCAACTAGTCATCTCATAGCTCTTCCATTTTAATTTATATCAGGAATTAAAAAAAATTCCTCTTGATTCATTGATTGTTCGAGCTTATGGTATTTTCTTATATTAATTTGCCAAATTTCTAGTTTTTTTTCCTGTTATTGATTTATTTCAGATCATTGAAGTGAAAAAAAGGTACTTGATATCCCAATTTTCTTGAAGTTGTACTTTATATTTTGTATTGTGACCCAATACACCTTTATTCCTGGTGACTGTTCTATGTATCTTTGAGGGGAATGCATTTTCTGTTGCTGTTGAATGTTATTTTTTAATTATTTAAAAACCCTGTGTGTGTGTGTGTGTGTGTGTGTGTGTGTGTATGTATGGAGGATGTGTACACATGACTGCAGGTGTTCATAGAGGCCAGAATCATTGGATTCTCTTGGATCTAGAGTTACAGGCAGTTGTAAGCCATTTGATGTGGATGCTAGTACTCAAATTTGGGTTTCTGCAATGATAGTGTGTGCTGTTAATCACTGAGCCATATGTATAACTCCTGTAATGTTCTTTGTATGAATATTTGGTCTTGTCTATCTATAGTGTTATCAAACTTGTGGGTTCCTTATTGATTTTCTGCCTGGGTGATCTGTTTATTTTTGAAAGTAGGGTGCTAAAGTTCCTTACAATGAATACATTGTCACTTATTTTTCCTTTTAATTTTAGGAAGTTTAAGATTTACTTTATTCCACCTATAGGGTTGCATACCCCTTCAGCTCCTTGGGTACTTTCTCTAGATCCTCCATTGTGGGCCCTGTGTTCCATCCTATAGATGACTGTGAGCATCCACTTCAGTATTTGCCAGGCACTGGCATAGCCTCACACGAGACAGCTATATCATGGTCCTTTCTGCAAAATCTTGCTGGCATATGCAATAGTGTCTGAGTTTGGTGGCTGATTATGGGATGGACCCCCGGGTGGGGCAGTCTCTGGATGGTCCATCCTTTCTTCTTATCTCCAAACTTTGTCTCTGTAACTCCTTCCATGGGTATTTTGTTCCTTATTCTAAAGAGGAATGAAGTTTCCACACGTTGGTCTTCCTTCTTGATTTTATTGTGTTTTTCAAACTGTATCTTGGGTATCTGCATATGTAGCAGAAGATGGCCTAGTCAGCCATCATTGGGAAAAGAGGCCCCTAGGTCTTGCAAACTTTATATGCATCAGTACAGGGGAATGCCAGGGCCAAGAAGTGGGAGTGGGTGGGTAGGGGAGCAGGGCAGGGGGAGGGTATAGGGAACTTTTGGGATACCATTTGAAATGTAAATAAAGAAAATATCTAATAAAATAAAGGAAAAATAGGGGAATTAAAAAAAGATTTACTTTATTATTTTACTTTTTTTGAAAGGTGGGGATTTATTTTATTGTTAATTATGTGTATATGTCTGTTGCTGTGCAAACATGTATATACACATGTATATATGCACGTGTGAAAGCAGATACCTGTGGAAACCAGAAGAGGGCATAGAATCCCCTGAGGCAGGAGTTACAGGTGGTTGTGAGCCACTTGGTATGGGTGAGCCATTTGGTGAGGGTGCTAGGAGCTGAACTTGAGCTCTCTGCAAGATCACCTAGTGCATTGAATTGCCGAGTGAGCCATCTCTCCAGCCCTTAGTTGTATTACTTTTTGCTGTATGTGTTTATGTGTTCTATGTACTACATGTGTTAGGTGTTTATATTGGGTATAAAATATTTACAACTTATATATATTATTGATGAATGAATCCTTCTATCAGTATATAGTGTAGTTTTTCCATTTTGTGATAATTTTTTCACTTAAAGTTTGTTTTGTGTTATTTGAGTATTGCCACACACATCCTTCTTATCATTTTCATATCTTTTCCTAATCACTATTGCTGTACTCTCAGACTGTGTGTGTTCTTCAAGCTAAAGTGAATGGATGAGTTACTTATCTCATCACTGTGACTAAATACTCGACAGAAACAATTTAAGGAAGGAAGAGTTTGTTCTGGCTCACAATTGGAGAGTACAATCCATTATGATGGGAAAGGCATAAGAATAGAGTCATAGGAAGCTGGTCACATTATGTTTGTGGTTAGGAAGCAGAAAGAGGTTAAGACCAAGATTCACTTGCTCCTTGCTTTTTATTCAGCCTGCAACAACAGCTTATGGAACGGATCCATCTGTATTCAGAGGACTTTAGCTGTAGATTTGTTATAATTTTCTTCCTTCTTATGCTGGCCTCACTTTTGATTGCTGGTATTCTTAAGGTTTCTTATCTTTTGCACCACTAGTACAATTTTTTTTCATTATGATAATCATGTGACTTAATATAAAGTATTTTAGAGTTATAGGATCCTATTTTAATATGATAACAACTTAACTTCATTCATATGCAAACACTTTTAGGGCTTTCCTATCCTCAGTTTAGGTCATTGATGTTATAATGTGCTTTATTTTTATATTACCTATCTAAGAAAAATTTATTTCAATTAAAGTTCTTTACAATGATAGTCATTCAATTTCTCCTTTTCAGCCCTGTAGTGCTGGGATTGAATCAAGGGAATTGTACACGTTGAGCAAGTACTCTACCATGGGATCCCTTTCCCCTTTATGGAGCCCAGCCTGGCCTTGAACTTATGATCCTTTTTGCCTCAGACTCCCTAGTACTGATATCAAAGTTATACAGTATCTTGGTTTACTTCTGTTTAATTTCTTAATTTGAAATAATTCTAGTTGTAGAAATTGTCAAAGATAATATAGGTTAGTATTTCCTTCCTTCATTTCCTACAGTGGTGACATCTTAATTGTAGCACAAAATAAAGAATATGTAACTGACATTAGTACATTTATATATGTGTAATTCTATACCATTTATTATGCATGTAGATTTACTTATCACCATTGCAAGTAAGACATTATAGTTTTTTCATAACTGTCTTAGTTGTGGTTTCTGTTTCTATGAAGAGACAGAATGACCATCTCAACTTTTATAAAGGAAAGCATTTAAGTTGGGGTTAACTTACAATTTCAGAGGTTTAGACCATTATCATTATAGTGGGAAGCATGGTGGCATGCAGGCAGAAGTGGTGCTGGAGAAGAAGCACCATTTTGATCCTCAAGCTGTGGAAGGAGACTATGTCACTCTGGGCATAGCTGGAGTATATGAGACCTCAAAGCCTACCTCCACAGTGGCACTCTTCCTCCAATAAGACCACACCTATTCTAATAGTGCTACTCGCTCTGGGCCAATCATTTAAACATGTGAGTCTATGGGGACAATACCTATTCAAACCACCAGAACACCCTTATCTATTTCCCACATCTAATACTTCTCATATATATATATATATATATATATATATATATATATATATATATATATATAAAATCTCACTATGTAGCCTAGGGTGACATTGAACACATGATCTTCTTCCTTCTGCTTACTGAGTATATGTACTGCCATGCCTCAATGCTTCTCTATGTCTTAGTCATTTAATATATGTGGAATGTTATGGTATGTGATGTTTTGGGACTGATTTTTTTTATTCACTATGATGCCTTTGAGATACTTCAGGCTGATGAATTTATTAATAATTTGATTTTAAAGACTTATTTATTTTTATATATGTGAGTACACTGTCACTGTCTTTAGACACACCAGAGAAGGGCATTGGATCCCATTATATACAGATGGTTGTGAGCCAACATGTTGTTGCTGGGGTTTGAACTCAGGACCTCTGAAAGCTCAGTCAGTGCTCTTAACACTGAGTTATCTCTCCAGTCTTAATAATTTGATTTTAAAGTATTGTATTCTATTCCATAAAGTGTATGCACCAGAATTTGTTCAGAAGTTTATTATATGATATGATATGATATAGCTGCCATTAATATAATGTATTATTATTTTTGTAGATATAACTTCATTGCTCTGGCATAAATGGTTTGGAGTGATACTATCTTATTTATAGTGCAATTATTTGAAATATTTCTCATATACATTTATATAGATAGAGAGATTTGTGTTGAGAACATTTCAGTCATCACATATGGCTTTGAGAGCATTACAGAAGGAGCATGCATCTTCAGATACCTCTTATTTTTATTCCAAGATCCAATATATTATTTTTCCCCTTTATGGTCTTTAGGGATGGAACCTAGGAATGTGTACACCATAGGCAAGCCTTATACCTCTTTTAATTTTTTTTCCATTTAGAGAAATGTTTATGTTTTTTGGGTTACATTTCTCAATGATAAATGGTTGGTATCCTTTTCATTTGAGAACATCTTCATTTCCACTCCTTTACTGAAAGTTATTTTTGCTGAATATAAAATATAGAATTTCACACATTTAAGATGAGATAGTAAAATTTTGTAGCATTACTCTTTCAAAATATCTGTTAAGCCCATCATTTATTTGCATTCACATTTCTATAATAAGAGCAGTGGCGTTGACTAGAGCTAATGCTAAGACTTCTGATGTGGTACATTGCAGATGGAATAAATCATAATATTCTGGGTGGAGACCCATATCAATATTTTTAAATGCTTCTCCAAGTGATTTCAATGTGTAGCAAGACTCAAACTGTTGCCCATTTACAGCTGGACACTTTTGCCTGGATTGGCAGTTTATATGTGTAGTTTGTTCTAAGTCAATATTTGTTTAAAGAAACCAACTTAAGTATAAATTGACATTATAATGATAAGTTTTTAAATAATTCTATAGCACTTAAATAGTGCCCTAACTTATGGAAGAGATTTAGTTCTACAGTTTAATTTCATAAGCTCATATTGAGACTTATTATATAGGGGTATTGAACTTGTTTAACTCAATAAGACATAATTCCTGCCATTGGGTATCTTATGCTTTACTGAGAAAGACAGGCTCATGATGAGATTTTTAAATTTTATTGTAGTTGGCAGAAGCCACAGAATTTTGTGTAAGATAGTCAGAGGTGATTAATATTTGCCTGGGTAGTGAAGCAAAGGAGACGTTAACATAGTCTCTTGCGACATTTTTGGGAAAGAGTCAATGAGTTTCAGATATGAGGAAATGACTGGTTTTCCCTAAATAGGAGAGATTGTCATTGGTCACCTTCAAGGAGTGGTACAACCCTGGTTGTCAGAGACCTATCACTTGAAACCTGGAGGGTTCACCTAGATGCTTTTTCTGTTGTGCTCCTCAAAACAGTTTGTGATGTCATTGGGTGTGGATGATTGCCATTTAATACAGGAAGAATGCAAGGCTCAGAGACATTAAGTGATTTTCTTTTCAGTGTTACATAGCCAGTCGACAGGAATGTGGGGACTGATTTCCTACATTTGCTACACTGTGAGGGCATGCAAAGCAAGTTTGGGCCAGCTTCCTGAGGGCCTTCCATTCAAGGCAGAAGAGTTTAGACATTCTTGACAGGCTATGGGAAGCCATGGAAAGATTTTGAACAGTGGGAGTGACTGTGCATGTTGACTGGTCTTTGCCACTTGAGTACTCACTGTTTGGCACTTATAAAGCAAGCTGACAAGTTAGTTTTACACCCCTATCAGCAAGTCAGAACCTGGTAGTTTGTGGTCAAACTGTTTATGTACTTTCTTTTAACAGTTTTTCTCTCAGCCGCTTTCTGCTTTATTTAACGGCATTCCAGTCATTTCCATCTGTCCTCTATTAGTGGCCAACCTTAAAGGAGCCCTGGCGTGTCCCTCCATCCTATCCTGCCTTAATGAGAAAACGGAGTTCTTTAATTCTGAAATCAGACCCAGCCAAACAAGCAAAGACACAATCGCTTTGGACATGGAACACTGAAATGGTGATTAATCTTCTTCCTGAACATTCTTGTCAAACGCTTACTTCGCCTCGCACTTTCTTCATTTCTCAATAAACATCTGGCATGCAGCTCCCCCCCTCCTCTCTACATGTTGCCTAATTTCTTCCCTCCTCTTTTCTTGTCTTCTAATTTTGCTACTTGGGGAAGAAAATTCTAAAAGCAAGATGAGGATGTCATGGAGCCAGATGCCTGGTGTTATCTTCCAGATCCCTCATACAACATTGTGACAGAGGTCAGGATAGAGACCACTCCCTTTATGACAAGGCAGAAAATATATATCACAAAATAAATGAAAGTTAACGAAAGGACAAAATGAACAAAGATCTGGGGCTTCCAATGGTCTGTGCAGTACTATGCTTTACAAGCTACAATTTTTAATGATGCAGTTCCTGAGTGATGCTCATGGAATTGGTGAGGATGTAGAGGTATTAAATTGTAAAGCTATCTTGGTTCCTTTTGGTATGGAAAGAGTCAAGACACACAGGGTTGCGAGACTTCTTAGAATACTGCTTTCTTTTATTTTGTTTGTTTTGGTTTTGGTTTTAGACTTTTCATTTTGAAATAATTTTAGACTCATAAGAAGTTGAAAAAATTGGACAGAGAGTTCCCATGTATTCTTTACCCAAGCTCCCTCAATGATAACATTTTACATAACCATGCTAAAATTTCAACACCAAGAATTCATTTTAGTACAAAATACACTTTAATTATGGTCTGAACAGCTCTAGCAAATTTTATGTTGTAGCTATTGGGAGACAGGACTTTTAGGGAACTAATTAAGGTTATATGAGGTCACAATTGGCGAATCTTAATCCTGTGAATTGGTGTCACAATAAGGTAGGAAAAGAGGGGCTGAAGAGATGGATCAGCAGGCAAAGGCATTGGCGACTCTTTCAGAGAGTCAATGTTTGATTCCTAACACCCACACGGCAGCTCACAGCTTTGTGTGTCTGTATTATCAGGACACTTGATACTCTCTTCTGACCTCTGAGGTCACTGGATACACATGTCATGCATGCATGCATACATACATACAGGCAAAACATCTAAACACATGACATAAAATTACAAAAGGGAGGAAGAGTCACTGAAGACTTCCCCCAAGTGCAAAGGCAAGGTCATGGAAAGGCATAGAGAAAAGGCAGCTTTCTACAAGACAGAAAGAGAAACCCAATCAGAAACCAACTATGATATGGTGATAATGGACTTTTTACTTGCAGAACTACAAGGAAATAAAAGTGTTTATTAAACCATTCAGTCTGTGGTACTTTGTTATCTCAGCCCAAGAAGATGAATGCAATCATATTCCATTTTACTAGCTTTTATATTCAGGGGGTTCCTTTTTTGGCATATAGTACTAAGTTTTCTGAGGCTGCTATAAGTACCACAGTCTTTGTGACTTTAAGAACAGAAATGTACATAGGCACAGGGAAAATTTTCCTGAAGAGAACACCCATAGCTTATGCTCCAAGATCAAGAATTGACAAATGGGACCTCATAAAATTACAAAGCTTCTGTAAGGGAAAGGACACTGTCAATAGGACAAAACGGTGATCAACAGATTGGGAAAAGATCATTACCAATCCTACATCTGATAGAGGGCTAATATCCAATATATACAAAAAACTCAAGAAGTTAGACTCCAAGCCAGGCATGGTGGCACATGCCTTTAATCCCAGTACTTGGGAGGCAGAGGCAGGCGGATTTCTGAGTTCGAGGCCAGTCTGGTCTATAGAGTGAGTTCCAGGACAGCTAGGGCTACACAGAGAAACCCTGTCTCGAAAAAAACAAAACAAAACAAAAACCCAAAAGAAGAAGAAGAAGAAGAAGAAGAAGAAGAAGAAGAAGAAGAAGAAGAAGAAGAAGAAGAAGAAGAAGAAGAAATTAGACTCCAGAGAACTAAATAACCCTATTAAAATGGGGTATAGAGCTAAACAAAGAATTCTTAGCTGAGGAATACCGAATGGCTGAGAAGCACCTAAAGAAATGTTCAACGTCTTTAGTCATCAGGGAAATGCAAATCAAAACAACCCTGAGATTGCATCTCACACCAGTCAGAATGGCTAAGATCAAAATCTTAGGTGACAGTAGATGCTGGCTAGGATGAGCAAAAAAAAAAAAAAAAAAAAAAAAAAAAAAGGAATACTCATCCACTACTGGTGAGATTGCAAGTGGTACAACCACTCTGGAAATCATTTTGGCAGTTCCTCAGAAAATTGGACATAGTACTACCTGAGGACCCAGCCATACTACTTCTGGGCATATATCCAGAAGATGCTCTAACATGTAATTAGGGCACTTGCTCCACTAGGTTCATAGCAGCCTTATTTATAATAGTTAGAAGCTGGAAAGAACCCAGATGTCCTTCAACAGAGGAATAGATACAGAAAATGTGGTACATTTGCACAATGGAATACTACTCAGCCATTAAAAACAATGAATTTACAAAATTTGTAGGCAAACAGATAGGACTAGAAAATGCCATCCTGAGTAAAGTAAACCAATCACAAAAGAAAACACATGGTATGCACTCACTGATAAGTGCATACTAGCGGAAAAGCTCCAAATAACCAGGATACAATTCACAGACCAAATGAAGTTCAAGAAGAAGGAAGACCAAAGTATGAATACTTTAGTCCTTCTTAAGAAAAGGGAACAAAATACCTATGGGAGGAGATACAGAGACAAAGTGTGGAGTAAAGACTGAAGGAAAGACCATTCAGAGACTGCTTCACCTGGTGATCCATCCCATATACAGTCACCAAATGCAGACACTGTTGTGGATGCCAAGAAGTGCTTGCTGACAGGAGCCCGATATAGCTGTGTTCTGAGAGGCTCTGCCAGTGCCTGACATATTCAGAGGTGGATGCTCTTAGCCAACCATTAGACTGAGCACAAGGTCCCCAATAGGGAAGCTAGAGAAAGGACTGAAGGAATTGAAGGAGCTTGCAGTCCTATAGGAGGAACATATTGTTGTTCCAACCAATACCCCCAGACCTCCCAGGGACTAAACCACCAACTAAAGAGTACACATGGAGGGACCCATGGCTCCAGCTGCCTATGTAGCTGAGGATGGCCTTGTTGGACATCAATGGGAGGAGAGGCCCTTGGTCCTGAGAAGGCTCAATGACCAAGTGTAGGTGAATCCGAAGACAGGGAAGCAGGAGTGGGTCGGTTGGTAAGGAGGGGGAAGGGGGATAGGATATCAGGTTTTGGGAGGGGAAACCAGGAAAGGGGATAATATTTGAAATGTAAATAAAGGAAATATCTAATAAAAGAAAAAGAACAGAAACATAGTTTTCACAGTTCTGGAAGCTAAATGTCCAAGTGAAGATGCTAGCAGAGTTGACTTCAATGAGGCTCCTCTCTTTGCCTTGTACATGGTTACTACTTGTTGTCAGTTTTTTACATGGTTATTACTGTGTGCATGCATGCATGCATGCATGCATCTGGTGTCTCTCAGTTCCTGAGCCCCCTTCAAAATTATGCTCATTTATTTATTTTTAAAATTATATATTTAAAATGATATCTAAGCAGATTGGATTAAGGCCAACTTCACTGGCCTCTCTTCAACCCATCACCTCTTTTTTTTTTTTTTTTTTTTTTTTTTTTTGGTTTTTCGAGACAGGGTTTCTCTGTGTAGCCCTGGCTGTCCTGGAACTCACTTTGTAGACCAGGCTAGCCTTGAACTCAGAAATCCGCCTGCCTCTGCCTCCCGAGTGCTGGGATTAAAGGCGTGCGCCACCACGCCCGGCTTATCCCCATCACCTCTTTAAAGACTCCGCCTTCACAAATAGCCATGTTTTTGAGGTTCTGAGGCTCCAACATGAATTTTTGTCTGCACAATCCAATCTTTTAACAACTGCTGTGATAGTTTATTGTATGAAGAGTTGTTAACCAACAGTCCAAGAGAAGAGTGTTCTATGAACACAAATCCTCTTGTGCTTCAACTTCATACTTAAACAATCCTTTATCCACTCTCCCTGGCACTATTTATTTTTCCATCACGAAAATTCCTTTTTGTGTGTTCAACAAAATTTTATTTATGGTCAGGTCCATCTGAGCATAATTTCTCCATAATTTCTGGGTGAGTCTGGCTCAGGTCTTTCTCCTTATACTTAGGCCTAGTTGGAATTTGCATCCATATGCTTTCTCAGTGAGTCTTCCTGATTCTTTGCCCTTTAACACCTTTCTGTACACAGAACCAGTTGATAGGCACACCAAAAGACCTTTGTGGCCCTCACCCAAACAATTCCAAAGCCCTCTAAAATCCCTATGACATACTGGTTACCACTGGATTGGATCACCTACCCTAGTCTTGCCAATTACTAACCAACACTGAGTATTTGAAGAACTGACCTGCTTACCACCCGACCTGACCTGAAATTCACCCAGGTTTGGGAAACAGCAAAAATGAGACCAAGCCTCCATCTGACACAGGCCACCTAGAATGTCATAAGTAACTCAGTTGAGTAATTGCATCAATTAGCTTGGCCTGTAGGTTAAGTGTGTGTGGGCATTTTCTTGATTAATGATTGATATGGAAGGGGCTATCCCACTGTGGGTAGTTCTATCTTTAGGCAAGTGGTCCTGCATGCTATAAGAAAACAGGCTGAGCAAACAGCCTCCCTCCATGCCTCTTGTTTCAATTCCTGCCCCCAGGTTCCTGCATTTCGTTCCTGCCCTGGCCTCCCTCAGTGATGACCTATAACCTGTGAGGTGAAAATAAACCCTTTCTTCCCAAGTCGCTTTGGGACACGGTGTTTATTACAGCAACAGGAAGTTAGGACAGAAATTGGTACTAGAGAATGTGATATTGCTGTGAAAGACATGACCATGTTGTCTTTCAGAGGATTGCAGAAGGGTTTTGGAAAATGGGCTAGAAAAGCCACTGAGTACCTGGACCTTAGTAGCCTCCTCTCTGAGAGCTCAAAAGATAGCAATGTTGAGAGAGGTCTAAATGATGGTGGCTTGGTGTATTGAGTTTCAGGGGAAGCAAAGACTCTGTCAAGGTCATTTGTATGATATTTTGAATTAATACTATGTCGATTCTGGTCATCTGGAGATGTGAATTGGCTGTAATTAAGAAGAGATCAGCATCTCTTTTCCTCCCGTGTGCCACTTTAGACCCCATTGTCATCATGGGACACCTTTCTACTTGGAGTTATCAGTATTATAAGAACAAGCCATACCCAGAATCTTGCTTCCATTGATGTGTATCTGATGCTAAGGTCTGCATCTTTGACTTGAGACAGAAAAAGGCAAAAGCTGATGAATTTCTGCTTCGTGGCCACATGGTGAAAGATGAGTCTGAGCAACTCTCTTCCAATGCCTTGAAAGCTGCCTGTATTTATGGCAGCAAATACATGGTAAAGAGTTGTGGCAAGGATGGCTTTAATATTCGAGTGAGGCTCCATTCTTTCCATGTCATGCAGATCAACAAGTTGTTGTTCATGCTGAGGCTGGCAGGCTCCAGCAAACTATACATGGTGCCTTGGGAAGCCCCAAGGCACAGTGACAAGGGTTCACATTGGCTAGGTCATTATTGTTAAGTCTGAAACCCTGGAGCAAATGGCTGAGGTGCCTATTTAACACATCAAAGTGAACCTGGTCATGAGGTCCTTCATTATCCCTTAGTCCTTGCCTGTTATAGGTATGGCTGGTCTACTCCACCTTCTACCCTAAACTTCTCCAGTCCAGGGGCTGGACTGCCCATTTCCAGCTGCCCTTCCCTATATAATACAGCCATTTTAGTTAACTGTCTCTTTGGTGTACCCTGTACTCTCTTGGCCTCTTGTTTTCCTGGTCCCTGGCTCTCCCCTCCATCCTCTCTTCTTTCTTCATATGGTTTGGCCCAGGGTCATGTCTACTTGACTCTCCCAGATGTCCCTGCTTCTGGCTATGTTTTCCCTTTTATCTACAATAAACTTTCTCAATACCCAGGAGGAGTCAGTGTCCTTCCCTACTCCTCTATTTCATTTTATTTTTCAAGCATCTGGTGCTGAAACCCAGGAGTTCCATAAATGAGTGCCCTCCTGGGGAACTCAGCTTCCCTGAACCAAGTTGCTGGTCTGACTCTCCTAACGTATTTATGGATCATTTGTTTCTGCTGGCTTTTGCTTCCCACCAAACTTGATTCTAGAGTCTTCCTCTTCAGTTGCTTCTTCCCTCCACTTTTAATCTAACCATCCACCTCTCTTTGCCAACTCAGTAAGTGTCCTCTCTGTCTCTAGTTTCTGGAGCCTGCTATCTTCTTTGGGGCAATCACCAACCATGTGGGCATCTCCCTGCTATGCCCTATAGAGCTCCATCATGTGGCAACTCTTCTTACTAAGACACTTGCTCCTCTTCCTTGATTGGAATCCTCCCTTTTCCAAAAGCCTCTCCCAGTGCACCTCTTACGCTGTTTTCTCCTTTATTTGCTTTAACCACTTTTCTCTTTCCTTCTATTTGGTAAGTGCAACTACAGAGCTCCCTGCTTTGTCTACCTTTATTCTGCAAGCCACACTGGTGTACCAGGGAGCTTTCTCCCACACTCCTGGGCCCTTACCAGGTGGAAAGGGATGCTTATCCTCTGTGATTTGGGACATTTCTCTCTGACAATCTCTCAGTCTGCTTGGAGATGCCTTAGATTAAAGTTCTTGTTACTATTTGCTCCTTCATGGCCCCTCTCAGCTCCTTCCTAGAACTTCCTCACCTTCCCCTAGCAGCTATCTACTAAGTTTCACAGCTTCTTTACACTCTCATGTGACCCTTTCTTTGTCCCTCTTCCCTCAGAGCTTCCTGGTCTATCTCTCATTGTGCCCTCCTAGGCCTATACATTGCAGGTTTCCTTGCCTTCCCCTAGGAGCTGCTTGCTAAGATGTCCTTCTGGGCCTCTGTCACCTTGTCCCTCCTGTTTCTCAGTCCCTCCTGGAAGCATTGCAGCTTCTCTATGCACATGTAGCTTCTACAATATTAGAGCCCCTCCTTGGGTAGAATTCCTGCTGGTTCCTCTTTATCCCTTATGGATATACAGTACTCTGTCTCTTAGCACCCTCTTGGAGCTTATTGGAACTCTCCCTCTGGCAGAGTTCATTTTGTGGCCCTTCCCTATTCTCTCACTGGACTCAATTTCTTTTGCAGATTCATAGATTTTCTTAAAGTGTTACTGTTATACTAAAAATGGCATGACCTCAGTATAGCTCAATGGCCAAAGATGGGCAAACCTGAGTTCTAAATTCTCACAGATTGTGACAACTTCTGCCACTGCACAAGCTAACAACTCCAAAGTCTCTTTTTTTCCAGCATTTTTTATTAGATATTTTCTTAATTTACATTTCAACTGCTATCCCGAAAATCCACTCCCCCATCCCCCCTCCCTGCTCCCCTGCCCACCCACTCCAACTTCTTGGCCCTGGCGTTCCCCTGTATTGGGGCATATAAAGATTGCAGTACCAAGGGGCCTCTCCTCCCAACGATGGCCGACTAGGCCATCTTCTGCTACATATGGAGCTAGAGACACGAGTTCTGGGGGTTCTGATTAGTTCATATTGTTGTTCTTCTAGGGTTGCAGACCCCTTCAGCTCT
>LR749899.1:1265238-1300238 GCA_902729485.2 Mus minutoides
GAGCATCCACTTCTGTGGGAGTCAGTTATATCAGGGTCCCTTCAGTAAACACTTGCTGTCCTATGCGATAGTGTCTGAGTTTAGTGACTGATTATGGGATGGATCCCCGGTGGGTTAGTCTCTGTATGGTCCATCCTTTCATCTTAGCTCTAAACTTTGTCTCTGTAACTCCTTTCATGGGTATTTTGTTTCCTATTCACAGGAGGAATGAAGTATCCACGTGCTGGTCTTCCTTCTTGATTTTCTTGTGTTTTGCAGATCGTATCTTGGGTATTCTAAGTTTCTGGGCTAATATCCATTTATCAGTGAGCACATGTCCAATGACTTCTTTTGTGATTGGGTTACCTCACTAAAGATTATGTCCTCCAGATTCGTCCATTTGCCCAAGAATTTCATAAATTCATTTTTTAAATAGCAGAATAGTACTCCATTGTGTAAATGTACCACATTTTATGTATCCATTCCTCTGTTGAGGGACAACTGGGTTCTTTCCAGCTTCTGTCTATTATAAATAAGGCTGCTATGAACATAGTGGAACATGTGTCCTTGTTACCAGTTGGAACATCTTCTGGGTATATGCCCAGGAGAGGTATTGCAGGATCTTTCGGTAGTACTATGTCCAATTTTCTGAGAAAACGCCAGACTGACTTCCAGAGTGGTTGTACAAGCTTGCAATCCCACCAGCAATGGAGGAGTGTTCCTCTTTCTCCACATCCTTGCCAGCATCTGCTGTCACCTGAATTTTTGATCTTAGCCATTCTGACTGTTGTAAGGTGGAATCTCAGTGTTGTTTTGATTTGCATTTCCCTGATGATTAAGGATGTTGAACATTTTTTCATATGTTTCTCAGCCATTCAAAATTCCTCAGTTGAGAATTCTTTGTTTAGCTCTGTACCCCATTTTTTAAATGGGATTATTCGTTTTTCTGGAGTCCAGCTTCTTTAGCTCTTTGTAGATGTTGGATATTAGTCCCCTATCCAATTTAGGATTGGTAAAAATCCTTTCCCAATCTGTTGGTGGCCATTTTGTCTTGCTGACTGTGTCTTTTGCCTTACAGAAGCTTTGCAATTTCATAAGGTCCCATTTGTCAATGCTTGATCTGACCGCACAGGCCATTGCTGTTCTGTTTAGCAAAATTTCCCCTGTGCCCACACCTTCGAGGGTTTTCCCCACTTTCCCCTCTATAAATTTCAGTGTCTCTGGTTTTATGTGGAGGTCTTTGATCCACTTAGACTTAAGCTTTGTACAAGGGGATAAGAATGGGTCAATTCCCATTCTTCTACATGATAACCGCCAGTTGTGCCAGCACCATTTGTTGAAAATGCTGTCCTTATTCCACTGGATGGTTTTAGCTCCCTTGTCAAAGATCAAGTGTCCATAGGTGTGTGGATTCATTTCTGGGTCTTCAATTCTATTCCATTCATCTATCTGTCTGTTGCTGTACCAGTACCATGCAGTTTTAATCACAATTGCTCTGTAGTACAGCTTAATGTCAGGCATGGTGATTCCCCCAGAGGTTCTTTTATTGTTGAGAAGAGTTTTTGCTATCCAAGGTTTTTTATTATTCCAGATGAATTTGCAAACTGCCCTTTCTATCTCAGTGAAGAATTGAGTTGGGATTTTGATGGGGATTGCGTTGAATCTGTAGATTGCTTTCGGCACGATAACCATTTTGACTATATTCATCCTGCCAATCCATGAGCATGGGAGATCTTTCCATCATCTGAGATCTTCTTCAATTTCTTTCTTCAGAGACTTGAATTTCTTGTACAGGTCTTTCACTTCTTTAGTTAGAGTCACACCAAGGTATTTTATAGTATTTGTGACTATTGTGAAGGGTGTTGTTTCCCTAATTTCTTTCTCAGCCCTTTTATCCTTTGTGTAGAGAGAGGCCATTGATTTGTTTGAGATAATTTTATATCCAGGTACTTCACTGAAACTGTTTATCAGGTTTAGGAGTTCTCTGGTGGAATTTTTGTGGTACCTAATATATACTATCATATCATCTGCAAACAGTGATATTTTAACTTCTTCCTTTCCAATTTGTATCCCCTTGATCTCCTTTTGTTGTCGAATTGCTCTGGCTAGGACTTCAAGTACTATATTGAATAGGTAGGGGGAAAGTGGGCAGCCTCGTCTAGTCCCTGATTTTAATGGATTGCTTCCAGCTTCTCTCCATTCACTTTGATGTTGGCTACTGGTTTGCTCTATATTGCTTTTATTATGTTTAGGTATTGGCCTTGAATTCCTGATCTTTTCAAGACATTTATCATGAAAGGGTGTTGGATTTTGTCAAATGCTATCTCAGCATCTAACGAGATGATCCTGTGGTTTTTGTCTTTGAGTTTGTTTATATAGTGGATTACGTTGATGGATTTCCGTACATTAAGCCATCCCTTCATTCCTGGGATGAAGCCTACTTGGTCATGATGGATGATCGTTTTGATGTGTTCTTGGATGCGGTTTGCAAGGATTTTATTGAGTATTTTTGCATTGATATTCATGAGGGAAATTGGTCTGAAGTTCTCTTTCTTTGTTGGATCTTTGTGTGGTTTAGGTATCAGAGTAATTGTGGCTTCTCAGAATGAATTGGGTAGAGTACCTTCTGTTTCTATTTCGTGGAATAGTTTGAGGAGAGTTGGAATTAGGTCTTCTTTGAAGGTCTGATAGAACTCTGCACTAAACCCCTCTGGTCCTGGGCTTTTTTTGGTTGGGAGACTATTGATGACTGCTTCTATTTTTTTTTAGGGGAAATGGGACTGTTTAGATTGTTAATCTGATCCTGGCTTAACTTTGGTACCTGGTATCTATCTAGGAAATGGTCCATTTCCTCCAGGTTTTCTAGCTTTGTTGAGTATAGCCTTTTGTAGTAGGATCTGATGATGTTTTGGATTTCCTCGGGTTCTGTTGTTATGTCTCCTTTTTCATTTCTGATTTTGTTAATTAAGTTACTGTTCTTGTGCCCTCTAGTGAGTCTGGCTAAGGGTTTATCTATCTTGTTTATTTTCTCAAAGAACCAGCTCCTGGTTTGGTTGATTCTTTGAACAGTTCTTTTTGTTTCTACTTGGTTGGTTTTGGCCCTGAGTTTGATTATTTCCTGTCATCTACTCCTCTTGGCTGAATTTGCGTCCTTTAGTTCTAGAGCTTCTAGGTGTGCTGTCAAGTTACTAGTGTATGCTCTCTCTAGTTTCTTTTGTGAGGCACTCAGGGAAATGAGTTTTCCTCTTAGGACTGCCTTCACTGTGTCCCATGAGTTTGGGTATGTTGTGGCTTCATTCTCATTAAACTCTAGAAAGTCTTTAACTTCTTTCTTTATTTCATCCTTGACTAAGGAATCATTGAGTAGAGTGTTGTTCAGTTTCTATGAGAATGTTCGCTTTCTATTATTTATGTTGTTATTGAAGATCAGCCTTAGTCCATGGTGTTCAGATAGGATGCATGGGATAATTTCAATATTTTTGTATCTGTGGAGGCCTGTTTTGTGACCAATTATATGGTCAATTTTGGAAGAGGTACCATGTGGTGCTGAGAAGAAGGTATATCCTTTTGTTTTAGGATAAAATGTTCTGTAGATATCTGTTAAATCCATTTGTTTCATGACTTCTGTCAGTGTCCATGTGTCTCTGTTTAGTTTCTGTTTCCACGATCTGTCCATTAGTGAGAGTGGGAAGTTGAAGTCTCCCACTATTATTGTGTGAGGTGCAATGTGTGCTTTGAGCTTTTCTACAGTTTCTTTAATGAATGTGGCTGCCCTTGTATTTGGAGCATAGATATTCAGAATTGAAAGTTCATCTTGGTTGATTTTACCTTTTATGAGTATGAAGTGCCCCTCCTTGCCTTTTTTGATAACTTTGGGTTGAAAGTCAATTTTATCCGATATTACAATGGCTACTCCAGCTTTTTTCTTTGGACCATTTGCTTGGAAAACTGTTTTCCAGCCTTTCACCCTAAGGTAATGTCTGTCTTTTTCCCTAAGGTGCGTTTCATGTAAGCAGCAAAACGTTGGGTCCTGTTTGAGTAGCCAGTCTATTAGTCTATGTCTTTTTATTGGGTTATTGAGTCCATTGATGTTAAGAGAAATTTTTAAAAAGTAGTTGTTGGGGGGGGTGGTGAGAAGGCTCAGCGGGTAAGAGCACCCGACTGCTCTTCTGAAGGTGATAAGTTCAAATCCCAGCAACCACATGGTGGCTCACAACCAACCGTAATGAAATCTGGCTCCCTCTTCTGGAGTGTCTGAAGACAGCTACAGTGTACTCACATAAAAAAAAAGTAGTTGTTGCTTCCTGTTATTTTTGTTGTTAAAGTTGGGGTTCTGTTCTTGGGGCTGTCTTCTTTTAGGATTGTTGAAGAATTACTTTTTAGTTTTAGTTTTTTCTATGGTGTAGTTTCCGTCCTGTTTTGGTGGTTTCCCTTTATTTTCCTTTGAACGACTGGATTCGTGGAAAGATATTGTGGGAATTTGGGTTTATCATGGAATACTTTGATTGCTCCATCTATGGTAATTGAGACTTTTGCTGGATATAGTAACCTGGGTTGGCATTTGTGTTCTCTTAGGGTCTGTATAACATCTGTCCAGGATCTTCTGGCTTTCATAGTCTCAGGTGAGAAGTCTGGTGTTATTCTAATAGGCCTGCCTTTATATGTTACTTGACCATTTTCCCTTACTGCTTTTAATTTCTATCTTTATTTAGTGCATTTGTTGTTTTGATTATTATGTGTCGGGAGGAATTTCTATTTGGAGTTCTGTAGGCTTCTTGTATGTTCATGGGCATCTCTTTCTTTAGGTTTGGGAAGTTTTCTTCTATTATTTTGTTGAAGATATTTGCTGGACCTTTAAGTTGAAAATCTTCTTTTTCATCTATTCCTATTATCCGTAGGTTTGGTCTTGTCATTGTGTTCTGGACTTCCTGGATGTTTTGAGTTAGGATCTTTTTGCATTTTGCATTTTCTTTGATTGTTGTGCCCATGTTCTCTATGGAATCTTCTGCACCTGAGATTCTCTCTTCGATCTCTTGTATTCTGTTGCTGATGCTCACATCTATGATTCTTGATTTCTTTCCTAGTGTTTCTATCTTCAAAGTTGTCTCACTTTGGGTTTTCTTTATTATTTCTATTTCCCTTCTTATGTCCTAGATGGTTTTGTTCAATTCCATTACCTCTTTGGTTGTCTTTTCCTGTAGTTCTTTAAAGGATTTTGTGCTTCCTCTTTAAGGAGTTTTACCTCTTTAGCAGTGTTCTCCTGCATTTCTTTAAGTGAGTTATTCAAGTCCTTCTTAATGTCCTCTACCAGCACCATGAGTGCTACATCCACTCCAGAAGCAACCCAAGTAACAGACTGGAAAGTCTGAGCGCAGTCCCAAGGCAAAAAGCTCAGGGAAACTTAGTCTCCTGGAATTGTGGCATCCTGTACAAAGAATCCTCCAACGTCCTTGCATTAGTTGGTAAACAGATCTGTGTGGTTTCCCCTAATATTGCTTCATTATAAGTGCTTCTAAGGATTCATATTTTAACATATAGCCAAGTTATATTCTAGGCAGTCCTTGATCCAACCTTGAGCATGTATAGCTAAGTCACTGCCCTACACAGGAATTCACCACTACCTAGGAATAAGGAAGTTTGTGACCTGAGAAGGAACCAGACTAGATACTTAAAACTATAGCTAGCTGAGTTACACCCAGATACAAGTATTTACAATGGCCTAGTGGGAAGGTGGACTATGACAAGGGCAGGAAGCCCTTGCCCCTGGCTTCTAAGTTTAAGCTGACCTCAGGTGGAATTGTTTTTGATCCCAGTTGTTAATCTTGAATCTTATCCCAGTTGGTTCTTGCCAGTCCTTCCCCAATTTCATTACTGTTTTGTTATCTTGCTGGTGTGTCACCTAACTTCCCCATTTTCTTGTGTATAAAAGTCTGATGCTCAATTTGACAAATTACATTCAGATCCACACTCCTTCCTGTTGCGTCTGTTTGTCACCCCACTTCTGCCGACTCCATGCCTATCTGTCTGAACCCCTGATCCCCACGGATTGAGGGGGCCGACTAGGCCCTGGTCTGTGGCACATGAGATATGATTTTAAATCTGTGTCTTGCTTTTTGGGTGTGTTGGGGTATCCAGGACTGGCTGAATTTCGAGTGCTGGGTTCTGATGAAGGTAAGTTGTCTTGGTTTCTGTTATTGAGATTCTTACATTTGCCTTTCGCCATCTGGTAATCTCTGGAGTTGGTTGTTATAGTTGTCTCTGGTTGGAGCTTGTTCCTCCTGTGATTCTGTTGGCCTCTGTCAGCAGACCCGGGAGCCCAGCTCTCTCCTAAATCTCAGTGGTTGGAGTAGTCTCTGCAGGCAAGCTCTCCTCTTGCAGGGAAGGTGCACCGAGTTTTGGTGTTCAGACCTGCCTCTTAGGTAAAGTTGAAGACCCTATATAGGGCCTGTTCTAGAAGATGTGTTGCCTCTGCAGTCTGCACACTCACCTGCACAGACTGGTCTCTGTGGGACCCTTTGTAGTTCGTGAGCTGACTTGACCAGACTTATCTTTGGGACCCAAAGTGGCTCTTTCACAAGTTCCTGCAGGGAAAGCCCTCCCCGGCAGAGAACTCTCCTCAGGTGGGGAGGGTACCCGGATGTCTAGAGCCCAAAGCTGGGTCTTTCCCAAAAGGTGTGCTGCTCAGCCATTTGCTCACTCACCCTTTGCGGTCTGTGAGCTGACCTGTGCAGACTGGTCTCTGAGCAACCTGGGACCCAATATAGCTCTCTCACAAGTTTCAGCAGGGAAAGCCCTCCCAGGGGGAGAACTCTCCTCAGGCAGGGAGGGAGCCTGGATGTCTAGAGCCCAAAGCTGTGTCTGTCCCAAAAGGTGCGTTGTTCAGCCGTTTGCTCACTTACCCTTTGCAGTCCATGAGCTGACCTGCGCAGATTGGGTCTGAGTGACCTGGAACCCAAGCAGGCTCTCTCACAAGTTCAATTTTTCCTTTTATTAAAAATACTTTTCTCATACTGTACACCCTAATGCACTTTCCCCTCCCTCTGCTCCTCCCAGTTCCTCCATCCAGATGCACTCCCTTTCTGTCTGTTTTTAACACAGACAGAAAATAAGAATAGGGTTAACAGTAGATAAGAATAGGGTTCTAAGAGATACCAAAAAAGTATATATATATATTCCCATTTGCTGCAGGAGGAAGTCTTTCTGATGATAAATGAATAGGGCACTGATCTATGAGTGTAGCTGAATGACATAAGTCAACATTATATTGTTACTTTTTTGACCACTAATATCTGATTTTAAACTAGTTCTCTAGGATATCTAGTGTCTATTTTTTTTCAGTCACCTAAACAGTGTCAAGAATAGGTTCTATCTCATGGAGTGGCTCTTAAGTCAAATCAGACAGTCCTGGACTACTCTTAGAAGTTCTTTGACACCACTGCCCTAGCATATCTTGCATATGGAACATAGCTCAAAGGTTTTATGGCTGGATTGGTGTTTATGATTCTCTTTCTGTAGCCTGCAGAGTACTCTTCCACATCAAAAACACTAAAACATAAGGATAAAGGCTTCATGTAGGCATCAACTCAACTTCACTTTCAAAGAGCTATGTGGGTGTTGTCCTAGGCAATGGGACCAAAAGGTCCGTTGGCAGAGGGTAAACCATTGTTTTAGCAACAGCCTGGATTTTTCTTGTGTTTTCATGGATGCTTTTGCCCAACAACTCAAATGAATGAAGCCCAGTCCTTGTACTGGAAGCCTCTTTTGGTGACAAGAGAATGGCAGTTGGAACTCCTTATCCCCATCATTAGGACACTTTGCCTTCCTATAATTTAGGAAGTTTCTACTGCACTAGGTTTCCATATCATGCCTCAATTTTCCTTCAGTTCCAGCTATCTCTCCCAGGATTATTTTCCTCTATCCTATCTCCCATCCGACTTCTTACCTGATATAACCATTCACTTTCCCATAGGCTTACTAGTCCATCTGTAAAATCTATTTTATTCTCCCTCACAGGGAGATCCATGTGTTCTGCCACCCCAGTTCACTTCTCTATACAGAACCTCTCTGGGTATCTGGATTGTAGGTTAGTTATTACTATTTAGTGACTAATATCCACATATAAGTGAATACATAACATTTATATTTCTAGGCATTGGTTATTTCACTCTGTGATATATTTCTCTTTTTCTGGCCACATGTAATCAGATTAACTTTATTATAGTCATTGGTTACTCTCTCACTAATAACAACATACTAAGTTAAGCTGTTTTAACATCTAACAAAATGCATTTTATTTGGAATTAGATGCTAATGCTGGGAGATGACTTCATGGAGTTATGCTTATAGAATCTGTTGAACCTCTGAGGTTAGTACTGAGTTCTCAGGAACCTCTCAATGGCTTAGAAGTAAACCAGAGCATAGGTACAGACTAAAACATTCTGTTATCTTTTCTTCTATGACTTCTTTCCCACAGTCTTCCTTCCTCCCTTCCTCCCTTCCTCCCTTCCTCCCTTCCTCCCTTCCTCCCTTCCTCCCTTCCTCCCTTCCTCCCTTCCTCCCTTCCTCCCTTCCTCCCTTCCTCCCTTCCTCCCTTCCTTCCTTCCTTCCTTCCTTCCTTCCTTCCTTCCTTCCTTCCTTCCTTCCTTCCTCCCTTCCCCTTCCCCCCTCTCTCTTTCTCTCCCTTTCATTTCTTTTCTTTTTTATTGGATATTTTCTTTATTTACATTTCAAATGTTATCCCCTTTCCCTGTTCCCCTATGCTTTTGTTTCCTGCTTCTATGAGGGTGTTCCCCCACCCACCCACCCACCTACCTGCTCCTGCCTCTCTGCCTTTGCATTTCCCTATACTGGGGCATTGAGTCTTCACAGGACCAAGACCTTCTTCTTCCATTGATGCCCAGAAGACCTTACAAGGCCATCTTCTGCTAAATATGTGGCTGGAGCCATGGGTCCTTCCATGTGTATGCCTTGGTTGGTGGTTTAGTCCTTGGGAGCTCTGGGGAGTCTGGTTGGTTGATATTGTTTTTCTTCCTATGGGGTTGCTAATCCCTTTAGTTCCTTCAGTCCTTTCTTTAACCCCTCCATTGGGGACCCTGTGCTCAGTTCAAGGGTTGGCTGTGAGCATCTGCCTCTGTAATTGTCAGAGTCTGGCAGAGTCTCTTAGGAGACAGCTATATTAGGCTCCAGTCAGAAAGCACTTTTTGGCATCCACAATAATGTTTGGTAACTGTATATGAAATGAATCCCAAGGTGGAGCAGTGTCTGGATGGCCATTTCTTGAGTCTCTGCTCCACACTTTGTCTCTGTATTTCCTCCTGTGAGTATTTTGTTCCCCCTTCTAAGAAGGACTTTGGTCTGCCTTCTTCTTGAACTTCTGTGGTCTGTGAATTGTATCTTGGATATTCTGAGCTTTTGGGCTAATATCCACCTATCAGTGAGTACATACCATGTGCGTTCTTTTGTGATTGGGTTACCTCACTCAGGATGATATTTTCTAGTTCCATCCATTTGCCTAAGAGTTTTATGAAGTCATTGTTTTTAATAGCTGAGTAGTACTCCATTGTGTAAGTGTACCACATTTTCTGTATCCATTCCTCTGTGGAGGGACATCTGGGTTCTTTCAGCTTCTGGCTATTATAAATAAGGCTGCTATGAATATAGTGGAGCATGTGTCCTTATTAACTGTTGGAACATCTTCTGGGTATATGCCTAGGAGTGGGTCTTCAAGTAGTACCAAGTCTAATTTTCTGAGGAACTGCCAGACTGATTTCCAGAGTGATTGTACCAGCTTGCAATCCCACCAACAATGAAGGAGTGTTCCTCTTTCTCCACATCCTCATCAGCATCTGCCGTCACCTGAGTCTTTGACCTTAGCCATTCTGACTGTTGTGAGGTGGAATCTCAGGGTTGTTTTGATTTGCATTTCCCTGATGACTAAGGATATGAAGGACATCCACAGTGAAAATTTAAAATTCTGAAGAAAGTGATCGAGAAAGGCATTAGAATAAGCAAAGACCTCCCATACACAGAGATTGCTGGAATTAATACTGTGAAAATGACCATCCTTCCAAAATCTGTGAATATTCAATACAATCCCCTTCAGACACACAATGGCATTCTTAATAGAAATGAAAAGCATTATAAACTTCACATGGAAATCAGAATACTCTGGATAGCCATAGCAATCACGAGTGAAAAGACTAATTCTGAATTATCATACCAGATTTCAAGTTATATTACAGAGCGATAATAAAAAAATATGATATTGGCACAAAAATTGGGGTGTAGATAATTGGACCACAATGGAAGACTCAGTGTTAAGCGTATATAATTATAGGCACCTGATATTCAAAAATGATGTAAAAAGTACCCACTGGAGGAAAGATACCCTCTTTAACAATGCTGCTGAGAAATCTGAGTGTCCTTACATAGAAGAATGCATTTAGTGCCATGTCTATCACTCTACAGAAAAATCAACTCAAGACGTTTCAAAGACCTCAATGTGAAAACCAAAACTCTGAAACCTCTATAAGAAAACAGAGGGTAGCCTACAAGTTGTAGGTGCAGGGAAGGACTTTCTGAATAGTACTCTATTTTCGCTGGAATTCAATTGGCAAATGGGGTCTCATAAAACTAAAAGGCTTCTGAACATCAAAGGAAATAAATAAGCTTGTGACGAAAAGGCCCACAGAGTGGGAGAGAATATTTGTCAGCTATACACCTGATAAAGGCTTAATATCCAGAAGACAGAAAGAACTAAAAAAGAAGACCCTATAAAAATGAGCCATGCATCTTAACAGTTTTCAAACAAGGAATAAAAGTGGCCAAGAAATGGCTTTGAAAGTGTTCAATGTCCTTAGCAGTAATAGAAATATAAATCAAAACTACTTTGAGGTTTTACCTTACTCCAATCAGAAAAACTAAGATCAAGAAAATTACTGACAACAAATGCCCTGTCCTCCTGCTGGAGTTGGGCTCTTTAAGTTCCCTCTCACAGTTGATAGGAGACCAGCAACGCACTTACAGCAGAGGACTGTCAGGTCTGTGTTCATTCAGAGATCATGCCCCTAACCCTCAAGAGACTGGAGGCCCCAGGGAGTTTAGAGGTAAGGTGGTATGGGGGATGGGGAACATCCACGTGGAGACAGGGGGTGGGGAGGAGGTATGAGATGCGGAGCAGTAGGAGGGTGGACAGGGGAGGGAATAAAATATGGAGTGTAAATAAATAGATAAAAATATCTGGAAAAAAATGTTTATGCATGTGTGTGAAGTTAAGTGCCCAGAAGTGTGGTTGTTAGGTAAAATGATAGTTATATGTTTAGTTTAAGAAACAGCCAACCTGTTTTCTAGAATGGTTACATTTTATATGTCGCAAGTGATGTGTGACCAATCCAGTTTCTCCACATATTTAATGATGTCATAACTTCATTTTAGCTTCTTGGAGAGGTGTGACATGATATCGTACTGTGGTATAATTTTTTTACCAATGGCTAGTAACATTTATAAGATGTTTCTTAATGTTCTTTATCTGTGTTCTAATTGAATTAGTTGTAATTTTTCTCTACTACGACCTTTGAAAAAATTTCTAAATATTCTGTCAGTCCTTTAACAGAAATGTGGTTTTCAAATTCTGTTTTCAGTCTGTATGCCACCATTTCTTCTTCTTCTTTTAAACTTTTTATCGATTCTTTGTGAGTTTCACACCATGTACCCCAGTCCCAATCATCTCTCTTTCTCATCATATCCCTCCTTTGCTCTTGCAACCACCACCACCACAAAATAAGACACAAAAGCAAACAAGCAAGCAAGCAAACAAACAAACAATAACAACAACAAAAGCATAGAAAACATCTCATCATGGAAACTGTAGTATGCCACAGTGGATCCCACAGTATATCTCTCAGTCCACACAGCTTCATTTGTAAATGTTCATTGCAGTGTAGCATTGGTCTGGTTCAAGATCTCTGGCTTCTGTGACACCATCAACATTGGATCCTCATCGGGACTCCTCCTGGTTATCCTGTTGTTGTCCCTGTGTCATGGAGATCCTGCAGCTTTGGATCAGCAGGACTGACCCTTTCACATGTCCTAACTTTTCACAGATGATATAGATTTGGGGACAGGCCAATTCAGAGCCCTGGATCTGGGCCCGTTTGGTAGCTGAGCGGGTAGCTCTTCCTTATCTTCACCACCAAGGTAAGATCTCCAGCACTGCTCAGGGGAGGCTACCCAATGCTGCCATTGGTAGGATGAAAGGTCAGCTCCCCTGCTCTCATCCCTCTGGGCTGGCTCACTTCCACCCACATCTCCAGAGCTGGCTCCACTGTGCTGCCCAGTCAAGGCATAGTGCCCATTATCCCAAGTGCTGCAGTCTGTGAAGAGCTAGGCCAGCTCTTCTGCTCTCACACCCTTAGGGCTGGCTCACCTGGGCCTTCATTAGGGCCAACTCCACAGTATCACCTAGGTGAGATGCAGGACACCTCTCTCCTGAGCCTATAGCCAGGATATCTGTAGCTATATCTATACCTATACCCATAGAGATAGAGATAGAGATAGAGATAGAGATAGAGATAGAGATAGAGATAGAGATAGAGATAGAGATAGGCAGGGCTAGATTTCCTATTCTTAAGATTCCAGGGAAAGCTCTCCTGGCTACTGCAGGTGGTGAAGGGGAGGGCAGGGAAGACATCACTTCTGCATCCAAGTCACCTCCTGCTAGAGGAGTGTTGGGCCAGCACTCACATGCTCTCACCCTTGGGGATGGCTCACTTGCACTCCTTCCACCAGGGCCAGCTCTACTGTGCAGCCCAGATGAAGTGCAGAGCCTGCTCTCCTGAATGCTGCAAGTGAGGAGCAGGGCCAGGTCATTCGGTCTCATGACCTTACGGCCAGTTCTCCTGATTGTTACAGGTGGTGAGGGATGACCTGTGCTACCTCACACCAGAAGAATGGAGGTGCCAGCTCTGCTGAGCTCTCACCCTTGGGGCTAGTTCACCTGCATCCTCAGCCACCAGGGTCAGCTGTGCTGTTCAGGTGAGGTGCAGAGCCCACTCTCCCAAGTCCTGTAGCTGGTAAGGGGCAGGGATAGCTCTCCTGAGCTCATGACCCTGTGGGCAACTTCCCTTACTGCTGGAGTTGGTGAGGGGTGTGGGGGGTGACATCACGTCTGTCCTGTGCTACCCCACAGCAGAGGAGTTGTGCTGTCTGGGAGAGGCACAGAGCCTGTTGTCCCCAAGGCTACCATTGGTGAGAGATGGGCCTAGATCACTGGAGCTCTGCACCTAGTGAGGGGCAGGGCCAGTTATACACAACCCCTGGACATCCGTGTGGTCCCTGGGGAATGTCCTGACTAGGGATGTCCCCATGTTCTTTAGTGGTAATATGAGCCATGAACATCAACATGGATCCATGCTGCTATGTAGCCACAGACTCAGACATGGTCCTCAGCTCAGGCTGAGACTTTACCATGGCCTCAGATGGCATGGCTGGCCACTCATGACAGGCTATTCTTCTCCAACTCAAGTCTCCAGTTCTATTTCTCTTCATAATGCTCAAGATGCTCCACTTCTCTTTATCTTCTATCTGAGAACCATATATGATCTCCCATCTGATTGTTATTGTGATGGTTCCTGGTGAAGCTGGTCATGTGGCTGGTGAAGCCCTGGGTGACATCCTCCATCTATGCTAAGTGTTGTGACAAAAGAGTATCTATGGTCTGCCTGTGCTATGTGCTAGAGGGTAGGTCTGCAGGTCTCCCACACTGCACTGCCTGTATTTGATTTTATTTATATGAGTCCTGGGCATAAGACAGCTTTGGCTACCAAGCTAGATGGACATCAAACTAGGATGAACAAAGGACTGCCATCTACTGATATAAGAGCAGCACCATCATCAAGGTGTCTCTTTGCCCACTGACAGGGTGGGAATACCATATCTTCTTAGTGGGATCTTTGCAGAAGGAAAAAATAGATTTTTGATGAATTAAAGTTTAGCAACCATTTTCTGGCTTATTTTAGCCAGCCTTCAATCCTAGATATTTCCTTTTATACTGAATTTTAAAATTTTCATAGTTTCATTCAACACTTTAGTATGTGATTCACTTTAGGTTTATTTCCGTATGTGCATATACAAATTATAACATGAGTTGTGTAGTTTTGCTGATATTTTTCTTATTTTATATTTAAACTGATATTGGAGTTAAATTCTCTTATATTTATATTTAAGCTGATATTGAACTATGCATATGTAAAACTCATACTAATAATTCATCTTTTTAATTATTTTTAGAACCACACAGAACAACAAATAGAAAATATAGTGACAAGGTGAGCGAGGGTGGAAGAGAGTGCAGGACAGGGAAGACATGTGAATGAATACACACAGTAAGAACAGACATTCACAGCACTTTCTCCTGACTTCTAATGAGAGCTCTTGACGTTTTGTTCCAGACCCTACAACTTCTGTCTGACTCTGGCTATATATTAGAACTTTATGATTATAGTTTTGGGAAAATTTTTATCTATTCTTTGAATCTTTTTAAAAAGTTATTTTATTATTTTTATGTGTATGATACAGGTATGTCTGTGGACTACTTATCTGTGCTGCCCATGGAAGTTAGAGGAGAATGTGAGGTCCCCTAGTAACTGGAGTTACAGACAGCTGTGAGCTGCCATATAAGTGCTGGGAATTGAACCTGGGTACTCTGGAAGAGCAACCAGTCTTCCTAACTGCTGAACCATCTCTCTAACCCCAATATTCTTTGAATCTTAAACATAACATTTCTATGACATATTGTCTTAATATTTCATGTCAAAAAATAATAAAATAGACACAGCTTCTGGGACAGATCCCCATTTCTGCCTGCAGAAATCCGGACACCTCCCCCACCAGAGGAGAGGTGGCTGCCCAGGAGGGCTGTGACCCCCCCAGAGTAGGTAAGGGAGCCCTATTGTCTCCCAGGTCCCTCTGAGACCAGTGTGTGCAGATCAGCTTGCGGACTGTGGAGGGTTAGCAGCGGACTGCAGAAGCAACACAGCTTTTGGGACAGGAAGAAGAAACACAGCATCTGGGACAGACCCCTGTTTCAGGCTGCAGACATCAGGGCACCTTCCACACCAGAGGAGAGGTGATAGACCAGGAGGGCTGCGACCCCCAGAGCAGGCTGTGAAGGTGAGCAAACAGACTGCGGAAGCAACCCATCTTCTGGGACTGACCCCGTTTTGAGCCTTGATCTTCAACCAGGAGTGAAGTCTGAACACTAGACCTCTGTGCACCTTCCCTGCAACTGGAGAGCTTGCCTGAAGAGAGTACTCTGACCACTGAGACTCAGAAGAGAGCCAGACTCCCAGGACAGCTGACAGAGGCTAAAAGAATCACAGGAGGAACAGGCTCCAGCCAGAGAAAAATATAACAACTAAAACCAGGGATTACCAAATGGCGAAAGGCAAAGGTAAGAATCTCACCAACAGAAACCAAGACTGCTCACATCATCAGAACCCAGAACTCCCAACCTAGCCAGTCCTGGATACCCCAACACACAGAAAGAGCAAGATTTGGATTCAAAATCATATTTCATGATGCTGGTAGAAGACCTTAAGAAGGATTTTAATAACTCACTTAAAGAAATACAGGAGAACAGCGCTAAAGAGGGAGAAGTACTTGAAGAATCACAGGAAAACACTGCTAAACAGGTAGAAGTCCTTAAAAAGGAAACACAAAAATCCCTTAAAAATTACAAGAAAATACAACCAAACAGGTGATGGAATTGAAGAAAACTATCCAAGACCTAAAAAGGGATTAGAAACAATAAAGAAAACCCAACGTGAGACAACTCTGGAGATAGAAACCCTAGGAAAGAAATCAGGAATCATAGATGTGCACATCAGCAACAGAATACAAGAGATAGAAGAGAGAATCTCAGGTGCAGAAGATTCCACAGAGAATGTGGACACAACAATCAAAGAAAATGCAAAATGCAAAAAGATCCTAACTCAAAACATCCAGGAAATTCAGGACACAATGAGAAGACCAAACCTATGGATAATAAGGGTAGATGAAAATGAAGATTTTCAATTTAGAGGGCCAGCAAATGTCTTCAAGAAAATTATAGAAGAAAACTTCCCAAACCTAAAGAAAGAGATGCCCATGAACATACAAAAAACCTACAGAACTCCAAATAGACTGGACCAGAAAAGAAATTCCTCCAGACATATAATAATCAGAACAACAAATGCGTTAAATAAAGATAGAATATTAAAAGCAGTAAGAGAAAAAGGCCAAGTAACATATAAAGACAGGCCTATTAGAATTACACCAGACTTTTCACCAGAGACTATGAAAGCCAGAAGATCCTGGACAGATGTCATACAGACCCTAAGAGAACACAAATGCCAGCCCAGGCTGCTATACCCAGCAAAACTCTCAATTACCATAGATGGAGAAAACAAAGCATTCCATGACAAAATCAAGTTCACACAATACTTTTGCACAAATCCAGCCCTTCAAAGGATAATGACAGGAAAACACCAACACAAGGACAGAAACTACACCCTAGAAAAAGCAAGAAAGTAATCCTTCAACAAACCTAAAAGATGATAGCAGCAAAAACAGAATCCCAACTTTAATAACAAAAATAACAGGAAGCAACAATTACTTTTCTTTAATTTCTCTTAACATCAATGGATTCAATTCACAAATAAAAAGACAGGACCCAACATTTTGTTGCTTACAGGAAACCAACCTCAGGAAAAAAGATAGACACTACCTCAGATCACCAAGGACTAAGGTTGATCTTCAATAACAGTATAAATAATAGAAAGCCAGCTTTCACGTGGAAACTGAACAACACTCTACTCAATGGTATCATGGTTAAGGAAGAAATAAAGAATGAAATTAAAGACTTTTTAGAATTTAATGAAAATGAAGCCACAACATACCCAAACTTATGGGACACAATGAAGGCAGTCCTAAGAGGAAAACTCATAGCACTGAGTGCCTCCAAAAGGAAACTAGAGAGAGCATACACTACCAGCCTGATAGCACACCTAGAAGCTCTAGAACTAAAAGAAGCAAATTCACCCAAGAGGAGTAGATGGCAGGAAATAATCAAACTCAGAGCTAAAATCAACTAAGTAGAAACAAGAATTATTCAAAGAATCAACCAAACCAGGAGCTGGTTCTTTGAGAAAATCAACAAGATAGATAAACCCTTAGCCAGACTAACTAGAGGGCACAGGGACAGTCTCTTAATTAACAATATCAGAAATGAAAAAGGAGACATAACAACAGAACTTGAGGAAATCCAAAACATCATCAGATCCTACTACAAAAGGCTATACTCAACTAAACTGGAAAACCTAGATGAAATGGACAACTTCCTAGACAGATACTAGGTACCAAAGTTAAAACAGGATCAAATTAATAATCTAAACAGTCCCATTTCCTCTAAAGATATAGAAGCAGTCATCAATAGTCTTCCAACCAAAAAAGCCAAGGACCAGATGGGTTAATGTAGAGTTCTATCAGACCTTCAAAGAAGAAAGACCTAATTCGAACTCTCCTCAAACTATTACACAAAATAGAGACAGAAGATACTCTACCAAATTCATTCTGTTAAGCCATAATTACTCTGATACCTAAACGACACAAAGATCTAACAAAGAAAGAGAACTTCAGACCAATTTCTCTCATGAATATTGATGCAAAAATACTCAATAAAATCATCACAAACAGAATCCAAGAACACAACAAAACGATCATCCATCATGACCATGTAGGCTTCATCCCAGGGATGCAGGGATGGTTTAATATATGGAAGTACATCAACTTAATACACTATATAAACAAACTCAAAGACAAAAACCATTTGATCATCTCCTTAGATGCTGAGAAAGCATTTGACAAAATCCAACACCCTTTCATGATAAAAGTCTTGAAAAGATCAGGAATTCAAGGCCTATACCTAAACATAATAAAAGCAATATACAGTAAACCAGTTGCCAACATCAAACTAAATGGAGAGAAACTCGAAGCAATCTCACTTAAATCAGGGACTAGACAAGGCTGCCCACTTTCTCCCTACCTATTCAATATAGTACTTGAAGTCCTAGCCAGAGCAATTAGACAACAAAAAAAGATCAAGGTGTTACAATTTGGAACAGAAGAAGTCAAAATATGACTATTTGCAGATGATATGATAGTATATATAAGTGACCCGAAAAATTCCACCAGAGAACTCCTAAACCTGATAAGCAGCTTCAGTGCAGTAGCTGGATATAAAATTATCTCAAAAAAAAAATCAATGGACTTTCTCTACACAAAGGATAAATGGATGGAGAAAGAAATTAGGGAAACAACACCCTTCATAATAGTCACAAACAATATAAAATACCTTGGTGTGACTCTAACTAAGGAAGTGAAAGATCTGTATGATAAGAACTTCAAGTCTCTGAAGAAAGAAATTGAAGAAGATCTCAGAAGTTGGAAAGATCTCCCATGCTCATGGATTGGCAGGATTAATATAGTAAAAATGGCTATCCTGCCAAAAGCAATCTACAGATTCAATGAAATCCCCATCAAAATACCAACTCAATTCTTCACTGAGTTAGAAAGGGCAATTTGAAAATTTAGCTGGAACAATAAAATATCTAGGATAGCAAAAACTATTCTCAACAATAAAAGAACCTCTGATGGAATCACCCTGCCTGACCTAAAGTTGTACTACAGAGCAATTGTAATAAAAACTGCATGGTATTGGTACAGTGACAGACAGGTAGATCAATGGAATAGAATTGAAGACCCAGAAATGAATCCACACACCTATGATCACTTGATCTTTAACAAGGGAGCTAAAGCCATCCAGTGGACAAAAGACAGCATTTTCAACAAATGGTGCTGGCACATCTGGTGGTCACCATGTAGAATAATGCGAATTGATCCATTCTTATCTCCTTGTACAAAGCTCTGGTCTAAGTGGATTAAAGACCTACACATAAAACCAGAGACACTGAAATGTATAGAGGAGAAAGTGGGGAAAACCCTCGAAGATATGGGCATAGGGGAAAAATTCCTAAATAGAACAGCCATGGCTTGTGCTGTAAATCAAGTTTGACAAATGGGACCTTATAAAATTGCAATGCTTCTGTAAGGGAGAAGACACTGTCAATAAGACAAAAAGGCCACCAACAGATTGGGAAAGGATTTTTACAAATCCTAAATCTGATAGGGGACTAATTTCCAATATATACAAAGAGCTCACGAAGCTGGACTCCAGAAAATCAAATAAACCCATTAAAAATGGGGTACAGAGCTAAACAAAGAATTCTCAACTGAGGAATACCGAAAGGCAGAGAAGCACCTGAAAAAATGTTCAACATCCTTAATTATCAGGGAAATTCAAATCAAAACAACCTTGAGATTCCACCTAACTCCAGTCAGAATGGCTAAGATAAAAAACTCAGGTGACATCAGATGCTGGTGAGGATGTGGGAAAAGAGGAACACTCCTCCATTGCTGGTGGGATTGCAAGTTGGTACAACCACTCTGGAAATCAGTCTGGAGGTTCCTCAGAAAATTGGAAATAATACTACCAGAAGATCCAGCAATACCTTTCCTGGGCATATACCCAGAAGATGTTCCAACTGGTAATAAGAATCCATGCTCCACTATGTTCATAGCAGCCTTATTTATAATAGCCAGAAGCTGGAAAGAACCCAGATGTCCCTCAACAGAGGAATGTATACAGAAAATGTGGTACATTTACACAATGGAGTACCACTCAGCTATTAAAAACAATGAATTTATGAAAATCTTGGGCAAATGGATGGATCTGGAGAATATCATCCTTAGTGAGGTAACCGAATCACAAAAGAAGTCACTTGATATGCACTCACTGATAAGTGGATATTAGCCCAGAAACTTAGAATACCCAAGATACAATTTGCAAAACACAAGAAAATCAAGAACAAAGACCAAAGTGTAGATACTTCATTCGTTCTTAGAATAGAGAACTAAACACCCATGAAAGAAGTTACAGAGACAAAGGTTGGAGCTGAGATGAAAGATAGACCATCCAGAGACCCCACCCAGGGATCCATCCCATAACCAGTCACCATACCCAGACACTATTGCATATGCCAGCAAGACTTTGCTGAAAGGACCCTGATATAACTATCTCCAGTGAGGCTATGCCAGTGTCTGGCAAATACAGAAGGGGATGCTCATAGTCATCTATAGGATAGAACACAGGGCCCCCAATGGAGGAGCTAGAGAAATTGCCCAAGGAGCTGAAGGGGTCTCCAACCCTTTAGTTGGAACAACAATATGAACTAACTTGTACTCCCAGAGCTCGTGTCTCTAGCTGCATATGTAGCAGAAGATGGCCTAGTTGGCCATCACTGGGAAGAGAGGCCCCTTGGTCTTACAGTCTTTATATGCCTCAGTACAGGGGAATGCCAGGGCCAAGAAGTGGGCTTGAGTGGGTAGGGGAGCAGGGCGGGGGGGGGGAGTATAGGGAACTTTCGGGATAGCGTTTGAAATGTAAATAAAGAAAATATCAAATAAAAAAAGAAAAAATAAAAAAATAAAATAAACTTTAAAGGTTTAAATTGATACATAATAGTTGTTCAAATTTTTGGGATGCAGTATGATCTTTTGACTATGTGTGTACAAAAATATGGAATGCTTATATTTGTGTGTTATCCTCTCACAGGGCCCTCTTAGTCTCTTTTGATTCATTCCAGTTTTAGTGTATGTGCAGCTGAAGTGAGCAAAGAGTCGAGTTTAGTCCATTGAAGCCTTAATGGGTGGACCTACACTATTAAGCTTTGTCCTTTTGTGTTTTACTTGTACAACACAGTCTTGCCCCAGATGGACCTTTCTGAAGGTTCTTCCAGTTGGGGAACTGGGATAATCTCACTTAAAGGTTCTTGTCAACCACAGCTCTTTTGTTGTTTGGGGACACATAGGCTACAGTCCCTCGAGTATATGACTTTTTTGTGATATAGGCCCTCTGATTTATATTTTTAAAACTTTCTTTGTGATCCTTTGCATAGCATAGGTGGTTGTTGGCTATGGTCTGGAAAAAGAGAGGGTGCACAAGTTGAGGGAATACTATGTTTTGTACCTCACAGCCAATTCAAAATCAACTGTTTTCTTCTGCTGTGGCAGGAAGGTTTCGAGCCAAACTGATGTAGGGGAAAGTCTGAACATACTATAAAAGGGGGCACCAACACTGCCCTATAATTTCAACTAGCCTCTTTGAAATGTCCTCTCCAGTCAGGTTCTCCTGCATTATTCTGCCTTGCCAAGGCTGGGAACTCCTATCTCCCATCCTCATGAAGAGGTAGGTCTTTCATCCCTCAGACTCCATGGTGTGTGTCCAGGTGTGAGGACCACAGTAATTGGGTAATGGATAGAATGCCTCATGTGCGTCCAAGCCTCAGCCACAAGAGGCCTTTAAAACTTCTCTTCTGTAGTAGAGCCTTTTGTTTCCCACACCCGCTGCAAGGGCGGAGTGAGGCATGGAGTGGGGCTTTGTGAAATCCAACATTTTTTGAAGCAGGAAGCCATGAATACCAAGGGAAGAGTAGCTTTGACATTTGGAGGACTTGGGCTACCCACTTCCTGGGTCCTGGCCATCAGATATGAGTGGCATGATAACCCAGGCTACCCCACCTCTCTCCGTAGCCCAGCGCCACTCAGCCTTCCTCTTCACTTTCATAAGCTTTACTCATCCCCTCTTAATGAATCAGGCAGAATTTTTCCAGTTGGGCTCAGTATCGGTTTCCCTGAATGACCCTTAAAAAGTTCCGATTTGAGTCCATGGATCTGTCTGAGCAGGAGGCGGGCCTCATACATCATTGAACACTCATCTTCTCAGAAGGTCGAGGCCTTGGCGTGGTTGGGTGTTGATGTCTTTATGGATGGAAAATGTTGGTTTTGCATTCTATCGGTAACCCCCACAGAGGTGATACTGGGATTTAGGGATCTAATCATTTGGAAAATGCTTGGTTGAAGCCAACTCTAGTCTCATTTATATTTTGGAAAGGGAAGATAATGACTCATACAACAGAGTATGGCTGCCTGTCCACAGTCTTGTCAAACAGGCTGTGGGAATGACCGAGCTGGCGATGTCGGCTACATAAGGTGACGGGGAAGGCAGTTCAACAAAGAGATACAACCTAAGATCTGAAGCTATAGTGGAAAGAACACCGAGTTGGCAGCCAGCAGATCAGGTTGCTGGTTCTGGCTCCATTATATGCATAGTTGTTTAGTGTGTGGTATTGAGCAAATATCTTAGTACTCTTATGTATAAAGACGTTGTCCTTGTTGTCCCTAAGGATCTTTCCTGCTTTTATCTGTTTCATTTGAGAGGGTTGTGGAAGAACACTAATTTTGAAGCTGGATTCCTTGGCTTAATGGTCTTCATTTTTTTCTCAGCCATATTTCCTTAAGCAAATCACTTAAGCAGATTCTTCCACTACACTAACTTGCAAAACGGGGTTAATACTAGCACTTGCCTTATAGAATTACTATAAGGGATAATTATTTCAACTTTATGAAGGACTTAGAATCCTGCCCATTTTATACCAAATACTAATAAATATTAGATACTATTTTTAAGTGCTTTTTGTGGCTGGGCCATCCCAAGGAGGCCTAGATAAACAAACTGATATTCTAGCTCTTTCTTCCTTTAGGAGGAAGGAGAGTAACTATCTAGTGGTTATCTTCCTAGGCCTCTGGGTACATATGTCTTATCCTTCTGAGGAAAGCTACTTTTTGCCCTCATACTATATAGCTTTCTGGGACTGCTTCATCTGGAGCTTTGGTGTTTAGGAAACAGTCCATTTTATGTTTTTGACTTGCTCCCCTAACCTGAAAGTTTATGCCCACCTTCCACATTCCTTCACATTCTGGATGGCATTGGCCTTTTTCCTGGTTTGGATGGTCAGTAGAAATGGGTGGGAGGAGATTGTCTAATATCAAAAAGGGGGTGGGCAATCTCTGGCTTTCTTCTCAGCATTTGTTTCTGTTCCATCCATGTGATCAAGTCATGCTCTTGACTCTCTTTCTGGTAGGATATCTATTCAATTGAAACAAATGGATAAATGAAATTTGGTGACTTAAATGGTAGCCTCTGCAAAGTAACTTTGGAGCTTGAACTTGTGTCATAGTAGCACAAAAATTTATTTTCAGAAGGAGCCTTAGAGATGATGATGCCACACCATCTGTAAGTATAGTATATTGCATAGTATATTAAGGAAAATGCAGCCCAGAAAAGCAAAGAGGCTTTCTCATGATCATGCAACAGAGCTGGAGCCAGCAGCTAAGAAATTTGATATCTGGTTGCACCCTCTCCTTGTATAATTTTTTCCTCAAAGCAGCTTTGAAGGCATAGTTCCTTAACCAAAAGGAAATGGGGTAGGTAAGTGGAGATTTTTTTTTCTTTTTGGATAGAAAGGCCTTTTGGTGCTTCTTATAATCTCTTACAGGCATCTGACTTCTTTGTCTTCAAACAGGGCCAGGCTCACTGATTCTCAAAGTGATCTAGGAGAGCCAGAATTCTGAAGCTCTGTGTCCCCAACTGTACTACCATTGCTGGGGTGGGGCCGGAAAGAAGTCTTGCAGCTGGATTTCCTATGTGTCTCCAGGGTCTGGGAAGGGCTTGTCACTCCAGAGCAGTACACAAGGCTCACAGCATCTGCTTTGAGGTGCGTTGTCACTCCATCCAAAGACAACGAAAAGATATGAATAGAATCG
The DNA here is from genome assembly GCA_902729485.2 of Mus minutoides. Lineage (NCBI taxonomy): Eukaryota > Metazoa > Chordata > Mammalia > Rodentia > Muridae > Mus > Mus minutoides. The sequence goes on from LR749899.1 coordinate 1,288,975, forward strand.
GTGGACGAGTGAATCAGAGGTCACCGTCTGGTTTACTAGGCAGCCAGTCATGGGAGCGGCAAAGCAATGAGAACAAAGCACAGTGTGAGCTCCTGGCCAACAAAATAACCTAATAAATAGAGGTTGCACACCCCAGAGAGCACAGTGGAGTTTCTGGCAGGATGGGGCAGTAGTCATTCGGAACAAACAAGATCTTGATTTATGTCTAAGCAGAGCAAGACTAGAAGCCTGCTGCACATTCCTCCTAGAGAGTGTTTGTGAGAATTGGCCAAGTGAACTTCCTCCATTTATAAGCAGAGCAGAAAAGCCATGTACATGGTCTTCCAAACACAGTTCATGGGCCACCGTGCTGGCAGTAGCAGGCACGAGTCTCAAGGTAGTGGTATGTGGTGCCAAACTGCTGTGCCAAGCCACGGCTAGGGATGGTCTTGTCTGGATCAATAAGAGATCTGGGAGATCTGGTTGGGACTCTGAACATCTGTGCAGATGGCTGACTGACTACCGAAGACACCAATCCTACCTTTCTGTTTCAGATGCATAAAGCTATCATTTCCCTCCAGTTCATTATTAAAAGCTTATCACTTTTCTCGTATAGGAGGTTTTGTCCAAAGGAAGGAAGAGAAAAAGCTTTAAAAATATTTTTAATTGAAAATAGATTATTTTACACATACACAGAGAAATACACAGACACATATGTATACACACACACACATATATATATGAGAGAGAGAGAGAGAGAGAGAGAGAGAGAGAGAGAGAGAGAGAGAGAGAGAGAGAGAGATTGAAATCAATTACTCTCTACTTCAAATACGAGGCAGGTTCTCTCACATGTGTCTGGGCCCAAATGGTCTGTCTTGACTCTGAGTGAGTGAACCTTTCCCTTTGCCACTCCTGCTTTGCTCATTATACACCAGAAACACTAGTTGCCTCAAGGTCCCTGAAGATGCTAGTTCATTTAAGAAGTACCTTCTCTGCCTTTCTGCTTAGTTTTCCCTACTCATTATTTTATCTGGCTAACGTTTTATTACTTTATCTCAGGAATTTTTCCAGACTGCCTGTTTGACATCACAACTTCCCAGTACATTTCATAGCTCAGTTCTTTAACAAATTCTAATAGTCTGTATTTCTGTTTTTTCTACTAGATTATACAGCTCTGCAAAGGATGGTAACTTCTTTATCTGCGCTTAGTACACTATTTGTCATATATTAGGCACCCAGCAATTACTTTGTGAATATACAAAATAGGAAAGATCCACAATTGGTTATATCTAAATTCAGTTAGTCCTTCCATATAATGCCAAGCGTTTCAATACTCATGGACTCATTCCATCTCTCCCATCAAGTCTGTGAGTATGTGTAGGCATGCACATGTGCCTAATTATTTTATAGGGTTCATGTTTGCAAGTAATTCTGAAAATTTTATAGTGTAATGGATGAAAATTGGAGACTTTGCAAAAGTAAAAGCTACAAGCTACCCAAAGCTGCTATACAACTTGTCTCTGTTCATGCTGGTGATTAATAGTAGATCTAAAGCCCAGATTTCTAGACGGTCACTCCAAGAATCTTCTTTACTGATACCCACCAATTTCTAGTCACAGTTTTGAAATATTTGTGTGTATTGTTGGGTAGCCTTTAAATACAACTGGGCTTTCTTATATCTTGGTGTTTTGCTGCCATTTTGAAAGAGCAACTCACAAAACATAAAATTAAACAGGTTTAGGTGTGAGACTGCTCATTCCTCACCTCTATTTAGTTGTAAAACATTCTCATCACTCCAAAAGGAAACCATACACCTTAATGGATCACTTCCCACCTCTCCTCTCCTTTGGAAATGTCTTTCCTTTCGTGGATTTTACTTTTACAGAAAATACAATGTCTGATACTTTTTGAGTGGCTTCTTTTACTCAGCATAATATTCTTTAAGTTTTCCATGATATATATAGCATGTCTCAGAACTTCATTTATCGTTATGGATGAATATAGATAGCGCACATTCTGCTTGCTTACCATCTCGTTATCATGGATGAATGCATATAGGTTGCTTCCAATTTTGGACTATCAACAAGAGAGGCACAATGAGTTATCCATGTGCAATTGTGCAGTTTAATGCATTATTTTCTTTGGGAATATACAAGCAGAATTGGTGGAGTACATGGTCATTTGTCATTTTAGATTCTGACCACATCCTCATAGACATTTTACATTTGGTTAATATGAAGAAGCATCTCAATGTAGGTTTTATTTACCTTTCTGTAATGGCTAGTAAGGTTAAACTTTATTTTTTATGCTTATTAGTCATTTGTGTATCGTCCATAGAGAAATATATTTTAAGTCTCTTGCTTACTTTTTCACTGGGTTTGTCTGTTACTGAGTTTAAACACTCTTCAAACATCCTTCATGGTAGAAATTTATCAGATATATGATTTGCAAGTGTTTATTCTCATTTTGCAAGCTGTCTATTTATTTTATGCATATTTTAAAGAAGAATTCAAATTTATCTGTTTTTTCTTTTATTATCTATTTTTCTTTTGTTGTTTTTGTTCTGAGTTGATTTCTAAATTCAAAATAATGAAGAATTATTCCTATGTCTTTTAAAATTCATGTATAATATATGATTATATATCATTTATATTTAAGGTATATGTGCTATTTTTGATATACAAATACACTGTTAAATACATTCCCCATTCAAGCAGATTAATGAGATTAATGTATTCACCATTTCATAACCCTTCTTTGTGTGTGTGAGAATGTCTAGGATCTATTCTTTCATCCAACTTCAATTATTCAAAACACTATGATTAGCTACACTCACTGTCACACACATCAGATTTACAGAACTTTTAATCTTTAACTGCACAATCTTACTCTTTAATATCCTATACCTTCCAGCATCTGGCATCCATCATTCTGTTCTTTGCTTCTATGTCCACTTTTAAAGGGTCTATAAATAACCACAAACATGTATTCATTCAGGTTGCGGTAAAGACAGGTTTTTTTTTTTCTTTTCTAAGCCTGAATGATATTCACTTGTACACACATACCACTTTTTAAAAATCCCATCATGCTTTGTTGCACAACTAGGTTTTCTGTATCTTGGCTATTCTGTTTCATTTTTATGTTTTAGATTTATTAATTTTATTTTATCTCTTGTCTGCATGAATGTATGTGCACTTACTGTATGTTTGGTGCCTGTGGAGGTCAGAAGAGGGCATCAGATCTCCTGAAAATGGAATTATAGATGACTATGAACCTCCATGTAGGTGTTGGAAAATGAACTTAGGCTGTCTGCAAGAATGAGTGGACTTTACAGTTGACCCATCTCTCCAGCTCATCTTGGCTATTGTAAATGATGCTGCCCATAGGAGTGCAGTTGTCTCTTTGAGATAGTGATTTTATTTCCTTAGGATTTTTATCCAGACATGGGTTTGCTGGTTCATATAGTAGTTCCACTTTTTTTTTTTTTTTTTAGTGTAAACTCCATATTGTTTTGGGACTGGCAGTACCATTTACATTTTCATCAATGATGTATAAGAGCTCCATGTTCTTCATGTCCTCATCAACATGCATTATGTTTATTTTACAGAAGCTTTCCTAGTAAATATGAAATAATATATTTTAAAGTCATGGTCTCTCTGTATGATCCAGTCTGGTAACTCATCTCCTGAGTTCAAGTGATCCTCCTGTGTAGCTGGGTTTACAGAAACATGCCATCATATCCTCATACCTCCTCATTGCTTTCTCATATAAAAAAAGCTGACCATTTTAGCGTGCTTTTGTTTGCTTTTCAATTGAACACACAGTGACTGGTTGCATTGCTGCACACCTGTGGTACCACCTACTCAAGGCTGAAGGTTTGCCTCAACTGAATGGAGTAGTTCAAGGACAGCCTAGACTATGTCTTAACCCTCCCCAGACAAGCCAAACCAAACCAACCAAACAAATTCCCAGTTCTCTTGACTACAAAGCTTCACAGCAAGTTTGGTTTTCCAGAATCTTTGTAGTCTTCCATAACTGTCAGGAGCTGCTTTATGAAGCCGTTATTAGTCCATTTCAGGATTCTTGGCAAATTGAGAATATTTTCCCCAAATCATTCCTTGGTAATGATATCCAAGTTGTATGCAGCAGGCTGAGGAATTCTTTTCAAGTATTGGCAGGCAAGGATAACTTTTAGCTCTGGATGGGCCTTCTTTAACTAATTGATCTAAGGGATCGTAAGCTGTTTCTTGCAAAGCCATTTCTTTTTTGTTTGTTTGTTTTGTTTTGTTTTGTTTTTGTTTTTTTGAGACAGGGTTTCTCTGTATAGCCCTGGCTGTCCTGGAACTCACTTTGTTGACCAGGCTGGCCTCCTACTCAGAAATCCACCTGCCTCTGCCTCCCGAGTGCAAGGATTAAAGGCGTGCGCCGCCATGCCCGGCTTCCATTTCTAATTAAAAATTTTTTATTAGCCATTCTTTTCCACACTTACTTGTTTTCTTCTGCTTATTTATTATTTATTTAATTACCTATATATCTATCCCTTTATTTACCTAGGGCCTCATGCATGCTAGCAAACAATAACACTATACCACTGAGGTTTATCCATAGCCAATTTTAATTTCTAATTTTTAGGCAGAGTCTCAATAAGTTACCCAGACTGGATTTTGAACTTGTGATCCCACTGCCCCAGCCTCCTCAATGCTGGGGCCATATAGGCCTGTACTATCAGGCCTGGCTTGAATGCCTTTTGATACTTCTTTCTCTCACTGGGAAAAAACTGTGGACAGAAGGACTCGACATTTTCTTGACTTCTTGTGTTTTGTCTCATCAGATTGGAAAGGGCAGGTGAAGACTGCTCCCTGTGAAGTCCGCATCATTTTTTTTTAAATAAAAAAGAAATTTATTTACTTTTGATTTATTTTTATGCATATGAGTATTTTGCCTGCATGTATGTCTGTGCACCATGCACATGCTATTCATTGTGCCTTTGGAAGCCAGAAGAGGGCATTGGATTCACTGGATCTGGGCTTAGAGTCAGTTGAGCACTACCACACTAGTGATGGGAACTTATCCTGGATCCTCTGCAGGAGCAGCTGGTGTTGTTAACCACTGAGCCATCCCTCCAGCCCCATCAGCATTCTTTGTTTGTTGCCTCCATTTTCATGCACCCTTTCTGTTTTTGAGACAGGGTCTTGCTGTGTATCTAAAGCTGTTTTGAATACATGATGTGCATATTTCAGCCTCTCTGATGCTGGAATTACAAGCATGTGTTACTGTTCCTGGTTTTCACTGCCTCTTTTAATTTTTAGCATGATACAATTTATTTTTTCCTCCTTTGATGGGTCCAATGGGCCTCTTCACTTTCTTTCATTTTCTTTCTTTTTTTTTTTCTTGTGGCAGTGTAAATTTCTGATGCGATTCAATGTGTTCATTTTGTGGCCTGATGGCAGCTACAGAGCTGCTGAGGATAGCTGGAGGATTCTGAGAAGCACTCAAGTTCTGGGACTCAGATACTTAAGAGCTGACTGTGTACCACATGTCAGGGAAAATTGCTTGTTGGGCTTTCAATTTGCATTTGCTTAAAATTCAACTATGTTAATCGATTTGATTGATTAATTGATTGAGAGACTGTATGTATGTGTTTGTGTAGGGTTGCTAGCACACCATGGTGAGCACTGTCAGGTTTGATGGCAAATGCCTTCACATGTTGAGCCATCTCTGTAACCTTCCATTTGTTTTCCTTGTTGATTAAGTATGTTGAGAATCTTCATTTACCTGTTGTCCATTTGCATATTTCCTTTGGAGAATGTTTATTTTTATGGGTCTATTTTTTTTATGGGTCTATTTTTAATTTAATGATAATCACAGCTATTATTAAGCCTCTAACTTGTGAGACTCTTATTTCTATGGTTTTGTTTTTGTTTTGTTGCCCCCTTTTTTTTTTTTTTTTGATACCGAGTGTCTTATTTAGGATTTCATTGCTGTGAACAGACACCACAATCACAGCAGTTCTTATAAAGGAAAACATTTAATTGGGGGTGGTTTGCAGTTTCAGAGGTTCAGTCTATTATCATAATGGTGGGAAGCATGGCATCATGCAGGCAGACTTGGTGCTGGACGAGCAACAAGTGCCACATTTTGATCCAAAGGTAGCCAGGAGGAAGGTCTCTTTTACACCGGGCAGAGCTTGAACAAGGAAGCTTCAAAGTGACGCACTTCCTCCCAAAAAAGCCATACTTGCTTCATCAAGGCCTTTCCCACACTAACAAGGCCACACCTCCTAATAGTGACACTTCCTATGGGCCAAGCATATTCAAATCACCACACTGGATCCACACTGGATCTTTTTTGTTGTTGTTGTTTGTTTTTTTGTTTGTTTGTTTTTTGAGACAGGGTTTCTCTGTGTAGCCCTGGCTGTCCTGGAACTCACTCTGTAGACCAGGCTGGCCTCCAACTCAGAAATCCACGTGCCTCTGCCTCCCAAGTGCTGCGATTAAATGCATGCACTACCACCGCTCAGCTACCACACTGGATCTTATGCATCCCTGGCTGACCTTGATCTCAGTATGTAACTGAGACTGACCTGAATCTCTGATACTCTTTCCTTCACCAATTAAGTATTAGGGCATCTAATTATTATGTTTTATTTTTGTTCTTGAGCATATCTTTCATTTATATGTATCTACTACAGCTCTTCTTTTTCTTTTTTTCTCTCTCTCCTTCCTTCTTCCTCGCTCCCCCTTCCCTCCCTCCCTCTTTGCCTGCCTCTCTCTCTCTCTCTCTCTCTCTCTCTCCTTCCTTCCTTCCTTCCTTCCTTCCTTCCTTCCTTCTCTCTTTCTTTCTTCACTTTACATATCAATTATAGCCCCCTCCCAGTCCCCCCTCACAAGTCCCTACCCTATCCCCTACCCTTCTCCTCTGAGAGGGTGGAGGTCCCTCCTGAGTACTAACCCACCCTGGCATATCAAGTCACTGAAGGACTGGATATATCCTCTCCCACTGAGGCCAACAAGGCAGCCCAATTAAGGGAACAAGATTCACAGACTGGCAAAAAAGTCAACAGAAGGCCCTGCTCCAGTTGCTATGACTCTTTTTAAATTCTATATAATTTTTAGTGTTTTGTTCTTCACTATTTTGGTTAAATTTATTCCTGTGTATTTTGCTGTTTTTGATGATACCGTGAATAAGATTTTATCTTTATTTATTTTATGTGTAGTTCATTTTTAATGTATAGAAACACACTTTTTTTGTTTTTGTTTTTGGAGAGATAGGGTTTTATGTAGCAAAGGCTGACCTTGAACTCATGTTCTTCCTGCCTCCAACTTTCAAGTGCTGGAATTGCAGGCATGAACTACCATGCCTGATTTTTCACTGATTTCTTTTTGAATATTTTTCTTGAACTAGTTAGAGTGGTAGTTTTAAGTTTTGCATTATTGAGAATGTTGTTGGACAGAAATCTTTGTGCATTCTCCTTGAGCCCAAATTACTGAGTTTTTTTTAAATCATAAAAGAGGTAAAATCTTCTCAAATAGTTTTTTCTGCATTTGTGATGATTATATAACTTTCCCTATTAGTCCATTAATATGATATACTGAATTTACTGACTTTTATGGTTTGTAAATTTGTATTACTTGTTTAGTGTATGTGTGTGTGTGCGCGCGCACATGTGGAGGTCAGAGGGGACCTTGTGGTAGTTGGTGCTCTCCTTCCACCATTTGAATTCCAGGAATTGAGCTGTGGTTGTTAGGTCTGTTGGCAAATGTATTTACCTGCTGAGCCATATCACTAGTCCTTATTTGTATGTTTTAATTCATCCATATTCCCCAGGGATAAATGCTACATGATCATGGCATATGGTTCTTTTATTGTGGCCTTGAATTTGATTTACTAGTATTTGTAAGGATCTCTTATATCTGTGTACATCAGAGATATTGGCCTATAATTTTCTTTTCCTGTAGTGCCTGTGTCTGGCTTTGGTGCCACGGTGATGCTGGCCTTGTAAAATGAGATTGGAAGTGCTTGTTCTTTTTCTGCATTTGGAAGAGTTTGGGAGTGTATTAGTGCTTTAAGAGTTTTGTAGATATTTAGATAAAAACCACCAGATCTCAAGCTATTCTTTTATGGGTAACTTTTACTATTAATTGAATACCATTTCTCATAGTTTTTATGTTCAGACTTTCAATTTATCATGATTCAATCTTCATAAGCTGTTACCAACAATTTCTCTAGCTTATTTATTTGTTGTTCTATAATTTCATCATAGTCACTTGTGATATTTTGTATTTCACTGCTATCAATTGTTATGTCTTCATCTCTGTTTTTATTTGATTCTTCTCTTATTTTTCTAAGTATAGCTTAGAATTCGAAAAATTTTGTTTATCTTAAAAGCCATCATATTTCTTAATTTTTTGCTATTAATAAAATAGATCTTTGTTTATTTGGAACATTTTACTCCTTCCAGATGATTTAAGTTTTATTCTTTTTAAATACTTCATGGAACAGAGAGAAACTGCTGACATTCAATTAAGTCTAGTCAATAGAAAATGATTCATTAACTTCTTCCAATTTCAAAATTCTTAGACAGTTTTCATGCACATATATGATAAATTTTAGTTGTTTTCACTTCATTACCCTTTGTCATATCCCTCTCATAAGCCTTTGTAGTTCATTTAAAAAAAAATTTAAAGCCGGATGTGGTGGCGCATGCCTTTAATCCCAGCACTTGGGAGGCAGAGGCAGGCGGATTTCTGAGTTCGAGGCCAGCCTGGTCTACAGAGTGAGTTCCAGGACAGCCAGGGATACACAAAGAAACCCTGTCTCTGAAAAAAAATTTTTAAAAATCAATGTTATAATATTTTATGTTTTTTTTTCTAATTTTAGTTTCTTCTTTCTATTAGCTTTGGGCTTAGATTGTCTTTATGTATTTCCTTGAGGTGTGGTATTAGTCTATTCATTTAGGTTCATCTTGTTTAAAAATAAGTCTACTTTTGGTGTGTACCATTTCTACTTTAGTCTGTATTAAGCTGTGCCATCTCTTATTCCTTTCGGCTTTCTTCTTTGACTCATCGACCCATTATTTACTTTCAATTATTTGTGGATTTTCCATCTTTCCACATGTTATTGATTTCTGGTTCCATTTACTGTTGTGGTCAGAGAAGACATCTGATATTATTCCAGTCTTAAAGTTGTTAAGACTTATTCTGTGGGCTAGCATATAATCATTCTGTCCTAGAGAGTGTTCAATGTATGCTTAAAATGGCGTGTATTCTGCTGCCCTTGGATAGAATATTATATGCTTATTAAGTGCTTCTCATCTTAAATGTATCCTTATATTTTTTCCTGCCTGATACATCTTATCTACCCATTGCCGAAGTGGAGTGTTGATGTCTTTTGCTCTTACTCATTGCTGTTTACCTCTCTCTTAAGATCTATCAATTTTTTTTTCTTTTTGGATTATTTGGGTTTTTTAAAGACAGGGAATCATATAGGTTATGCCAGGCTTGAACTCTCTATGTAGCTGCAGATGTCTTGATCTCCTGATATTCCTGTCTTTGTCTCGGGACTACAGACATGAGTCACCACACCTGACATCAATATATCCTTTGTGCATATAGTTGCATGTTTTCTTTTTTGTTTACAAATTTTATGTTTTAGCCATATTTTACCCCACTATATATCGCAATGGCTATTTTTTAGGATGAGAGTTTTTTTTTCATTGAAGCTTTTAAATATGACTAAATATTGCATAGAATATCAAGTCAAGAAGAGATAAATTGTGGCAATAATACTCAGCGACAAAGAGTAAGAAAGTAGCCATAGCTTGAGGGCAGTGTTTGCATAGCAGGCTTTATAGCCCTATCACTATAAAATGGTCAAGTCCTGATAATGATGATGAGTAAATCTCGAAAGCAACCTTAAGTAAAACGTGTGACACAAAAACGTAAATGCTCTGTGACTCCCAGTAAAAGTAGTAGCATTATTTTGTCCTTCCAATGCTTCTCGACTAGAATTGAGCAAAACAAACCACTCTGGGGGTAGTTTGGTTTCCCCTGGATGTTTTTTGTTTTGGGGAGCTTGTGTTAGTGCACATTAATTGCACAAATAAGTGAAACCACTTTTCTGTGTATGCTTATAATGCATGTAGGTCCTGCTCACTCACCTTGTGATCCTTTCTTTCTTTCCTTCCCCTTCCCATCTTTCACCTTCCACATCTCCAATTCTCCTATTCTTACTTTGACGTGGCCTCCCCCACTAGATTCCACACATGAAAAAAACAATGACAAAAACATGTGACACTTGGTGTTGTGAGACTGGCTTATGTCAACTGACATGATGATCTTCAGTTCTCTCTGCCTATTTTCCTGAAAATGTAAAAAAAAATGTGATTGCTATTGATTTAATGGCTTAATAAAACTCTAATGTGAACACATAGCAATTTTATTTGCTCATTCATTTTTTGTTGGTAGTCTAGGCTGATTTTGTAGCTTGGCGCTCATGAAAAATATAATAAGATATGTAAGGTTGGTGAATATGCATGCTTATATGAAATTGTCATGCATAAATAAAAATACATTTTTAAGATGTCAGTTTAGTTTCTTGGTCCATTTATTCATTGAATCACTTGCTGTTTGGCATTTAATATTTTGAGTTCTTTATGTTTTCTGGATGCTAATCTATTGTAATGTAAACAGCTGGTAAAGAATTTCTCCTATTCTATAAGCTGTCTCTTTACTCTATTGATTGCTTTTCTTGCTATAAAGAAATGTTTCAAGCTAATTCAATCCCAATAACCAATTATGTCCTGAGAATTCTGTTAAGAGTCATCAGCAGTGATTAGACCGTTACATACTACTGCTTCTTCTATTTTTTTTTTTTTATAAAATTTTCAAAGATTCAGGTCCTCTAGAAGGGTCTGTTTTGAGTTGATTTTTATGCAGGGTGAGAGCTACAGCTCTAGTTTCAGTCTTCCATGTGGATACTCACTTTTCTCACTTATTAAGTAGTAAAGAATCAGAAAGCTATAGCTATGTGGGATTATTTCTTAATAAAAGGTATATTTATTTTAGTATAATTAATAAATTGTGTGCATGTTTGCACACAGACACTCATCTATGGAGGACAGAGGACAACTGGAGGTAGCTGGTTCTCTCTTGCCTCTTCAATGTGTCTCAGTAATTGAATTTAGGTCATTGGGCTTGGTGGCACGTGCTGACCTATCTCACTGGCCCTACATGGGACTATTTCTTGATATTTTATTCTATTTTCCTAGTCTATGGGTTTTGTGA
>LR749899.1:1305238-1360006 GCA_902729485.2 Mus minutoides
TGTGTACTCTTTGGTCGGTGCTTTAGTCCCTAGGAGTTCTGGGGGGTACTGGTTAGTTCTTATTGTTGTTCTTCCTATGGGGCTGCAAACCCCTTCAGCTACTTGGGTGATTGCCAGATTGGAAACCTCCCCCCCCACTTGCTCCCATTTTCCTATAAAACCTTGTCCTGATGACAGTTTGGGGCTGTTTCACCAAACTGTCCTGTATGTTGGAGGTAAGTAAGCCTAATCTTGAGTTTGTAATATAGAAACCCTAATGAGGTTACATCAGAGTCAACTCCTTGGTGGTCTTCTGGGGTTCATGAATTCTTCCTGGCACAACATTATATTTTCTCATTGGTTTATTGGCCATTTGTATTTTATCTTTTGTGAACTATGTGTTCATTCCATCTGTCCATTTATTGATTGGGTTATTTATTTCTTGTTCAGCTTTTTGTGTTACAAAGAACCATCACTTATTTTCTTTTGATTATAAAAATATTAATTTTGAGGCCATGCCTTCCACAAGGCCAGACAGGTTGCTATAGACCTTCTCTGCTCTCTTTGTTGCCCAAGACTTAATCCCTAAGGCACTGGAACAGATCACCAGCTGCAGCCTCCCTTCCTTATGGTCCATATCAGTTGTGTGTCCACAGGCCAACCCCTCCCAACCTCCCATCTCCTACTCATTGCTATATCCCAGCCCCCAATTCAAGCAAATGTCTCATGCTCAACTGCAGTTCAGGCTTGCCAGAAAACCAGGTAACCTACCCTCAGACCTTTCTGCTTCCATAGAGCCAATACCTCAGTCTTCTCTTCAGTGCTGCAACAGATTACCAGCTGCAGTCTCACTTCCCTCTTGCCCATGTCTACTGTGGATCCTACAGACCACCTTCTTCTGACCTCCTTTCCACATTGTTGCTGCATCCCAGCCTCCAACACCAGTAGGTATTCCTTGTAAACCTGCTAGCCAAACAAGCTAGTAAAACAGGAAACGAACAGTCATCACACTCTCTGGAAATCCAGAGAGAAAACAGAAACTAGGAACAAAATATCTACCCAACAAAGTCAAATCCAGAAATCAGCACCTAGACCAATAATCACACCAAACACAGATGACTAGACACTAGTGTAAGAAAACAATCAACAGCCCAGAAAACATCTCTACTAGATTCCAGCTATTCCAGTACAGCAGGCCCTGAATATTCTTACACAGTTGAAGCACACACACACACACACACACACACACACACACACACACACACCTGTTAAAACATTCTATATGAAGTTAATAGAGGTCCTTAAGGAGGAAGAAAATAAATCTTTTAAAGAAATACAGGAAAGCACAAACAACTGGAGGAACCATTCAATGGTGGTGAATGCCTTAAATCCCAACACTGCAGAAGCAGAGGCGGAGGCAGAGAGGTAGAGGCAGAGGCAGAGGCCAGTTGATCTCTGGGAGTTCAAGGCCAGTCTACCAGGCCTACACAAAGAAACAAATACAAAACAATAACAACAAACAACTCAGCAACAACCAAAAACCCAAATCAACCAACCAACCAATCAACCAACTGACCCCCCTCCCAACCAAAAAAAAAACACAAAACAAAACCCACAATTGGAAGAAATTAAAGAAATCCATTTGATTCTAGGATTATAAAAAATTTACTTGCTGATTTGTTCATTGACTCATTGATCATTCTAAAATTTATTGCTCTGCATCTATGTATTTATGTTTTCTGTGTTGTCACATGTTGATTTTTTGTTTTATACCATTATTTGAAACAATGCAAGAAAATATTCTATTTGTTCAATTTTGACTCATTTTAAGGCTTAAAATGTGAATATTCATTTTTCATAGTAGCTGTTAGGCAGAGTATTCTATACGTGTTTACTAAGCAAATTTGATCTATAGTTCAATTTAACTAAAGTTTCTTTGTTAATTTTTTGTCTGGATTGCCTATTTGTTGATTAGAATAGGGCATTAGAGTCTCCTAATGTTACTGTGCCTGGACCCATCTCTTCCTTCATGTCCAGTAGTGTTCATTTTATTAAATTATATACACTAATATTTAGTGAATCTATATTTATAATAGTTATATATTCTTTATGGATTTTCTATATACTTATTATATATATATGGTGATCTTTATCTCTTCAGATTGATTTGGTCTTGAAGTCTGTAAGGTATGAGGAGAGGTACTTTAACTTACTTTCATATTCCTTTTGTTTGGTATATCATGTTATAGCCTTATACTTCTAGACTGTGATTGTATTGACCTAGAAGATGTGTTTCTTTAAGCAATAAACAATTGGGTCTTGTGTGTTTTTTAAATTCAACTAGCTAGCCTGTAACTTTTAAAAATATTTATTTTATATTGTATTATAAAGTTTGCATAAATTTTGTAGGTACAAGGCATTCCATGGAGTCCAGAAGAGGTTGTTGAATCCCCTGGAGCTGGTGTTATAGGTGCCATGTGGGTGCCAAGAAGCATATCTGGTCTCTCTGCAAAAGCAGCACGTGCTCTTAATCACTGTGCCATCTCTCTAGCTCCCAGCCTGAGTATTGTATGCTGAGCTAAGCATGTTTGAATATTTCCTAATTCTCATATGTTCTCTTATTCTTCTCATGAAACATTCTTTCCTGGACTTTCAATGATTGTAATTTTCTTTATTATTTATCTCTGTGTAGAAGTACTTTAAGTATCTTTGGCAAGGCTGTTTTAGTTGGTCATGAATGACTTTAGTTTGTAGTTATTTTGGATGGTCTTTAGTTATCCATCAACTTTCAGAGATAACTTTGCTGGAGATAGTGATCCTGGTTGGCAGTGCTCTACAAGAGCAGCAAGCAATTTTAACCACTGAATCATAGCTTCAGTGTTGTTTTTGTTTTGTTTTGAGACAGGGTTTCGTGTATCCAGGCTAGACTTGAACTTATTAGGTAGTTGTAGAAAATCTTAAGCTTTTGGTCTTCCTGCCTTCACTTCCTGAGTGCTGGGACTCGAGGTGTGCATTGCTATACTTGAATTTATATGGTACCAATGGTCTAACACAGCTTCTGGTTTTTTTGTTTTTTTTTTCTTAATTGATGTCTGAGAGTAAAAATTTGTTGGCAATCCATGGATATTTCTTCTATTAGTGATGCTTTCCTCTGACATTTTTAAAATTATGTATATATTTTTCTCTGTGTAGGTATGTGCATGTGAGTATAGGTACCCTGGGAGTCCAGGAGAAGGCATCAGATCACCTAGAGCTGGATTTACAGGTGTTTTGTGAGTCACCTGATGTGGGGTTAGGAACTGAACGTGGGTGCGATGCAGAGAAGTACACAGTTCTAACTACTGGGCAATCTCTCTGGTTCCTCAACTGAATTTTCAAACTATTGTTCCCCCTTCTGTCAAAATTGTGATTTCATCACATTTTTTCATCTGGGTTTTGAATTGGAAAGTAAGGAGGAGCTGAGTTCCTTATGGGGTAAACTGGGAGTTTAAAAAATGATTAAATCTTGAAGCACCTATAAATAATAAAAAGAAAGGCAGTGGGGGAAAGCAAAAGGAAAAGAATAAGGTAGGGTAGAGAAAGAAAGTTTATGGGATTGATGTTGTGAATGATAATTCCTGGAAAGAAGCTGTGCTTGCAAAGGCTGACTCATTCAAACTGCAGTGATGTGCAGAGATTGGATTGCTCTATATAAGACCAGAGGCTAATTAGCTTATCTTGGTCTACTTCTAGCCTTGTTTCTGTGTCAGAACTAACACCTTGTGACTAATAGAAAAAAATCTTTTAGACTCTATTAACTTAACAGGCCACTTGCTTCCACCAACCCCAAGACTAAGAATGTCATCAGAGAACTCTGAGGCCTATAGAAAAGCTTCCCCTCCCACTTTATTGTAACTATCTCCGTGATGTACCCACCAATATATTTTAAATTTGCCTTGCTATGTGACATTTTTTATTCTCTAAAACTATAAAACTTCAGAAAACTGCCTCCATATTGAAACACAAACTTTGAGTTATCCTAAACCTGTGTTCCCTGGAACATGGTCACTCAAAATAGCTCCAGAATAAACTATGCCTTATTCTCTTTAAGATGAGAGCCTTTTTTTTTTCTTCTGACAATGTAAAAGGAATGATAATGATGGATAATACAAAATAAATGAAGAGCAAGAAGAAAGAAGAACAACACTGCTGGCATCAAACAATAGCAACAACAACAAAAAGGAGCCAATCAATATATCTTCTTTCTTGAGATTGGATGGAGATGGTTCCCCAGCAGCTGCAAGGTTGGTTGCTTTGTAGTTTGATTGATGTGGAAGGTAGAGGAGTAGTGAGTTGCTTTGTTTCTGCGGTCCCATCAGGTTAGACCGGAAAGGGTTATTTGCAGGCTGAGCCCCTCCCTGTCCTTTCTGCCAGGATGCTTACTATGCCTCACTAAGAGCTGATCCACTGAATTCTTGTTATTGTTTACCATATCCAGAATCCATGGAGAATGTGGAAAGTTCCCTCAAACTTAGCTCTTCATCTTAGCCTGGGGACCTCTTTATTAAATATCCCCTTAAGGTCTGAGGCCTAATAGAAATCTATTCATTTCTACCAAATAATTTTTTTTTGGTGGTCTGAGAGTGTAGAAGTTAGTCAGACCAGAACCATCTATCCTGGTAACAGGAAGCACCAGGAACCCAGTGATCTGGTGTGTACTGAGCATGCTGCTTTTTATCCTAGCATCCTTGGCCCCATTTGTATTTTCACACAACGGGTCTCTTGCCTCTCCTCAGAGTTTTGCCTTTAAAACCAACTGTAATTACTGCCCACTTCCCTCTGCAACATGGCATGGCACTTTTTAGGCAAGCAGATGGGGTGGGAAGCAGGGTGGACTGTGAATCTGAGTCAAAGTTACAGCCTGTTTCTTGGGCTCAAGCTTTTAAGAAAGCCACTCACTTAAGCACTGGAGGAAGAAAGACCTTCGGAGTTTGGATGTATAAAGATTCATGTCTTCTGCTCTCTCCGGCTGCATAGTTCAATGGTAAAACCTTCCCCTTAAGGGGACTGTCCACCATAACACCAGTGATCAAGCCAGGAAGTACAGGAGATGCTTCCTTCAGCATCTGCTTTTGAACAGATTGAAGATCTCCCTCTTGTTTTAAACTTGATGATACTTTCCTTTTCTTCTTTTACATAGTCTTTCTGGGGGAGAGAGTGTTAGCAATCAGGCACATCCGTGGACAGCTAGAAGTGACATTATTATAGACAATCAGGCATCTTCACAGCCAGCTCTCAGGAACCCAGCGATGAGACATGTTACCTCTAGTGGCCCAATAGGTGACAGAGTCACTCCTGTGTCTGCCCCTTTGCACATGTGCCATGGCCCCTGACACATGTCTCTATTATAATATACTAATTTAGACCCTAAAACCCCCAAAAGTAAACAACTCCTGCTGACCTACTTTTCCCCCCAAATCTACCCTGATATTAAGGCAAAACTTAGATGTTTGGAGAGGGGATCCCTAACTCCATAGGTAGAAGTCTTGGCACTGGCCTTTCAAGTGTAACATCAGAGAGATAAAAAGGCCTGCAGACAAAAATATCATATACTGGCAAAGGCTGTGCAACCAGCTCCAGCCACTGTCTGGGCTCCCTGGTCTTTAAGGTTCAGGAAGCACTAGGTCTCTGCTTCAAATGTGGTCAATAGGGTAATTGGGCACAGGCTTGCCCTAACCACTGCAAGCCATCAAGGTCATGCCCAAAGTGCCATCAGGTGGGACATTAGGCTGTTGATTGCCCTCATGTTGCTCAGGACAGAGGGACATCACTCCCAGGTTGACCTCCAGCTGATCTCTTAAGCCTGGTCATGGATGACTGAAGGGGCCTGAGCTCCCTTAACCCAACCACTTCCATCACCAGCAGGGAGCCCTGGGTGGTCATTATGGTATCTGGGCAGCCCATCTTCATCTTGGACACTAGAACTACTTACTTGGTCCTGATGGAGTTTTGGGAACCCACCTCTCCTTCTTGTTTCTCTATTGTTGGGGTAGGGGCCTTACCAATCTCACCAGATACCACCACTTAGTTACATTTTAGGGGTGTTCTTCTCACCCATTCTTTTTTGGTAGTGCCAATGTGTCCTGTCCTCTTATTGGGAAGAGATCTTCTAGCTAAAATTTAGAGCCTCTATTTCTTTTGCTACCCCATTTGCCTAAACGCAAACTCGCAAGCAGCCCCTTTTAACCTCCTCCTAGCCACTCCACTTACTAACATGTTATTTCCTTTACCAGACTCTCAGGTAGACCCCCGAGTCTGGGACATAGAGAATCCCTCTGTTGCTAAACACCATTCTCCTGTTGTCATCCAATTACAGGACCCTATTAGGTACATCACCCAAGCTCAATAACTTATTTCTCTCCAGAGCCTCAGAGGACTTAAGCCTATCATCTCTGACCTCATGAGGAAAAAAAAAAAAAAAAACTTCCTCCATTCTACCTCTTCCACCTTTAACACTCTTATACGTGCAGTTAAAAAATATAGTGGGACATATTACGTGGTTCAAGATCTCAGACTCCTTAATTCTCCAGTGGTTCATCTCTGTCCTGTCATAACTAACCCTTATACACTTCTTTCCACTATACCCTCAGGAACTTTTTATTTAATGGTTTCAGATATCAAAGATGCATTCTTCTCTTTCCCCCTAGATGCCCAATCACAGAACACCTTTGTCTTTACCTGGACTGATCTAGACACCCACTTTTCTACCCAACTCACCTGGACTGCTTTACCTCATGGATTCCAGGACAGCCCACATCTATTTGGCCAGGTTCTGGCTTCCGATTTACTCTCTCTGTCTCTTCCTAAATCTAAAATTATCCATTATGTAGATGATATTCTTCTCTGTAACCCCCCTCTAGAAATTAGCCAAGCTGACACCTCTGCTCTTCTGAATTTTCTGTCCAGTTTAGGCTATAGAGTTCGACCTTCTAAAGTCCAACTGTCCACTACTCAAGTCACCTATTTGGGACTAACAATTACCCCAACCCACACCTTAGATAGAAATAATTTAATTCCGTCTCTAACAGTTCCCTCTACAAAGGAAGAGATTTTATCATTCCTAGGAATATCCAGTTTTTTACATTCCTGGGTTCCTTCCTGTTCCCTACTTTCCTGCCCCTTATATGAAGCAGCATTAGGTCCTACCCACAGACCCACAGACCTTTTCAAAGGCTCCATCGGGCTATCCTTCAGGTCCTGACCTTACACTTGACCTGACCTGTCCCTTCTCCTTCACACAATCTGCTGTCATCCCTATGCCCACCCCTTTATCTAAATATTATGACCTCTTTGTTTGCTTCCTCTTTGACTAGATGAAAGGTGATTATAAAAAATGGCCAGATGAATATGGGGGCTGCCCATATTGGTCTTGCTAGATGCTTATGTTAGGATCATAAACCAATCACTCAAGACCCATGGAATCCCAGGTGGAAATAGTCATTGGTAAGCTCTACCATAAAAACCAATCTGGGTCTCCAATAAGTACTATTTACATCCAGAGATAAATATGTCCCCCCAATAGTCTAACCTCCGGAAATTGGAGAAATAGGAAAAGTAATTAAACACTCCTCCAAGGTCATTACTTCCTTGACACCCCCCTCCCCCATGATGCCTTCTGCTTCAGGCCCTGACCTCAGCCTACCAACTCCTTAATGTCACTCAACTTGGCCACTTTATATATTTCTGGCTATGTGTACCCCCTGGAACTAACTCACAATTGCCACTTACAGATTCTCCAGTGACCCTGCCAAGCAACTTCACCTTACCTTTCATCAGCTGCCCTGACTCTGGTGTTGCCATGACCCCATAACTTTTCTGTTTCACTCTTTTTGGCATAAGAATGCTTGCTGCTTTTATGTTAACCAGTTTGGTATAGTGAGAAACAAAATCCAACAACTACAAACATACCTCCAAAAACACATAGAACAATGTGATACCTCTGATATCTGGGGTTTTTTTAAAGCCCCATATGGAAATAGATACTGCCCTTCCTAATCTCAATGGTGAGGGTCAGATACACCCCAAAACTGACCATGTCCCTAGACAGGAGGAAGCAGTTTAAGAGATCTGATGCCCCTATTCCCACCTCACCATCTGCCTCCCCTCTCCTTTTTGGTTCCTCTCTTTATGATAAGAAAAAGAGAGGAATGTTAGCAATCAGGCACAACCATGGACAGCTAGAAGTGACATTAGGACAATCAAGCTTCTTCACAGCCAACACTCAGGGACCCAGTGATGAGACATGTTATCTCTAGTGGCCCAAGAGGCAACAGAGTCGGTCCTGTGTCTACCCCTTTGTGTAGCCTTCCTCAGCCTTGAAGTAGGCTGATCCAGACCTTGACCTTGCTGCCACTAAGAATGAGATTACCTAGGGTGGAGCCTTCTGACCTTGATGGCTCTATTTGTTATGTCAACTGCCACTGCTCTTCTCCAAGACTCTGCTTCCTGCTGAGAGATCCTTGAGACATTTTGGAGACACACCCTGTAGATCACCTACAGGCTGACTCCAGGCACCAAGAATGGACTGGCGGGAGATGGGCCTGCCCTCTTTATAAGCACAGACTCTTCAGTAAACTTCAGAGGCTTTGAACAGAAAGTTTTGTCTTGGCCTCATTCTTTTCCCGCCATCTGATCTCTTTCAGCCCCAGCCTGCCTTTCAGGGGAACCCAGTTCACATGGCTACAGGTGGCTACACCTTTGGCCCCTGATGCATGTCCCTTCAAGACCTGTTCTCCCTGCCTCCCTTCTCTTCTCTCCTTGTTCTCCCAGAGGCTGCCTCTGTCTCCCCCTCCCAATAAACCTCCCATGTGAGACCTGCTGAGTGGTGTGTTTTGTTTGGGATGTGCCTCTTATTTCTAACTGGGTGTCTCCTCCTTCTTTGCCACTTTGTTTAGTGCTACATGTTGAAGCTTGTTTTTTTTTTTTTAAATCAGCATATATGAACTATACAACAAAATAGGTTTCATTATGAAGCTTTTATTTATGTACATTAATCATCTTCACTCCATGTTACCCTTTTCTGTACCTTTTCCACTCTTGATAATTCTGTTTTTCTTCTCAACTGTACTGGCTAGTTTTGTGTCAACTTGACACAGCTGGGGTTATCACAGAGAAAGGAGCTTCAGTTGGGGAAATGCCTCCATGAGATCCAGATGTGGGGTATTTTCTCAATTAGTGATCAAGGACCCCTTGTGGGTGGGACCATCTCTGGGCTGGCAGTCTTGGGTTCTATAAGAGAGCAGGCTGAGCAAGCCAGGGGAAGCAAGCCAGTAAAGAACATCCCTCCATGGTGTCTGCATCAACTCCTGCTTCCTGACATGCTTGAGTTTCAGTCCTGACTTCCTTGGTGATGAACAGCTGTATGGAAGTGTAAGCAGAATAAACCTTTTCCTCCCCAACTTGCTTCTTGGTCATGATGTTTGTCCAGGAATAGAAACCCTGACTAAGACATCAACCAACCTCTGTTCACTATCATATTTCTTATTTTGTATTATGAGCCAATTGGTTTCCTTACAGTGTCTGCAGGGACTTGGGTGAGAATCTGTCTGCAGAATGAGGTCTGTTGTTTCTGTGTGCATGCATGTATATGTATTGTTAAACAAGAGTATCACAAGAGAAAGACCAGTACCGCAATTCTTGATCCAAATTTGAAGCAAGCTTTAATTAAATACTGGCCAGAATGTTGGACTCTGCTTATAAAGGAAAACCTATAAGTCTTTGTTATTTCCCATCAGGTCCAATCAGGGGCAAGCATATGTACTTCTTGCCCTTTGTCAGAAGTAGTGTTGGTGAAGATCCTTTTCCAATCTGAAGGCTGTCATTTTGTCCTATTGGCAGTATCCTTTGCCTTACAGAAGCTTTTCAGTTTCATGAGGTCCTATTTATCAATTGTTGATCTTAGAACCTGAGGCATTGGTATTCTGTTTAGGAAATTGTCTCTTTTACCAATGCATTCAAGGCTGTTTCCCACTTTTTCTTTTATGAAATTTAGTGTATCCCATTATATGTTGAAGTCGTTGATACATTTGGTCTTGAGTTTTGTGCAGGGTAATACATATGTATTTATTTTCAATCTTCTACTTGTATACATTCAGGTAGACCAAAACCATTTGTTGAAGATGCTTTCTTTTTCTCTCAAGACCCAGCTATACCACTCCTAGGCATATACCCAAAAGATGTTCTACTATTCCACAAAGACAATTGTTCAACTATGTTCAAAGCAGCTTCACTTGTAATAGCCAGAGACTGGAAAAAACCTAGATGGCTCTCAACTGAAGAATGGATAAAGAAAATGGGGTACAACTGTACGATGAAATACTATTCATCTATTAAAAACAAAGACATAATGAATTTTGCAGGCAAATGGATGGATCTTGAGACTATCATCCTTAGTGAGGTAACCCAGTCCCCAAAGAACATACATGGTCTGTACTCACTTATAAGTGGATATTAGCCATAAAATACAGAACACCTATGCTACACTCCACAGACCCAAAGACACTAAACAAGAAGGAAGGCACAAGTGAGAAAGCTTGAACCTCACTTAGAATGGCTAATAAAATAGTCATAAGAGGCAGATGGAGGGAGGAAACTGGGTTAGGGAGGGGAAAGGGATAGGAATGGGGGGAGTTCAGGATCAGATATGTGGAGGGAGAAAAACCAGATGGCTATAAGAATGAATGGAAATCTGCAACTGATTGGGGTAGAGGATTATGGGGTATCTCCAGGATGAAACAGAGACCTGGGATAAGGGAGGCACCCAGAACCCACTAGGGATGACCTTCGCTGTGCCCCACAGCATTAGGGATATGGAACTTGAAGAGGCCACCTCCTGTGGCCAGGCAGGAACCCCAATGGAATCATAGGGACACCAACCCACCCACTAAACTTTTGACCCAAAATATATTCTGTTTACAAGAAATGCAGGCATGGAGGCATGGACCAGAGACTAAGGGAATAGCCAATGAATAACCAGCCCAACTTGAGACCCATTCCATGGGCAAGCACCCATTCTTGATACTATTAATGATACTCTATTATGCTTGAAGATAGGAGACTAACATGGCTATCCTCTGAGATGCTCCACCTAGCAGCTCCAACAGATGTAGAGACCCAGAGACAAACAGTGGATGGAGCTTGGGAAATCTTATGGAAGTATGAGAGGAAGGATTGCAGTCTCTAAGGGGGATAGGAATTCCACAGGAAGACCAATAAGAGTCAGTTAACCTAGACTTTTGTGACTCTCAGACACTGAGCCACTAACCAAAGAACATATATGGGCTAGACCTAGGCCACCCCACACACATGTGCATCTCAGTCTTCATGTGGGTGCCAAACAACTGGAGCAGGGGCTATCTCAAAAGCTGTTGCCTGTATTTGGGATATATTCTTCTGGCTGGGCTGCCTTGCCTGGCCTTAGTGGGAAAGGATATGCCAAGCCTCACAGAGACTTGATGTGCCAGGGTGGGGCCAAGGAGAAGGGGAGAAGCATGGGGGAAGTGTTGTGTCAGTGGGTGACTGGGAGGAGGTCAGTGAATGGGATGTTAAGTAAATAAAATAAAATAACAATAATAAATGAAGCAAACAAACAAGTATGGGATCATGTCACTCTTTTGAGGCTAGTTTCAGATCTACTTGTTTTTAGAGGGGGTGGCACTGTAGCATGTGCTAAGGCTAACTATTGGGTGCTGTTGATGTGTACATGCTTGGTTATACTAGTTGGGGCTGGTGGCATGCAGGTACATGGTTAAAATCCAGCTGTGGGCTAGTGACAGTCAGTTCTATTTCATGTGTGGATATACCTGAGAGACAGAGGCTGATATGTATACATGTTTGCTATTCTTTGGATCTTAACAATCTCCCAAAGGCCCATATGTTTGAGAGTTGTTCTCATTTCTGTTGCCATTTCTCCCCAACTGAGAGGAGACAGCAGCTTCACAAGTTAGACCTGACTAGACAAAACTTAAGTCATTGTGGCCTTGAGCTCAAAATGGAATGTGAGACTTCAGTCTCCTCCACTTCCTCTCCTTTTATTTCCAGCCATGAGGTGATCAGTTTGCCCTACCATCTGCTTTCATCATGATGCAAGGAGCCACCATAGGCCCATAGCAACAGGACCAGCCAGTCATGGACTAAAACTTCAAAAACATGAGCCAAAATAAGCATTTACTCTTTATATGTGAGTTATCCAGAGTTTTGCTATAGTAACAGAAATTGAGCCACACAGTGTTACTACAATGACCATCTGCGGGAAAGTACATTAGTTTGAATTGGTGCCAGAAGGTAGGGCTGGCTGCATGTGCATCTTTGAGTATGTGTGTGCGTTGTGGGCTGGTGGCATGCATGTGAATATCTGCAAGGCCCAGCTGTGAGCATTATGTGTAACAATGGAGCTGATGATGAGGTTCACTTGACTGTGTCTGTGTGCACAGCTTTAGGGAACAAAGCCGCGGTGTGCATGCGCATGGCTGCAGGGAGCATATAGCACATTCCGATTACTTTAACTCTCTCCTCTCTTATCTCCCTCCAACTTCTCTAATTGCCCATTCCTTTTTACATATCTTCTCCCTACATTCATGTCATTTAGTTTAGTTTAGTTTAGTTTTGTGACTCACTGAGTTTAACCAGGGTGTCTATGTGATCATGGGTTAGGAACTTATTATCCACTGGATTCTCATGGCCTCATCATCTTATGTTCACAACTGAAGACAATGACTGTTGCTTCTCTAGAATCTGTCAGGAGTCAGTAGTTAAGCAGGGTGGAGTAGGGCCCCATTAGTCTCTCAATAATCCATGACTAACTATTCACAGGCTCTGTCTTGAGCAAGCCCAGTGTAGGGAACTGCAGATGCTGTGAGATCATATAGCAATGGTTGTGTGCTAACCTGAAGACAGCATTTTTTTAGTCCTTCTCTGTCTTCCAGCTCCTAACATTGTTTCTGCTTCTTCCATGATATTCCCAAAACCTTAGAGGGGTTATATAAATGTTCTGTTCAGTGATTAATATTCACTTGTCATTTATTCTCAGCATTATTATATTTGTCACCGTTTACTTTCTGGGCTATGTTCTCCCCAACATTTTCATACATATGTCATTGTACTTAGTTTTAACTTGCCTCAAAGTTCTGCCTTGTCTTTCCTTTCTCAATCTTAATGGTCTGCTTCCTTTCCATGAATAATTCTCCCTCTGCTTTTATAACATGCATATTCCATTGCCCTCTCTTGTTCCACCTCCCCTGTAGATCTCATCCTCCCTTAATATGTAGGATTTTTCCTCTCTTAAGACACTTTTCTCTGGATAGTCCATCCTTTCATCATTGAATCATTTTTCTCCAAACTTTGTCTCTGTAACTCCTTTCATGGGTATTTTGTTCCCTATTCTAAGGAGGAATGAAGTATCCATACTCTGGTCTTCCTTATTCTTGATTTTCTTGTGTTTTGCAAATTGTATCTTGGGTATTCCAAGTTTCTGGGCTCCATCCCATAATCAGTCACCAAACTCAGACACTATTGCATAGGAAAGCAAGAGTTTGCTGAAGGGACCCTGATATAGCTGTCCTGTATGAGGCTATGCCAGTGCCTGGCAAATACAGAAGTGGATGCTCACAGTCATCTATAGGATGGAACACAGGGATCCCAATGGAGAAGCTAGAGAAAGTACCACAGGAGCTGAAGGGGTCTGCAACCCTATAAGAGGAACAACAATATGAACTAACTGGAACCCCCAGAGCTCGTGTCTCTAGCTTCATATGTAGCAGAAGATGGCCTAGTCGGCCATCATTGGGAAGAGAGGCCCTATTGCAAACTTTATATGCCCCAATACAGGGGAACGCCAGGGCAAAGAAGTGGGAGTGGGTAGGTAGGAGGGCAGGGTGGGGGAGGGTAGAGGGAAATTTTGGGATAGCATTTTAAATGTAAATTAAGAAAATATCTAATAAAAAATTTGGGAAAAAAAAGACACCTTTCTTCTCTTTCAATCTTTCAAGTTTTTTTTTTTGCTACTTTCACAACTCGCCCCACCCCCAAACAGTCCAAATATGGGAGGAAAAGCAGTATCTGGCAGAATCTGGTTTATTTTGCTTAGCACAATGGTCTCTAGTTATATGCATTTTCCTGCAAATATCACAATTTCATCTTTCTTTATAGCTTAATAAAATTTCATCATACACATCACATTTTCTTTATCCATTTGTTGTTGAGGGGCATGTAGGCATTCCATTTCTTATCTGTTGTGAATACTGCAGATGAAAGTAAATATTAGGTGTGAGAATTTTTGATGGAGTTATTAAGATATTTTAAAGTATAGGGTTATGGTACCTGCAAATGGAGATACTATTGAGTTTTTCCGATCTGCTTATATCTCTTTTATGTCTTTCTCTTGTCTCATTACTCTAGTTAAAACCTTCCAACATTATATTCACTGAGAATAGTGTGAGTAAATGGGCAGCCTCATCTCATCCCTTCTTTTAGAGGAAATATTTTTCAGTTATTCCCCATTTGATATAATAGGACCATAATATTTTCACATTGGGCCTCTACTATGATGGAATATGCTCTCTCTCTCTCTCTCTCTCTCTCTCTCTTTCTTTCTTGGATTTTTTTTTTTGTCTGTTTGTTTTTCAAGACAGGGTTTCTCTGTATAGCCCTGGCTGTCCTGGAACTCACTTTGTAGACCAGGCTGGCCTCAAACTCAGAAATCAGCCTGCCTTTGCCTCCCTAGTGCTGGAATTAAAGGGGTGTGCCACCACCACCCGACTGCTCTTTCTTTTTAAAGTTTCTTTGCAGATTTTTTTCAGGTAGGGATTTAAACTTTATTAAATGCTTCCTCTGCATCTATTGAAATGATCATGTGTTTTCCATTCTTAAGTCTGTTTACGTGTTATATTACATTTATTGATTTGTGCATGTAGAACCAAGCTTACAAGCCTAGAATATGCTGAACCTGCTAAGCGTATATGAGCACCTTTTCTCATCTTATTGAGTGTGATCCTTATGGACTTTATTGGATTTTTAAATTTATGTTTATTGGGAAATTTTGTTTCTACTTTGTTGTGTTCCTGACCATTTTGGGTATGAGGGTAATGCTGGCTTCATAGAATGAGATTGGTAGTGTTCCTTTCCTTTGTCATTTGTGGAACTATTTGAGGAATATTTATGTTAGTTCTTCCTTAAAGATTTGGTAGAACTCCATAGTGAATATATCTGGTCTTAGGATTTTTGGGGTAGAGATTTTTTTTTTATTACTCTTTTAATCCCAATGCTTGCTATAGATATGTTGAAGTTGCTTTTATATTCTTGATATAATTTTGATAGGTCAGATGTTCTAGAAATTTATTCATGTTATGTAGTTTTTTCAACTTTCTTAAATATAAATTTCCTAAGTATTTCCTTATGGTCTTCTGTATTTCATTGGAATCATCCTTTTCATCTTTAATTTTATTCAGATTGGCTGAAGTATTGCTAATCCAGTTTATCTTTTCAGTGAATCATTTTTTGTTTAAATAATTCTGTTTTATTTTTTGATCTCCATTTTTTTAAAAATTTGGCTTTATTATTTTCTTGCTTCATCTTGCTTTCAGATTTGGATTACATCATTAGGTTATTTGCAAGAAATATGTGTTAGTGTTAGCACACATAGTTGTAAATTTTTCTTTTAAAATTGTGTGTGTGTGTGTGTGTGTGTGTGTGTGTGTGTGTCTCCACCTGCTCAGAGAAGTGGAGAGGAGATGGGAAAGAATTGTGGGAGAGGGTGACCCAGAGGGTAACGTGAGCAGGATGTAAAGTGAACAAGTTAAAAAAAAAAAAGTTAAATTTATTAAAAAACAATTTCCTTGGCTCTATTCCAAAGGTTCTAGTTTTATTTTATTTTATTTTTATTTCCTTCTAGGATTTTTCAAATTTCTCCCCCAATTTCTTCAACAACACACTGGTAAATCAAGAGTGTATTGTGTGGTCTCCGTTATTAGAGATGCTTCTGGAGTTTTTTCGGCTATTGCTTTCTAGTCTTATTGTACCATAATTTAAGATACAAAATTATTTTTATTCTTTTGTATTTGTTAATGCTTAGGTTTGGTCTTGTGGTCTATTGTAATGCTAAATGTAGTCCCCTAAGACCTAGAGTCTGCACATAGACCTGTGCCTTTGCCTCCAAGTTATTTCTGATTGGTCAGTAAAGATGCCAAAAGCCAATAGTTGGACAGAAGAGACTAAGTTCAGATGAGACATAGTAAGTAATAACTCGGGGATATCAATAGGAAAGCAGATTCTAACAATACAAGGTAGATGTCTGCTCATCTCTTGTGCTGTTTAAGGCTTATTGTAAATATAAAGATTGGGTGTGTCTTTTATCCAGGAACTAAATAGTTCAAAGCAGGGTAGAAATCCAAGGTTGGAATTAAAATTTTCTACAACAGTTAAGACTTTATTGTGGTCTAGATATATATGGCCTATTTTAGAGAAGGTTGCTGATAAGAAATCTGATTGCATTTTGATATATTTTTTATTGTAAGGCATTTTTTCCTTGGATATTATGTACTGAACTTTAGGCCATGTGAATGCTAATGAAGCACTTGACCACTAAGCTATATCCCTAACCATCCCTTGCAGCTTTTAATATCATGTGTTTTGTTTGTGTTTTTTACATCTGGCAGTAACGTGCTGAGGGGAGGCTCTTCTCTGGTCATGTCTATTTGCAGTTATAAAAGCCTTTGATATGTATGTACATTTCTTTCTCTAACTTTGGGCAAAATTTTTTAAATAGATTCTCTATGCCTTAATTTGGACCTCAGCCCTTCCTTCTATCTTGTAGATTCTTAGGTTTGGTTTCTTGATTGTATCTTAGAATTCTTGGGAGTCATAGTCATTGTTTCTTTGTCTTTCTTGGTGTTTAAATATAGTATTTTTCAACTTTACCTTTCATTCTTGATTTTATTTCTTTTGCTTAGTCAGTCTTTTGATTGTGCTTTCCATTGCTTTTTTTCCTTTGGTTCACTGAGTTTTTCTACCTTCAACATTTCTATTAGTTCCCCACTCTCCAAATGTTAATTTCCTTGCTGAATTTTTCTTTCATGTGCTTTTTATCATTATCCATACTGCTAATATTTTTATCTATTACTCTTTATTTTCTACTATATTGTTGATTTTCCTTTTCAGTTCTGGATTGAATTCATTTTCTTGTTCATTTTTTTTTCTTTATGTCATTTATTATTTTGACTAGTGAAATTTGGAAATCTTCATTTAATATCACTTTAGTATCTTTGATTTTAGTATTTTATGAGTTATAATCTTTTAGTTTTTCATGTTTTGTGTTTTTGTCTTATGATTTATGCAACTGTTGTCTTGGATAGCTCTGTTTTATTTGGATATCTTCTTGAACAGCCTTCTCTTGAGAGTCAATACCCAATACCACGCAGGGAAAAGTGTTATAGCAGTAACAAATCAATTCAAAGTATAATAATATACTTACAACTGATTAAAGCCTACTAATATATCACTAGTTGCCATAAACCAGAAAAATGGGAAAGCTAATGTAAAATGTTCTATAAAGTATAAATTATTTAAGGTAAATGTAGAAATAGTAAATGATGGAGAAAAATTAATATGGCAAGGAAATGGGGGAAATAGACAAGAATCAAAGTTAAATAAATGAAAAGAAAAAGAATGGTGTGAATGCAGGGGAAAGATTCCTAAACAGAATAGCAATGGCCTATGCGGTAAGATCAAGAACTGACAAATGGGACGTGATAAAATTGCAAAGCTTCTGTAAAGCAAAAGACACAGTCAGCAAGACAAAAAGGCCACCAACAGATTGGGAAAGGATTTTTACCAATCCTAAAATCTGATAGGGGACTAATATCCAACATCTACAAAGAGCTAAAGAAGCTGGACCCCAGAAAAATGAATAACCCCATTAAAAATGGGGTACAGAGCTAAACAAAGATTCTCAACTGAGGAATTCCGAATGGCTGAAAAACATCTGAAAAAATGTTCAACATTCTTAATCATCAGGGAAATGCAAATCGAAACAACACTGAGATTCCACCTCACACCAGTCAGAATGGCTAAGACCAAAAATTCAGGTGACAGCAGATGCTGGCGAGGATGTGGAGAAAGAGGAACACTCCTCCATTGCTGGTGGGATTGCAAGCTTGTACAGTCACTCTGGAAGTCAGTCTGGCGTTTTCTTAGAAAATTGGACATAGTACTTCCGAAAGATCCTGCAATACCTCTCCTGGGCATATACCCAGAAGATGTCCCAACTGGTAAAAAGGACACATGCTCCACTATGTTCATAGCAGCCTTATTTGTAATAGCCAGAAGCTGGAGAGAACCCAGATGTCCCTCAACAGAGGAATGGATACATAAAATGTGGTACATTTACACAATGGAGTATTATTCGGCTATTAAAAAATGAATTTATGAATTCTTGGGCAAATGGATGTATCTGGAGGATATCATCCTTAGTGAGGTAACCCAATCAAAAAAAAGGAAATCATTGGATATGCGCTAACTGATAAATGGATATCAGCCCAGAAATTTAGAATACCCAAGATACAATTTGAAAGACACAAGAAAATCAAGAAGGAAGACCAGCGCGTGGATACTTCATTCCTCTTTTGAATAGGAAGCAAAATACCCATGAAAGGAGTTACAGAGACAAAGTTTAGAGCTAAGATGAAAGGATGGACCATACAGAGACTACCCCACTGGGGAATCCATCCCATAATCAGTCACTAAACTCAGACACTATTGCATAGGACAGCAAGTGTCTACTTAAGGGACCCTGATAAAGCTGTCTCGTACAGAAGTGGATGCTCACAGTCATCTATATGATGGAACACATGGCCCACAGTGGAGAAGCTAGAGATAGAACCCCAGGAACTGAAGGGGTCTGCAACCCTAGAAGAGGAACAACAATAGGAACTAACCGGAAACCCTAGAGCTCATGTCTCTAGCTGCATATGTAGCAGAAGATGGCCTAGTCGGCCATCATTGGGAGAAGAGGCCCCTTGGTATTGCAATCTTTATATGCCCCAATACAGGGGAACACCAGGGCCAAGAAGTGGGAGTGGGTGGGCAGGGGAACAGGGCAGGGGGTATGGGGGAGGGAACTTTCGGGATAGCATTTGAAATGTAAATTAAGAAAATATCTAATAAAAATATTGAAAAAAAAAGAATGGTGTGAATGGTAAGGAAGAACAAAGAAATTAGAGAATATTAAAAAAGAAAAGATATAAGATTTTCCAAAAACAAGAACATTCAAAAAATTAAATAAATGAAAAAGGAGAATAAAATATAAAACTTGAGTTAAAAAAATCCCTACCATGGAATAAAGTACATAAAAGGGACTGGAGAGATTGCTCAGTGGTTAAAAATACTTGCTGCTCTTGCAGAGAACCCTGGACTGGTTCCTGGGACCCTAATGGAGGGTCATGTCCATTTGTAAATCTTGTCTGGGGGAATCTAAGGCCTCTTTTGGCTCTCCATGGGCTCCTGCATGTGTGGTATACATACATACATATGTAAACACACAAAATAAAATGACTAAATATTTTTTAAAAAATCTATAGCAACCAACATAAGATAAATATGTTTAAGAGAGGGGGGATGGGAAATAAAATGAAAGAAGAAAAATTGCTTAATAATAAAAAGGATACATAAAATTAGATCTATGTATAAAAGATAATAAAGAAAAACAAAATTGAAATATTGTAAGGTTAAAAATCTTGCCAAAGTATAACAAAAAGAAACAAAAGGTGAAATACAAGGTCGGGAGAGTAAAAACTTAGGATAAAGTGAAGTGAAACATTGAAATGTTAGAGAACTTCTTACTGGGTCCCTGAACACAGAATACTGCCATGTGTATGTAGAGGAAAGGGTCAGGTGAACTTAGAGTCTTTGTGCTGATGTTGAACTCATATAGGACACATATCCAATGCCTGCCAGAGCTTTCCCCACTCATTAGCATCTCCCCTTGCATAATAGGAAGCTCAGCTGGATGTACTTAGCTTTGCAGTTTGTGATCTTGGCAGGTTCCCTCACCCTCTCTGAACCCTTCCACTCATACCAATAATGTTCTAGCTGGTGGTTATCTCCTAATTGTGTAGAAAACGTTGGAAGCAGCCAATAGCACTGTGATATGTACACTGGGAAATATGTGTGGTGGCTAGGTTTATGTCAACTTGACACAAGCTAGAGTCACTTGGGAAGAAGTGACCTCAGTTGAGAAAAGACTTCTAGTAAAATGATTTGTAGGCAAGCCATTTGGGATATCTTCTTGGTTAATGATTGATGCTAGGGGCCTTAATCACTGTGGACAGTGCCACCCCTGGGCTGGTGTTCCCAGGTTCTATAAGAAAGCAGGCTGATCAAATTACAGGGAGCAAGCCAATAAGCAGCACTTGTCTATGACCTCTGCATCAGCTCCTGCTTCCAGGTTCTTGCCTTGAGTTTCTGCTCTGGCTTCCCTCAATGATGAACTGTTATTTAGAAGTATAAGCTGAAACAAACTCTTTACTCCCCAAGTTGCTTTTCTTTCTGGTAGTTTAAAACAGCAATAGAAAACCCTAAGTAAAATAACATGTCTTTGTCTTTTCAAAAGTTTCTTTGTATTAATGACTGACTTAAGGATATAGCTGTGGTATCAAGTAGACTGCAAGAGCTCCAGAGTTTCCAGACTCTAGAGAACTGAGGAACAATTAGGTGGCTTCACAGGTAGGTTGATCTACACACTAACTTCAGGCTCAGCGTTATCAAACTCCAGGGTTCTTAGTTGTTGAGATCTAATCCCGGCAACTAGAACCTAAAGGTGGGGGTTTTGTTCTCCATGGGTCTGAGCTGAGCCTTTTGCCCCCAGCAGTTTTTAGCTCTCCTACTTTCACCACTAGCTCTCCAGGCTGTCTCTTACCCTAAGGCTATGGCAGATGAAATTTCGGTTCCTTGTCTTTTGGTTGTTCCTGTTTTTTGTTTTTTGTTTTTTTTTTTAAAGGTCACCAGGGTTGCTCAGTTTCAAAGAACAGGATATCTCTCAAGATGCATCTGCTTCTTTCCCCTTGAGTCATACAGAGTGACAAAATGGGATTCCTGACCCATTCACTGGAGCAATGGCTTTCTCATCAAAAGCCACAAGTGGTTTTGAAACATGTGTGGGCATGTCCTGAGAATGCCTGCCAGTCTCTTTCCCTAGGGCTGCTTGACCTTTTCTGGAGAAGCATTCTGCTTCTTTTCTTGAAGGTGGCTTTTGACTTCTAGTTTGCATTGTGGCCTATTGCTGTGTCCTCATCTAAGAACCTAACATTCTATTCTAGGATCAATTCCAATTTCATTTTTATTTGTGGAGTTAGAATGTGTTAGAGGGATTCTGTATTTCACATGTGTCTGTCCAGTTATCACAGAAACACTTTGCGAAGAGCCTAATCTGTCTGTTACATGTAATTAGAAATTGTATTTGCTAAAGCACCGACTCTGTATTTGGGCCAATAAAGTAACTAAAAGTAAGACAAAGGCCTGACATCTACATTTTAATTTTCTATCTGTTTCCTTTACTTTGGATGAGAGTCCTGTTTAACTTTGCTTAAATTTGCTTTTATCACAGACTGGTGTTGTTTGTGAAATGTAATTTACCGTTTTGTTGGGTATAGCAGGTTGAGTTGGCTTCTGTGGTCTCTCAGAGCTTGCAGAGCTGGAGTTCTCCAACCTTCCTATTGCTGTGACTTTTTAATACAGTTTTTTACGTTGTAGTGCCCCCAAGCATAAAATTATTTTTATTGCTACTTCATAACTATAATTTTGCTACTGTTAGGAATCATGATGTAAATATTTTTGGAAATAGTGGTCTGCCAAAAAGGGTATTACCCAGAGGTGGAGAACCTGTTGGAGAACCTGTTCAGGCCCTTCTTACTTTCAGAGTCTCCATTGAGAAGTCAGCTATGAGTAATGTGTAAACCTAGTACAGTGGAAACTTCCTGGAATCTATGAGGGTGACTCTAGCTATGACTTAAAGCAATGGAGGACATAGAGTTTGAATTAGTCATCTTCTGTAACCAGGCTAGGCTCTCAGTTGTGGGACTTGTACACCAACCTGGCCTCCAAAAATCTGCAGTGTCTGCAAGATGCACTAGGGCACTGGTGACTCAGAGACTGTGGGCTGTGCTTGACACTACCTGGATGGCCAGGAACCAGAAGATGGATAGCCTGAGACCTAGGATAGAACCAAAGACAACTGACAAAACCCAAAAATGTCAGTGAAATGATTCCTCATGACATTCTGCTATGTTATAGATTGTACCCAATTGTCATCAGAGGGGTTTCTTCCAGCAGCTGATGGGAACAGATACAGAGACTCACAGCCAAACATTAGGGAAACACACAGAAGAGGGGAAGAAAAGATTTAATTTAATTTTGTTAACTTTGGCATAACATTTAAAATTTTGTTTCACATATATTAGAGGGTCAAGGACATTAGGAGAACATGACCCACAGATCAACTAAGCAGATTTCATAAGGGCTCATAGACTAAACTGACAATCACAAGCTTGCATGGGTCTGCTCTGCACTAGGTTCTCTGCTTACAAGCTGCAGTTGTTTAGCTTGGGTGTTTTGGGTGACCCCTAAGAGTAGGAGTCTGTGTGCAGGTGTCTCTGACTCTTTTGCCTGCTCTTGGAGCCCTTTAACTTCTGGATTGCCTCACATCCAGCCTTGATATGAGAGTTTGTGCCTAGTCTTACATTAACTTGTTATGCTGGGTTTAGTTGATATCACTGGGATGCCTGCTCTTTTCTGAAGGGAAACAGAAGCAGTTGATCTCAGAAAAGGGAGAGTAGGGGGGCACTGGGAGGAGGGGAGAAAAAGGGAGGCTGTGGTCGGGATGTATGAGATAAGAATAAAAAATAGTGAAAAGAGAGGGAAAAGGAAGGATGAATATAGTCAAAAGATATATGTATGAAAATCTCATTATGCATAAGTAATATATGTAAAACAAAATTTTCAATGTTTTGCTTAAGTTAACAAAATTAAATTAAAATTTGAATTTGTATATTTGCTTTAAAAAGCCAGATATTATTCTAATGGGTCTACCTTTATATGTGGCTTTGTCTTTTCTCTTTGCAGCTTTTAATACCATTTCTCTGCTCTGTACATTTTATCCTGAATTTCTTGGATTTTTTTAAACATCTGCCACTTCATTTATTGTTTTTATTTGCAGGAGAAGTTGAAACAAAAATTTAAGGGTGTTTTTTTTTCTCTCCCCTATTCAAGTAAAACCAACTTACCTATTGAAATTGGCAAAGTAAAGGGAATTATGCGCAGCAACCCATGAGCGAAGGCTGGGGAGGAGGGTGCAGTAGGCATCAGATGCACAGAGGCAGCAGTTCATCTGCCCCCCAACATCTGAAAATGTTTCAACCCAAAACATAAGATTAAAAAAAGGAAAACCCTAAAACACACATTCCCCACAAACCACCCAGCCATAACCACCATCCTTAATCAATCATAGGCGTTTCTTTTCATTTTATAAAAAGATTAATAAAAAAATTGAAAAACTTCTCTTCTTATATTTGTGAAGATAATATAATTCAGAAATTTTGTAGAAGACAGTCCAGAAACTTTCCTCCAGTTTCCACTCGTATTGCTGAAGCCCAGCAGGACTACAAAGTCTGGGATACTGGAGCTGCTGGTGGAGAATGGGAAGCCCAGCCCAGGAGAAATCAGATAGAGCAGGGTGCATGGGGGAGACTGGGAGCAACCCCACACGATACATGGCTGTGTAGAAAGGGGAACACAAGGTGGTCAGAAAGGCCTTAAACTCCTTAACATACAAAACCGGTTTGTACAAGATCCAAGCAGTTTGGTCCCAAACTGAGGTGAACGCTTCAATTTTTATTCACATGCTTTGTTTTCTTTTAAGAATCAAAGTTGCCCAAATTAAAATCTTTATGCTAATATTACTACATATCCCTTAAAAAGAAAAAAAAAGAAAAGAAAAATTATAAGGATTTTTTAATAAAACTCATGACAGGAAGAGACTGAAAACCAACTTCCCATTTAGTTCCAAATGAAATGAAATGAAGAAAACTTGGTTTCTAATTGGGATGAGAATTGGGGTGGGACAACAAAACCAAAACAGAGTCCAAGCATCAGCACCCTTCTCCCTACCCTGCCCCACCCCACACACCAACAACAGCAGGAGGCCAGGGTATGTGTGGTCTGCTGGAAACATGGACCTGATCTAGGCTCAGTGGCAGTGTCCTGTCCTCTGTCCAGTGAGACGGCACTAGGGACACACTCTGTTGTCATGGGATTCTGTGTGGTTAGTGGGTTGTGGGGTGGCGTTTTCAGGATCTTCTTGGAGCTCCTTGTTTAGCTCCACCAGCCTCTCCCAGCACCTTTCTCCCCAAGGGCTCCGTCAGAGTGGCCCCTACTCAGCCGAGGGCTATAAACTGTCGTTCTCTATTCTCTGTCCCATTCTCATTGTCTTCAATCTCTCCATCCTCCCCACTGAACTTGTCATGGACCCACTTGGGGCTGGTACTGCATATCTGGAATATGAACTGGCCCCGGCCCGGGAGAAAGGCAAACTTCGGCCACGGCCTCGGCTCATCCATTTGTCGCTGCCCTTGCCTTCCAGGTCATCATGCAAGTAATACTTCTTGTTCTTGGGTGTGTGCTCTGGATCCCATTCTTCTTCCCAGCTTCTCTTTTGAAAATCATTGTTGCTGTTATTGTTACCAGAATAGCTTCCTCTGCCCCAGCCTCTCCCTCTTGTCTGAAATTAAAAGGCTCCCCCAACTCTGCCGCCTCTTTCATTCAGACCCACAAAGTCTCTGGTCCCCAATCTGGATTTGTCGAAATCCGAGGTGTCCTCCTCTCTCTCCTCCACTTCCTCGGGGTACTCTTCTGCCTTCTCAGGGTCCTCTGCTTTGTAGGAGTGAGAGAACTGGGAGAAGGAGGAGGAGGAGGACCCAGACCAGTCTCTTGCTCTGTGGTGCTTCTCCTTTGTGGGTTCTCTCTCTCTCTCTCTCTCTCTCTCTCTCTCTCTCTCTCTCTCGTTTTTTGTTTTTTTTTTTTTTTTTTTTTTTTTTTTTTTTTTTTTTTTTTTTTTTTTTTTGTTTTTTTTTTTTTTTTTTTTTTTGGTTTTTCGAGACAGAGTTTCTCTGTGTAGCTTTGGCTGTCCTGGAACTCACTTTGTAGACCAGGCTGATCTCAAATTCAGAAATCCACCTGCCTCTGCCTCCTGAGTGTTGGGATTAAAGGTGTGTACCACCACTGCTCAGCTCAAAATTAGATCTATTCTGGCAGTCATTCCCATATGATCTATTTACCTTAAAAAGGGCCCCACTCACCTTCATTGAAATCACCTTGGTGGTTAGGTTTCAGAACATGAATTTGGAGGAAAACAAACTTTCAGATGATAGAAAACTATATCTGTGTTTAATTTTGGATTGTTTATCATCGTGACAGAGAAGTACAAATGAGTTTTGCATGTTAATTATAACTTTTTGTATTATTAACATTTATTAACACTACTAAACTACTTTTTGAAATATATATATATATATATATATATATATATATATATATATATATATATTATCTGCAAGACTATGACAGTCTGTAAAAGTGTTGCTTTTTCAATTTTTTATTAGATATTTTCTTAATTTACTTTTCAAATGCTATCCCGAAAGTTCCCTCTCCCCTCCCCCCGCCCTGCTCCCCTGCCCACCCACTCCCACTTCTTGGCCCTGGCGTTCCCTTGTATTGGAGCATATAAAGATTGCAATACCAAGGGGCCTCTCTTTCCAATGATGGCCGACTAGGCCATCTTCTGCTACATATGGAGCTAGAGACATGAGTTCTGGGGGTTCTGGTTAGTTCAT
Source organism: Mus minutoides (assembly GCA_902729485.2). Classification (NCBI taxonomy): domain Eukaryota; kingdom Metazoa; phylum Chordata; class Mammalia; order Rodentia; family Muridae; genus Mus; species Mus minutoides. The sequence continues at coordinate 1,331,128 of LR749899.1, forward strand.
ATTGTTGTTCCTCTTCTAGGGTTGCAGCCCCCTTCAGCTCCTGGGGTTCTATCTCTAGCTTCTCCATTGTGGGCCCTGTGTTCCATCATATAGATGACTGTGAGCATCCACTTCTGTACGAGACAGCTATATCAAGGTCCCTTCAGTAAAAGCTTGCTCTCCTATGCAATAATGACTGAGTTTACTGACTGATTATGGGATGGATCCCCCCATGGTGGGGTAGTCTCTGTATGGTCCATCCTTTCATCTTAGCACTAAACTTTGTCTCTGTAACTCTTTTCATGGGTATTTTGTTTCCTATTCAAAGGAGGAATGAAGTGTCCATAGGCTGGTCTTCCTTCTTGATTTTCTTGTGTTTTGCAAATTGTATTTTGGGTATTCTAAGTTTCTGGGCTAATATCCACTTATCAGTGAGCACATATCCAATGACTTCTTTGGTGATTGGGTTACTTCACTAAGGATGATATCCTCCAGATACATCCATTTGCCCAAGAATTTCATAAATTCATTTTTTATATAATTCCTATGGGCAGAACTGTCAATGCAGTATGAGAAGCAGTGTGGAAACAGAGATTCTTGTCTTGTTTATCATGTTAGGAAAGCATTTGGGGTGATTTGAATTGTGTGTTCTTTGTATGTGGCCTTTAACATTTTTAGGAGCTTATCTTTTTTTTTTCTTATTATTAAAGGTAGCTTTTAATTGGAGGCTTCCTTACAGTTTTTTATTAGATATTTACTTTATTTACATTTCAAATGTTGTCCCCTTTCCTGGTTTCCCCTCTAAAAACCCCTTATCTCCTCCCTCCTGCCCCTGCTCACCAATCCATACATACCTGCTTCCTGGCCCTGGCTTTCCCCTACAATGGGGCATAGAGCCTTCACAGGATCAAGAGCCGCTCCTCCTATGATGATCGACTAGGGCATCCTCTGCTACATATGCATCTAGAGTCATGAGTCCCATCATATGTACTCTTTGTTTGGTGCTTTAGTCCCTGGGAGCTCTGGAGGTACTGCTTAGTTCATATTGTTGTTCCTCCTACTGGGATGCTAACCCCTTCAGGGAACTTATCCTTTATTCTTATATTTTTAGTGCTTTAATCAGGAAAGTGCTTTGGATTTTGTCAAGTGGTCTTATTTTTTATTTTTTACATAAATGTTGATAATCATGTGGCTTTCTTCATTATATTCTTGAGGATTTTGCATCTACATTCATAAGAAATATTTGGTATCAGGGAAATTATAGATTCATATAATTAAAAATTCTATTCCTCTTTTATTAATTTTGAAGGAATTTGAAAAGAATTAGTCTTTCTTTTTCTTAAATAATTTGTAGAAGTCGCCAGTGAATGCATGTGGTTGTGGGCTTTTCATTGTTGAGAGTTTTATTTGAGTTTAATTTTTATTACAAATTCAGTCACTTGTCAGAGTTTCTATTGCTTCTAGAGTCAATTTTTGTAGGTTGTATGTTTCTAGTAATTCATTCTTACTGTTTATAGAAATTGTTGTTACACAATACTTAAGGTATTTTCCTTTAACCTTTCTAACTTCTTTAATGTTGATATTAGCCAGTATACATAACATCTATTATTTTTAAGTAACAGAAAGCTCAGAGGTATTTTAAACAATAATGACTACTTTGTTTACTCATCAAGAAGTTTAGAAATGTCTAATGGAAAATCTTAAATTATTTCTATTCTTTTGCTCCATTTGAAATATATGGCTTTTTTTGTATTCATTTTTATGGCCTCATGGTTGCAAGTTAGCTGCTACAGCTGCAGGCATGGCACCCACACATTTATGTGAAAAATAGCCAGAGTGCAAGGTTTTCTCATCAAGCTGGAGAAATCCCCATAAAATCTTCCATAGAAGTATTCCAAAAGATTTCTACTTATATGTTTCTTTGGACAGAACTTCATCTTATGACCACTTGTACTTGCAAGGGAAGCTAAGAAAAAGAAGATCTGGCAAAGGGAAATGAGGGCACTTGAATAGCTTGAAGTAATGATGATTCATTTCTTGCATCTGGAATGTATTGCTATTCCAAACATAAGTGAAGCTCTTCCAGTAAAAAAGGGGACAGTAGCTAGTGAAGATGTGGTGACACTCTCATTGTCCTTCTGCATCACAACTCCTTTCCTTCTCTAGGCTCCTGAACAACAGGAGCCATATTTTTTCTTTCCATAAACCAGAGTAGACTCGAGTCGAGCACTTGGCATATAGTAGATGAGCCATGACAGCCCAGTTAGAAAGAAAAAGAACCCAACCTGCTTCTGTTTGAATGGTGTTGTTTTGATTTCAGTCAGAAGCTTTGAAGTCTAATTTGGTATCTCCTTTTCTTGGAGCTCTTGCCATCCAAACATGACAATATGGCAAAGTATGAGTTAGACCAAGTTTTCTTGCAACTACTTTGTCATATTTATGTGAATCCTATAGGTTTATTTTTGTTTTGATTTTTGGTGTGTGTGTGTGTGTGTGTGTTAGTTGTAGATAGATATTTTCCTCTGTTTTTACTTTAGTACTTCTTACCTGATGTTCATGATGAGAATGAGTAGTTAGAACTATGCTAATTAAGGGAAATGCTGTGTAAGCAGGTGTATTTCTAATTTAAAAAATTATTATTATTACCTCCTGACAGGTAAACATGTAGGCTAACTATAGATCTTCACATTTCTTTCTATTCCTCTAAATTCACCCCCTGAGTCATCTCCAGCTCTGCAGCAAATGACCTGCTGGGGCTTCCTTTTCTCCCTGGCCATCTTCAGTGGATTATACAAATCTTCCTCATACTTCCTCTAACTTTCTTACCTGATTTATTACTTGATCCCAGCCCTAAATTCCAGCAGGCATTCCCTAGGAACTCCCAGGTCATTCTAGCCGGGGAAGCAGGTAATTTGACTGCAGCTCTTCACCCCTTCATTACTCCAAGTCTAATACCTCAGCCTCATCCCTTGTTCTCTAGAAGACCACCTGCTGTGGTGCCTCCTCACTCTCTTCCCCCATTTCCAGGGGGAATGATCAGGTCATTGTGGAACAATCTCTTTCCCCCCCCCCCATGGATTCCCTCAGCCCATCTCCTAGCCTATCCCCATTACTTAGTGTTAGTTTCCAATACCTAGAAACACATTTTGCTTTGAAACCACAGTGGCCACACCTACTCAGGATCCCAGAAAGTTTTCTACCAGACAACACATACCCATCATACACTACTAAGAACCAGAGAGGGCAAAAGAAACTAAGGAAGAAAACACCAAAGATAGGACCAAGTATCAACACCTAGAAATACAATCTTCCCAAACCCAGAGGCTTAGACACCAGTGTAAAAAACACAATCCATAACAATTAGGACAGTTTGTCTCCACTAGAGCCCAACAACTCCACCACAGCAGGTCCTGAGCATTACAACATAACTGAAGCACAAAAAAAATTCTTTAAAATAGCCTTTACAATGTGATAGGGGTCCTTAAAAATGAATAAATACCTGAAAGAAATCTATGAAAACACAAATAGTGGAAGGAAAGGAATAAAAGTGTTCAAGACCCAAAAGTCGAAATAGAATAAATAAAGAAAACATAAACTGGGGAAAATCTGGAAATGAAATGTAAAAACAGAGACAGAAAACTCAGAGGTAAGCTTCACCAGCAGAATACAAGAGATAAAAGAGAAACTCCCAGGCATTAAAGACATGATAGAAGAAATGGATACACCAGTCAAGGAAAGTGATAAATCTAAAGAACTCCTGTCATAAAACATCTATAAATCCTTGGACACCACAAAAAACAAACAAACCAACAAACAACAACAACAACAACAAAACAAATCTTAGAATAACAGAAGAAGAAGAAACCCAGGTGAAAGGCACAGAAATGATTTTCAACAAAATTATATAAGAAAGCTTTGCTAGCCTAAAGAAGGACATGCCTATCCAGGTACAAGAAGTATACAGAACATCAAAATATATTGGACAAGAAAAGAATTTCCCATTATACTATAGTAAAACACTAACCATACAGAAGAGAGAAAGAATATTAAAAGGTACAAGGGTAAAAGATCAAGTGACATATAAAGGCAGAACTATTAGAATTATGCCTGAGATCTCAATGAAAAATTTAAAAACCAGAAGCACCTGGACAGATGTGCTACAGACTTTAAGAGATCATAAATGCCAGTCCAGACTACTATACCCAGCAAGACTTTCAATAATAATAGATGTAGAAACTAAGATGTTCCATGAAAAAATTTAAACAATATCTGTCTACAAATCCAGCCTTACAAATGGTACTATTAGAAAAAATCCAAATAAAGTAAGTTAACTACACCCATAAAGACCCAAGGAATAAATAAATACTAGCAAATAATTAAGTACCAGCACATAAATACCAGCAAATCAAAAGAAGAGAAACACACACACACACACACACACACACACACACACACACACACTACCACCACCACCTCCACAACAACAATAACAACACCAGCAGCAACAACAATAAAATAGCAATTATCAACAAACACTGCTTATTGTAATCTCTCAACTTCACCGGTCTCAATTTCCCAATACAAAAGACAACAGACAAAGAGAATGGATGCAAAAACAAGATCCCTCCTTCTGGGGCAATCCAAGAAATACATCCTAACATAAAGGATAGACATCACTTCAGAGTAAATGTTGGGAAAATAGTTTCCAAGAAAATGGACCTTAGAAGCAAATCAGTGTAGATATTTTAATATCAGATAAAACAGAGTTCAAAAAAAAAAAAAACCTAATCAGAAGAGATAAGCAAGGAAACTACATACTCATAGAAGGAATAATCCATCAAGAGGACATTAGAATTTTTAACATCTATGCACCAAATGCAAGAGCAACAAAGTTCATAAAAGAAATACTATTAGGCTTAAATCACATATTGGCTCTCACACACTGATAGTGGGAAACTTCAATACCCTACTCTAGCCAACAGATAGATTGATCAGGCAAAAACAAAACAGAAAAATGCTGAAGTTAACTGATATTATAAATCAAATGGACTTAATAGATATTTACAGAACATCCCACCCAAACACAAAAACATGCCTCCATTTTAGCACCTCATGGAATTTTCTCTAAAATTGACCACATATCCTGCCACAAAGCAAGTCTCAACAGATGAAAGAAAACTGAAAAAACATCTTGAATCCCATCTGTCTTAGTTAGGGTGTTACTGCCGTGAACATTTGACACTATTGCCAAGGCAACTCTTATAAGGACAACATTTAGTTGGGGCTGGCTTACAAGTTCAGAAGTTCAGTCTATTACCACCAAGGCAAGAACATGGCAGCATCCAGGCAGGCATGGTGCAAAAAGAGCTGAGAGTTCTACATCTTCATCTGAAGGCTGCTAGCAGAATACTGACTTCCAGGCAGCTAGGGTAAGGATCTTAATTAAGCCCATGCCCACAGTGACACACATACTCTAACAAGGTCACACCTACTTCAACAAGGCTATACCTCCTAATAGTGCCACTCCCTGGGCCAACTATATACAAAAAATCATACCATCTGACCACCTCAGATTAAAGCTGGAAAATAACAACAGAAACAACAGAAGGCTTACAAACTAATGGAGACTGAACAACTCACTGTGGAATGAAAAGTGGTCAAGACAACAATTAAAATAGAAATTAAAGACTTTCTAGAATTCAATTACAATGAATACACAACATGCCCAAACTTGTGATACATGAGGTGATTTTAAGATACAAGATCATAGCACTAAATGTCTACATTAAAAAATGGAGAGAGCTCTTATTAGTAACTTAACAGCACGCTTGGAGGTCTAAAACAAAAACAAAAAAAAAAAAAAGAAGGGAAGAAAAGAAACTACACTTAAAAGTAACAGGGCAAGAAATAATCAAACTCAGAGCTGAAATAAATAAATTGAAACAAAGAAACATACAGAATAATACGTACCAGCAAAGAAGCATAAAGTTGCTTCTTTGAGAAAAGCAGTAAGATTGATACTCTTATGCAAACTAACTAAAAGATACATAGAGAATCCTCAAATTAACAAAATTAAAAATTAAAAAGAGGACATAACAAGAGACACAAAGGAATTCCAGAGAATCATAAGGACATACTTTAAAAATCTGTACTCCCAAGAGCTATAGGGGTCTGCAACCCTATAGATGGATCAACAATATGAACTAATCAGAACCCCCAGAGCTCATGTCTCTAGCTGCATATGTATTAGAAGATGGCCTAGTTGGCCATTATTCGGGAAGAAAGGCCCTTGGTCTATTAATGTTTATATGCCCCAGTACAGGGGATTTCCAGGGCCAAGTAGTGGGAGTGGGTGGGTAGGGGAGCAGGGTGGGGGGAGGGTATAGGGGACTTATGGGATAACACTTGAAATGTAAATGAAGAAAATATCTAATAAAAAAAACTGTACTCAACCAATTTGGAAAGTCTTAAAGAAATGTATAATTTTCACAATGCATACCACTTACCAAAGTTAAATCAAGATTAGATAATTACTTTAAACTGGTCCCTCACCCATAGTGAAATAGAAGCAGTCACTACAAGTCTCCTAATAAAACAAAAACAAAACAAAACAACAAAAACAACAATAAAACCCAACCAACCAACCAAACAATCACCAAACAAACAAACAAATAAACAAAACAAAACCAGAGCCAGACCAGATGGTTTTACTGCAGAACTCTACCAGACTTTTAAAGAATAGTTAATGGGGCGCCAGCACTGGGCCACCTTGGGAGCAAACTCGGCGGGCAGTTCCATGATCCCCAGAGGACTCTTGACTCCCCAGGTGCCCTAGCACGCCCAGGATCACTGGAGAGTAGAACACAGCATCTGTTCCAACACCACCGGGAGAGCTTGGGACCAGCAAGAGCAGAGACACGGGAACCCCACTTGACCAGTGACTTGGGTTCATTACAGTCAGCATTGGTCTACCTTGGTTTCGAACTCAGAAGACATACCTCCCTCCCAGAGGAGGTACAACTTCCAGGAGCTCTAACATCCCTGGACATAGCAGGATCTCAGGGTCTCAGAGGAAGCTTGACTGCCAAGAATTCTGACCCATCCAGAATCTCAGGATCACAGGATCCTAGAATCACAGGATCAAAGAGAAAGCTGGACTCTGAGGAATTCTGACTCAACCAGGATTACAGGAAAGGCAGGGTTCAATCAGATATATTGAGTGCAGAGAGCACGTGAGAGAATCAGAAGGTGGTAGGCAAGCATAAGAACAGAAGCAACAGAAATCAAGGTTACTTGGCATCATTAGAACCCAACTCTTCCCACAATAGCAAGTCCTGGATACACCATCACACCTGAAAATCAATATATATATATATATATATATATATATATATATATATATATATATATATATATATTCACTTCTCATGATGATGACGGAGGATTTTAAGAGGGCCATAAATAACTCCCTTAAAGAAATAAAGGAGAACACAGGTAAACAGGTAGAAGCCCTTAAAGAGGAAACACAAAAATCCCATAAAGAATTATAGGAAAACACATCCAACCAGGTGAAAGAATTGAACAACACCATGCAGGATGTAAGAATGGATGTAGAAACAATAAAGAAATTACAAAGGGAGACAACTATGGAGATAGAAATCCTAGGAAAGAAACCAGGAGCCATATATGTGAGCATCGAGTATCACCAACAAAATGCAAGAGATGGAAGAGAGAATCTCAGGTGCAGAAGATTCCATTGAAAACATGGACACAACAATCAAAGAAAATGCAAAAATTCAAAAAGATCCTAACTCAAAACATCCAGGAAATCCAGGACACAATGAGAAGACCTAACCTACACATAATAGGGTTAGGGTTAGGGTTAGGGTTAGGGTTAGGGTTAGGGTTAGGGTTAGGGTTAGGGTTAGGGTTAGGGTTAGGGTTAGGAATCACCATGCCTGACCTCAAGCTGTACTACAGAGCAATTGTGAAAAAACTTGCCTGGTACTGGTACAGTGACAGGTAGATCAATGGAATAGAATTGAAGACCCAGAATTGAACCCACACAACTATGGTCACTTGATCTTTGACAAGGGAGCTAAAACCATGCTGTGGATTTGGGGTAGCATTTGAAATGTAAATGAGCTCTTCCAGCCAGGACCAACCCCGCCATCTTCCCTCTGAGCCCAGTGGAGGCGGCTAGGGCTGCTTGTTTGCTCTCCACACCCCAGGACATTAGGATCACCTTGGGATTACCGGTGAGTGGAGCACAGTGTTGGCTTTGGGAACCAAGGGGTCTCTAGTGCCAGCGGCAGCAGGAACAGAGGAACTCCGCCCAACTGGAGGCTGGGGTCTGTTCCAGCCAGGGCCACCGCCCCCACACCATCTTCCCTCTGAGCCCAGCGGAGATGTCTAGGGTCACTTGTGCACTCTCCACACCCCAGGACATTAGGATCACCTCGGGATTACCAGTGAGTGGAGCACAGTGTTGACTTTTGGAACTGAGGGGGCTCTGGTGCCAGTGGCAGCAGGAACAGAGGAACTCCACCCAACTGGAGGCTGGAGTCTATTCCAGCCAGGGCCACTCCCCACCATCTTCCCTCTGAGCCCAGCGGAGGCGGCGGCTAGAGCCACTTGTGTGCTCTCCACACACCAGAACATTAGGATCACCTCTGGGTTACGGGTGAGTGGAGCACAGTGTTGGCTTTGAGAACCGTGGAGGGTCTGATTCCAGCAGCAGCAGCAGGAACAGAGGAACTCGGCCCAACCGGAGGCTGGGACCTCTTCCAGCCAGGACCACCCCCACCATCTCCCCTCTGAGCCCAGCGGAGGTGGCTAGGGCGGTTTGTATGTTCTCCACACCCCAGGACATTAGGATCACCTCTGGATTACAGGACCTTGGGATCACCTCAGGATTACAGAAGAGAGGCAGCCTGCTGTGAGAGTTCTGACCCTAGAACTCAGGAAGTGGATCAGAGCTCCAGTCTGCTAGACACCGGACTTGCAAAAGAAGAGCTTGCCTTCAGAGAGTGCTCTGATCACTGGATCTTTAGGGGGAGTTGGTCTACCAAAAGTGCTGTCAGAGGCTAAAAGAATCACAGGAGGATCAAGCTCAAACCAGTGACAGCTTGGACATTAACATCAGAAATCTCCAGATGGCAAAAGGCAAACGTAAGAATCTCACTAACAGGAACCAAGAACAATGGGCATCATCAGAACCCTGTATGCCCACTGCAATGAGTCCTGGATACCCCAACATGCCTGAAAAGCAAGACACAGATTTTAAATCATATCTCATCATGATGTTAGAAGATTATAAGAAGGACATTAATAACACACTTAAAGAAATACAGGAGAACAATGCTAAACAGGCAGAAGCCCTTAAAGAAGAAAAACAAAAATTCTTCAAGGAAATACAGGAGAACACTGCTAAACAGGTAGAAGCCATTAAAGAGGAAATACAAAAATCCCTCAAGGTATCACAAGAGAACACTGCTAAACAAGTAGAAGCCCTTAAAGAGCTACAGGCAAACACTGCTAAACAGGTAGAAGAAATGCAAAAATCCCTTAAAGAAATACAGGAAAACACAACCAAACAGGTAATGGAATTGAAGAAAACAATTCAAGATCTAAAAATGACAGTAGAAACACTGAAGAAAACCCAAAGAGAAACAACACTGGATATAGAAACCCTAGGAAAGAAATCAGGAACCATAGCAACAGAATACAAGAGATGGAAGAGAGAATCTCAGGTGCAGAAGATTCCATAGAGATCATGGACACAACAAGCAAAGAAAACGCAAAATGCAAAAAGATCCTAACTCAAAACATCCAAGAAACCAGGACACAATGAGAAGACCAAACCTACGGGTAATAGTAGTAGAAGAGAATGAAGATTCTCAACTTAAAGTGCCAGAAAATATCTTCAAAAAAATTATAGAAGAAAATTTCCCATACCTAAAGAAAGAGATGCCCATGATCATACAAGAAACCTACAGAACTCCAAACAGAGTAGAGCAGAAAAGAAATTCCTCTCGACATATAATAATCAGAACAACAAATGCACTAAATAAAGACAGAATATTGAAAGCAGTAAGGGAAAAAGGTCAAGTAACATATAAAGGCAGGCCTATTAGAATCAGTCCAGATTTCTCACCAGAGACTATGAAAGCCAGAAGATTCTGGACAGATGTTATACAGACACTAAAAGAACACAAATGCCAGCCCAGGCTACTATACCCAGCAAAACTGTCAATTACCATAGATGGAGAAACCAAAGTTTTCAATGACAAAACTAAATTCACACAATATCTTTCCATGAATAGAGCCCTTCAAAGGATAATAAAGGGAAAACACAAACTCAAAGATGGAAACTACACCCTAGAAAAAATAAGAAAGTAATCCTTTAAGAAAACTAAAAGAAGACAGCCACAAGAACAGACTCCCATCTTTAACATCAAAAATGACAGGAAGTAACACTAACTTTTCTTTGATTTCTCTTAACATCAATGGACTTAATTCCCCAATAAAAGGGCATAGACTAATAGACTGGCTACACAAACAAGACCCAACATTTTGGTGCTTACAGGAAACCCACCTCAGAGACAAAGAAAGACACTACCTCAGACTAAAATGCTGGAAAACAATTTTCCAAGCAAATGGTTTGAAGAAACAAACAGGAGTAACCATTCTAATATCGAATAAAATTGACTTCCAACCCAAAGATATCAAAAAAGACAAGGAGGGGCACTTAATACTCATCGAAGTCAAAATCCAAAATGAACTCTCAATTCTAAATATCTATGCTCCAAATGTAAGGGCAGCCACATTCATTAAAGAAACTTTAGTAAAGCTCAAAGCACACATTGCACCTCACACAATAATAGTGAAAGACTTCAACACTCACTCCACTCTCACCAATGGACAGATCCTGGAAACAGAGACACATGGACACTGAAAGAAGTTATGAAACAAATGGATTTAACAGATATCTATAGAACATTTTATCCTAAAACAAAAGGATATACCTTCATGTGAGCACCTCATGGTACCTCCTACAAAACTGACCCTATAATTGGTCACAAAACAGGCCTTAACAGATACAAAAATATTGAAATTATCCCATGCATCCTAACAGATCACCACGAACTAAGGCTGATCTTCAATAACAGCAGAAATAATAGAAAGCCAACATTCACGTGGAAACTGAACAACACTCTACTCAATGATAACTTGGTCAAGGAAGAAATAAAGAAAGAAATTAAAGACTTTTTAGAGTTTAATGAAAACGAAGTCACAATGTACCCAAACTTATGGGACACAATAAAAGCAGTCCTAAGAGGAAAACTCATAGACCTGAGTGCCTCCAAAAAGAAACTAGAAAGAGCATATACCAGCAGTCTGACAGAACACATAGAAACTCTAGAATGAGAGGAAGCAAATTCACCCAAGAGGAGTAGACAGCAGGAAATAATCAAACTCAGAGCTGAAATCAACAAAGTGGAAACAAAAAGAACTATTCAAAGAATCAACCAAACAGGAGCTGGTTCTTTGAGAAAATCAAAAAAGATAGATAAACCCTTAGCCAGACTAACTAGAGGGCAGAGGGACAGTGTCGAAATCAACAAAATCAGAAATGAAAAAGGAGACATAACAACTGATCTTGAGGAAATCCAAAATATCATCAGATCCTACTACAAAAGCCTATACTCAACAAAACTGGAAAACCTGGATGAAATGGACAACTTCCTAGACAGATACCAGGTACAAAGTTAAATCAGGATCATATTAACAATCTTAACAGTCCCATTTCACCTAAAGAAATAGAAGCAGTCATTAATAGTCTCCGAAACAAAAAAAGCTCAGGACCAGATGGATTTAGTGCAGAGTTCTATCAGACCTTCAAAGAAGACCTAATTCCAACTCTCCTCAAACTATTCCACAAAATAGAAACAGAAGGTAATCTACCCAATTCGTTCTACGAAACCACAATTACTCTGATACCTAAACCACACAAAGATCCAACAAAGAAAGAGAACTCTAGACCAATATCCCTTATGAATATTGATGCAAAAATACTCAATAAAATCCTTGCAAACTGAATCCACGAACACATCAAAATGATCATCCATCATGACGAGTAGGCTTCATCACAGGAATGCAGGGATGGTTTAATATGTGGAAATCCATCAATGTAATCCACTATATAAACAAACTCAAAGACAAAAAACACACGATCATCTCCTTAGATGCTGAGAAAGCATTTGACAAAATCCAGCACCCATTCATGATAAAAGTCATGGAAAGATCTGGGATTCAAGGCCCATACCTAAACATAATAAAAGCAATATCCAACAAACCAGTAGCCAACATCAAAGTAAATGGAGAGAAGCTGGAAGCAATCCCACTAAAATCAGGGACTAGACAAGGCTGCCCACTTTCTCCCTACCTATTCAATATAGTACTTGAAGTCCTAGCCAGAGCAATTCGACAACGAAAGGAGATTAAGGGGGATACAAATTCGAAAAGAAGAAGTCAAAATATCACTATTTGCAGATGATATCATAGTATATATAAGTGATCCTAACGATTCCAGCAGAGAACTCCTAAACCTGATAAACAGCTTCAGCACAGTAGCTTTATATAAAATTAACTCAAACAAATCAGTGGCCTTTCTCTACACAAAAGATAAACAGGATGAGAAAGAAATTAGGGAAACAACACCCTTCACAATAGTCACAAATAATATAAAATACCTTGGTGTGACTTTAACGAAGGAAGTGAAAGATCTGTATGGAAGAACTTCAAGTCTCTGAAGAAAAAAAAATTGAAGAAGCTCTCAGAAGATGGAAACATCTCCCATGCTCATGGATTGGCAAGATTAATATAGTCAAAATGGCTATGCTCCCAAAATCAATCTACAGATTGAATGTAATGCTCATCGAAATTCCAACTCAATTCTTCACTGAGATAGAAAGGGCAATTTGAAAATTCATCTGGATAATAAAAAACCTAGGATAGCAAAAACTATCCTCAAGAATAAAAGAACCTCTGGTGGAATCACCATGCCTGACCTCAAGCTGTACTACAGAGCAATTGTGATAAAAACTATATGATACTGGTATAACAACAGACAAGTAGACCAATGGAATAGAATTGAAGACCCCGAAATGAACCCACACATGTTTGGTCACCTTATTTTTGACAAGGGAGCTAAAACTATCCAGTGGAAAAAAGACAGCATTTTCAATAAATGGTGCTGGCACAACTGGCAGTCAACATGTAGAAGAATCCGAATTGATCCATTCCTTTCTCCTTGTACAAAGCTCAAGTCTAAGTGGACCAAAGACCTCCACATTAAACCAGAGATACTGAAATTCATAGGGGCAAAAGTGGGGAAAACCCTTGAAGATATGGGCACAGGGGTAAAATTCCTAAACAGAACACCAATGGCCTGTGCTGTAAGATCCCAAATCGATAAATGGGACCTTATAAAATTGCAAAGAATCTGTAAAGCAAAAGATACTGTCAATAAGACAAAAAGGCCACCAATGGATTGGGAAAGAATTTTTACCAATCCTAAATCTGATAGGAGGCTAATATCCAATATTTATAAAGAGCTCAAGAAGCTGAACTCCAGAAATTCAAATAACTCCATTTAAAAATGGGGTACAGAGCTAAACAAAGAATTCTCAGCTGAAGAATGCCAAAGGGCTGAGAAGCACCTTGAAAAATGTTTGAAATCCTTAATCATCAGAGAAATGCAATTCAAAACAACACTGCGATTCCACCTTACACCAGTCAGAATGGCTAAGACTAAAAATTCAGGTGACAGCTGATGCTGGCGAGGATGTGGAGAAAGAGGAACACTCCTTCATTGCTTGTGGGATTGCAAGCTTGTACAACCACTCTGGAAATCAGTCTGGTGGTTTCTCAGAAAACTGGACATAGCACTACTGAAAGATCCAGCAATACCTCTACTGGGCATATACCGAGAAGATATTCCAACTGGTAACAAGGACACGTGCTCCATTATGTTCATAGCAGCCTTATTTATAATAGCCAGAACCTGGAAAGAATCCAGATGTCCCTCAACAGAGGAATGGGATACAGAAAGTGTGGTACATTTACACAATGGAGTACTACTCAGCTATTAAAAACAATGAATTTATGAAATTCTTGAGCAAATGGATATATCTGGAGGATATCATCCTGAGTGAGGTAACCCAATCACAACAGAATTCACTTAATATACACTCACTGATAAGCGGATATTAGCCCAGAAACCTAGAATACCCAAGATACAATTTCCAAAACACAAGAAAATCAAGAAAGACCAATGCATGGATACTTCATTCCTCCTAGAATAGGGATTAAAATATACATGGAAGGAGGTGCAGAAAAAAAGTTTGGAGCTAAAATGAAAGGATGGACCATCCAGAGAGTGCCCCACCCGGGTGTTCCATCACATAATCAGCCACCAAATGCAGACACTACTGCATACACCAGCAGGATATTGATGAAAGGACCCTGATATAGCTGTCTCCTGTGAGGCTTTGACAGTCCCTGACAAATACAGTAGTGGATGCTCACAATCATCTATAGGGCAGAACACAGGGTCCCCAATGTAGGAGCTAGAGAGAGTACCCAAGAGCTGTAGTGGTCTGCAACCCTATAGATGGAAAAACAATATTAACTAATCAGAACCCCCAGAGCTCATGTCTCTAGCTGCATATGTATTAGAAGATGGCCTAGTTGGCCATTATTGGGGAAGAAAGGCCCTTGGTCTAACAATGTTTACATGCCCCAGTACAGGGGAATGACAGGGCCAAGTAGTGGGAGTGAATGGGGAGGGGAACAGGATGGGGGAGGATATAGGGGACTTATAGGATAACACTTGAAATGTAAACGAAGAAATTCTTTAATAATAAATAAATAAGTAAAAAAGTAATGTAAATGAAGAAAATATCTAATTAAAAATTTTTAAAATGTCCTGTGTAAAAAGATAGCAATTTCAACAAATGGTGCTGGCCACTGACAGTTAGCATTTAAAAGAATGCAAATTGTACAAGCTTGCAATCCCAGCAGTAATGGAGGAGTGTTCCTCTTTCTCCACATCCTAGCCAGCATCTGCTGTCACCTGAATTTTTGGTCTTAGCCATTCTGACTGGTGTGATGTGGAATCTCAGTGTTGTTTCGACTTGCATTTCCCTGATGATTAAGGATGTTGAACATTTTTTCAGATGTTTTTCAGCCATTCGGAATTCCTCAGTTGAAAATCTTTGTTTAGCTCTGTACCCCATTTTTAATGGGGTTATTCGTTTTTCTGGAGTCTAGCTTCTTTAGCTCTTTGTAGATGTTGGATATTAGTCCCCTATCAGATTTTAGGATTGGTAAAAATCCTTTCCCAATCTGTTGGTGGCCTTTTTGTCTTGCTGACTGTGTCTTTTGCTTTACAGAAGCTTTGCAATTTTATAAGGTCCCATTTGTCAATTCTTGATCTTACTGCACAGGCCATTGATGTTCTGTTTAGGATTCTTTCCCCTGTGCCCATATCTTCGAGGGTTTTCCCCACTTTCTCCTCTTGTACAACCATTCTGGAAGTCAGTCTGGCGTTTTCTCAGATAATTGGACATAGTACTTCTGAAAGAGCCTGCAATACCTCTCCTGGGTATATACCCAGAAGATGTTCCAACTGGTAAAAAGGACACATGTTCCACTATGTTCATAGCAGCCTTATTTATAAGAGCCACAAGCTGGAGAGAACCCAGATATCCCTCAACAGAGGAATGGATACAGAAAATGTGGTACATTTACACAATGGAGTACTATTCTGCTTTTTAAAAAACGAATTTATGAAATTCTTGGGCAAATGGATGTATCTGGAGGATATAATCCTTAGTGAGGTAACCCAATCATAAAAGAAGTAATTGGACATGCACTTATTGATAAATGGATATTAGCCCAGAATCTTAGAATACTCAAGATACAATTTGCAATAGACAAGAAAACTAAGAAGGAAGACCAGCATGTGGATACTTCATTTTTCCTTAAAATAGGGAACAAAATACCCATGAAAGGAGTTACAGAGACAAAGTTTAGAGCTAAGATGAAAGGATGGCCCATAAAGAGACTACCCCACCAGGGGGGATACATCCCATAATCAGTCACTAAACTCAGACACTATTGCATAGGACAGCAAGTGTCTACTTAAGGGACCCCGATAAAGCTGTCTCATACAGAAGTGGATGCTCACAGTCATCTATATGATGGAACACAGGGCCCACAATGGAGAAGCTAGAGATAGAACCCCAGGAGCTGAAGGGGTCTGCATCCCTAGAAGAAGAACAACACTATGACCTAACCAGAAACCCCAGAGCTCATGTCTCTAGCTGCATATGTAGCAGAAGATGCCCTAGTCGGCCATCATTGGGAGATGAGGCCCCTTGGTATTACAATCTTTATTTACCCCAATACAGGGTAAAGCCAGGGCCAAGAATTGTGAGTGGGTGTGCAGGGGAACAGGGCGGGGGGAGGGGGGAGGGAACTTTCGGGATAGCATTTGAAAAGTAAATTAAGAAAATATCTAATAAAAATATTGAAAAAAAGAAAAAAATACAAATAAAAGAATGCAAATTGATCCATTTGTTATCTTCTCATACAAAGCTCTAAGTGGATTAAAGAACTTTATATAAGATCAGAGACACTGAAATTTATAGAGTAGAAAGTAGGGAAAAGCCTCAATAATAAGGGCAATGGCTTGTGCTGTAAGATCTGGAAGTGACAAATGGGACCTTATAAAATTGCAAAGCTTCTGTAAGGCAAAAGACACTGTCAATAAGATAAAAACACCACTAACAGATTGGGAAAGGATTTTTACCAATCCTAAATCTGATAGGGGACTAATATCCAATATATACAAGGAGCTCAAGAAGCTGGACTACAGAAATTCAAATAACGCCATTAAAAAATTGGGTACAGATCTAAAGAAAGAATTCTCAACTATGGTATACCAAATGGCTCAGAAGCACCTGACAAAATGTTTAACATCCTTAATCATTGGGGAAATGCAAATCAAAACAACACGGAGATTCCACTTCATACCAGTCAGAATGGCTAAGATCAAAAATTCAGGTGACAGCAGATGCTGGCAAGGATGTGGAGAAAGAGGAACACTCCTCCATTGCTGGTGAGATTGCAAGCTGGTACAATCACTCTGAAAATCAGTCTGGCGGTTCCTCAGAAAATTGGACATAGTACTACCTGAAGATCCAGTAATACATCTTCTGGGCATATACCCAGAAGATGTGCCAACTGGTAATAAGGACACATGCTCCACTATGTTCATAGCAGCCTTATTTATAATAGCCAGAAGCTGGAAAGAACCCAGATGTCCCTCAACAGAGGAATGGATACAGATAATATGGTATATTTACACAATGGAATACTACTCAGCTCTTAAAAACAATGAATTTATGAAATTCTTGGGCAAATGGATGCATCTGGAGGATATCATCCTTAGGTAAGCCAATCACAAAAGAAGTCACTTGATATGCACTCACTGATAAGTGGATATTAGCCCAGAAACTTAGAATACCCAAGATACAATTTGCAAAACCAAGAATATCAAAAAGAATGAAGACCAAAGTGTGGATAATTCATTCCTCCCTAGAATAGTGAACAAAACACCCATGGAAGTAGTTACAGAGGCAAAGTTTGGACCTAAGATGAAAGGATGGATCATCCAGAGACTACCCCACCTGGTGATCCATCCCATAATCAGCCACAAACCCAGACACTATAGCATATGCCAGCAAGTTTTTTCTGAAGGGACCCTGATATAACTGTCTGGTGTGAGGCTATGCTAGTGTCTGGGAAATACAGAAGTGGATGATCACAGTCATCTATTGGATGGAACACAGGACCCCCAATGGAGGAGCTAGAAAAGTACCCATGGAGCTGAAGGAGTCTGCAACCCTATAGGTGGAGCAACAATATGAGCTAACTAGTACCCCCAGAGCTTGTATCTCTAGCTGCATATGTAGCACAAGATGGCCTAGTTGGCCATCATTAGGATGAGAGGCCCCTTGGTCTTGTAATCTACATATGTCCCAGGAAAGGGGAACACCATGGCCAAGAAGTGGGAGTGGGTTGGTAGGGGAGTAGGGCTGGGGGAGGGTAAATGGAACTTTCGGGATAACATTTGAAATGTAAATAAAGAAAATATCTAATAAACAGAAAACAAACCTAACCAAACACAGAAAAAATGGGATTTTTTTTATTGTTTATACAATATTCCTTAATTCTCTGACTTCTCCCCTTATTAGGTGTATAGATTCATTGTAATTTATCATAAAATTATAACTATTTCATAGGTTTGGTGACCCAGGCCTGTAGCTCTAACTACTTGGGCGGCTGAGCCAGAAAAATTAACAATTCAGTGATTTTCTAGTTCAAGACCAGCATTGGCAAGTTACTGAAATGATATTTCATGTAAAAAGTAGGTGCCTGTGTGGAGAGGAAAGAGTTTACATGGCTCCATTCATCTCCTAGAGATTTATAGACCCTTAACTGTTATTAGGAGCTCATGATACATAATTCTCCCTGAGGAATTTCTATCCAATTAATGATTGATGAGGGAGGGAGAGAAGCTACCCTTAGTTGTGACGGGCCTCCCTCGACCAGCAAGAAAGTCACACCACCACCGGGATCTTCTCAATCAGCTTTATTCAAGAGCACCTTGATAGTAGATTCCCAGGACCCTGGACAGCAGCAGAGCTGCTGCTTTTCTACTCTCCCAGGGAAGGGGGGAGGGTGTCGTAGTGGTTGCAGATTGGTGCACCAAGCCACACCCATTAACATATCGCCCATTCATTGGTGTCACAAGCCACACCTCATTAGCATATTGCCTGTTTGGGAGGGGCTATTGCTTGAGGAGGTCCTGAAGAGGGAGCCTGGGTTTTCTGGAGCAACTGCCGTTCCTGAGCAACTGCCGTTCTGTGAGCAACTGCTGTTCCGGAGCAACTGCCGTTCCAGAGCAACTGTGCTTCCTACATTTAGTGGTGTACCAAATAGTACTGGCAAACCTTTAATCCCAGTACTCCCAGAGGCACGAGCTGAAGGACCTCTGTGGGTCTCTGGTCAGCTTGGTCTACATATCGAGTTCCAGGACAGCCAAAGCTACATAGTGAGACCCTGTCTTTTAAAACAGTGAAAAACTGTTAGGACACAGTTTGGTGATAAAGTACTTGTCTGGCATCCACAAGGATAATCTATACCCAGGACATCAAATAAACAAAGGAGCTAAGAAATATCTAAGAGCTCACAGCTCCATTACTGACCCTCATTTAATTTTGCTGAAAGCAAAGACTTGAAGTAACTTTACTTGAAAAGCAATGTGTTACTGTGCCTTGAAGATCTGTTATTTTCCATTCACTATGCCAGTGTGCACTGTATCTGAAAATGTCCCTTTGTGGTAGCCTGTACTTTTTACATTGGGGACAACTTCTAGTAAATTTAGGAAGGCCAGTTGTGAAAGGATAAGATGTCATGGGAACCTCCTCCTTTATGTGGATGTGCTTTGGAAGGTTAATATTAGAAAAGAGTGTATTTCTTTAAGTGCTTCTCAACCACTTGAGATTTCTCTGTTGAGAATTCTCTGTTTTCCTCTGTGCCCTATTTTAAAATTGGCTTGTTTGTTTTTTGGAGTCTAACATCTTTAATTCTTTATATAATTTGAATACTAGTTCTCTATTAGTTATAGAGTTATTTAAGATCTTTTCCCAATCTGTAGGTAGCCATTTTGTCCTATTGACAGTATCCTTTGCCTTACAGAAGTGTTTCGGTTTCATTAGGTCCCATTTATTAATTGTTGAGCTAGAGCCTAAGCCATTGGTGTTCTGGTCGGGAAATTTTCTTCTGTGCTAATGAGGTTGAGGCTATTTACTACTTTCTCCTCAATTGGATTCAGTGTATTTGATTTATGTTGAGGTCCCTGATCCACTTGGACTTGAGCTTTGTGCAAGGTGATAAATATAAATCAAATTGCATTCTTCTACATGCAAACTGCCAGTTAGACCAGTGCCATTTGTTGAAGATGCTTCTTTTTTTCACTGTTTGGTTTTGGAGACTTTGTTCAAGATCAAGTGTGCATAGATGTTTGGGTTTATTTCTGGGAATTTGATTCTATTTTATTAATCAAAACAAGATAAAAACAAAAACAAAACAACAAAAGACAAAACAAGAAAACAACAACATAAAAACGTTTCGAAATTTCCATTTGCCTCCATGTACTGCTTGGAAGGTCCTTACCATATTCCACATATATATGTCACTTTTCTTGGGATTTTACAGTCTTGAATGTAGATTCCAAGTCTCACTGTGAGAAGACACAAACATGATTCTTGTGGCCACAAGCATAAGAATAAGCATAAGAGGAACCGCCAGACTGATTTCCAGAGTGGTTGAAGCAGCTTGCATTCCCACCAACAATGGAGGAGTGTTCCCCTTTCTCTACATCCACGCCAGCATCTGTTGTCACCTGAATTTTTATCTTAGCCATTCTTACTGGTGTGAGGTGGAATCTCAGGGTTGTTTTGATCTGCATTTCCCTGATGATTAAGAATGTTGAACATTTTTTCAAGTGTTTCTCAGCCATTCGGTATTCCTCAGTTGAGAATTCTTTGTTTAACTCTGTGCCCACTTTTTAATGGGGATATTTGATTTTCTGGTGTCCACCTTCTTGAGTTCTTTATATATATTGGATATCAGTACCCTATCTGATTTAGGATTGGTAAAGATCCTTTCCCAATTGGTTGGTGGCCCTTTTGTCTTGTTGACAGTCTCTTTTGTCTTACAGAAGCTTTGCAACTTTATGAGGTCCCATTTGTCAATTCTTGATCTTACAGCACAAGCCTTTGCTGTTTTGTTCAGGAATTTTTCCCCAGTGCCCATATCTTCGAGGCTTCTCCCCACTTTCTCCTCTATAAGTTTCAGTGTCTCTGGTTTTATGTGGCGGTCCTTCAACCACTTAGACTTGACCTTAGTACAAGGAGATAAGAATGGATCATTTCCCAGTCTTCTACATGATAGCTGCCAGTTGTGCCAGCACCATTTGTTGAAAAGGCTGTCTTTTTTCCACTGGATAGTTTTAGCTCCCTTGTCAAAGATCAGGTGACCATAGGTATGTGGATTCATTTCCGGGTCTTCGATCCTATTCCATTGATCTAGCTGTCTGTTGCTGTACCAGTACCATGCAGTTTTTGTTAAGATTGCTCTGTAGTACAGCTTGAGGTCAGGCATGGTGATTCCACCAGAGGTTCTTTTATTGTTGAGAAGAGTTTTTGCTAGTCTAGGTTTTTTTTTATTCCAGATGAACTTGCTAATTGTCTTTTCTAGATCCTTGAAGAATTGAGTTGGAATTTTGATGGGGATTGCATTGAATCTGTAGATAGCTTTTGGCACGATAGCCATTTTTACTATATTGATTCTGCCAATCCATGAGCATGGGATATCCTTCCATCTTCTGAGATCTTCCTCAATTTCTTTCTTCAGAGACTTGAAGTTCTTTTCATACAAATCTTTCACTTCCTTCGTAAGAGTCACACCAAGATATTTTATATTGTTAGTGACTATTGTGAAGGGTGATGTTTCCCTGGTCTCTTTCTCAGCCAGTTCATCCTTTGTATAGAGAAAGGCCATCGATTTGTTTGTGTTAATTCTGTATCCAGCTACTGCACTAAAGCTGTTTATCAGGTTTAGGAGTTCTCTGGTGGAGTTTTGGGGTCACTTATATATACTATCATATCATCTGCAAATAGCGATAATTTGAGTTCTTCCTTTCCAATTTGTGTCCCCTTGACGTCCTTTTGTTGTCGAATCGCTCTGGCTAGGACTTCAAGTACTATATTGAATAGGTAGGGAGAAAGTGGGCAGCCTTGTCTGGTCCCTGATTTTAGTGGGATTGCTTCCAGTTTCTCTCCATTTAGTTTGATGTTGGCCACTGGTTTGCTGTAGATTGCTTTTATCATGTTTAGGTAAGGGCCTTGAATTCCTGGGCATATATCCAGAAGATATTCCCTCTGGTAATAAGGACACCTGTTCCACTATGTTCATAGCAGCCTTATTCATAATAGCCAGAAACTGGAAAGAATCCAGATGTCCCTCAACAGAGGATTGGATACAAAAAAATTGGTATATTTACACAATGGAGTACTACTCAGCTATTAAAAACAATAAATATATGAAATTCCTAGGCAAATGGATGGATCTGGAGGCCATCATCCTGAGTGAAGTAACCCAACCACAAAAGAACTTACATAACATGTACTCACTGATATGTGGTTATTA
The DNA here is from genome assembly GCA_902729485.2 of Mus minutoides. Taxonomy (NCBI): domain Eukaryota; kingdom Metazoa; phylum Chordata; class Mammalia; order Rodentia; family Muridae; genus Mus; species Mus minutoides. The sequence continues at coordinate 1,353,454 of LR749899.1, forward strand.
GCCCAGAAACCTAGACTACCCAAGATACAATTTACTAAACACATAAAACTCAAGAAGAAGGAAGATCAAAATATGGACATGTCACCCCTTCCTAGAATTAAGAACAAAGCACACATTGAAAGAGTAACAGAGATCATGTGTGAAGCTGAATCCAAAGGATGGACCCAATGACTGTGGCTGCCAGGGATCCATCCCACAGTCAGCCACCAAACATAGACACTATAGCATATGCCAGCAAGATAGTGCTGAAAGAGCCAGGATATAGCTGTCTTGTGGGAGACTATACCAATGCCTGGCAAACATGGAGGCGGAAGCTCACAGTCAGCTATTAGATGGAACAAAGGGTTACCAAGGAAGGATCTACAGAAAGTACCCAAGGAGCTGAAGGGGTTTTCAACCCTATAGGTGGAAGAATAACATGAACTAACTAGTACCCTCTGAGCTCATGTCTCTAGCTGCATATATAGAAGAGGATGGCCTAGTTGGCCATCATTGGGAAGAGAGGCCCCTTGGTCATGCAGACTTTATATGCCCCAGTACAGGGGAATGCCAGGGCCAAGATGTGGGAGCTGGTGGGTAGGGGAGCAGGGCCGGGAGGGGGGAAGGTTATAGGGAACTTTCTGGATAACACTTGAAATGTAAATGAAGAAAATATCTAATAAAAGTTGAAAAAAAAAGTCACAGGCCATGTAAGTAAGTTGATACTAGAGCTACAGGATAAATGCTTCCAGTTGTTAAAATCTTTGACCTTGGATTCATACGGGTCCGGGTTCAAACTCTAAACTATGTGGTTTTACCAATAAATATATAGAAAATTGCAATGTTACAAAAACAATTTAATTAATAAGAATGCAAATATTCTAACTGATAGTACCCAGAGCTATTAAAATGTGTACAACATCTACTGTACTAAAAAAAATAAAATAAAGAATGAGCATAAGAATAAAGAAAATAAAATTGTTGTATACAAAATTAAGAGGAGAAAAAATATTTGCTAATTAATATTTAGCTTATAATTTGTTTGATATTTAACTCAAATATATAAATAATGAATACTATAAGGTGATATTTTCTTACATTATCAACAACTCTAATGGTTGCTGTGATAAAACACCATGATTAGAAGCAACTTTGAGAGGAAAAAGTTTACTTCCCTTGCACTCCCACATCATAGTCTACCATCAGAGGAAGTCAGCACAGGATCTCAAGGCAGGAAATGATGCAGAGGAAATCTCAATTGAGAAAATGGACCCACCAAATTTACTTGTAGTTAATCCTGTGGTAGGTATATTTTATTTTCTTTCTTTCTTTCTTTCTTTTTTTTTTTGAGTAGCCATTTTTATTTATTATTAGATAATTTCTTCATTTACATTTCAAGTGTTATTCCATAAGTCCCCTATACCCTCCCCCCGCCCTGCTCCCCTACCCACCCACTCCCACTACTTGGCCCTGGCATTCCCCTGTACTGGGGCATATAAATATTGCTAGACCAAGGGCCTTTCCTCCCCAATAATGGCCAACTAGGCCATCTTCTAATACATATGCAGCTAGAGACATGAGCTCTGGGGGTTCTGATTAGTTCATATTGTTATTCCATCTTTAGGGTTGCAGACCCCTACAGCTCTTGGGTACTCTCTCTAGCTCCTACATTGGGGACCCTGTGTTCTGCCCTATAGATGATTGTGAGTATCCACTACTGTATTTGTCAGGGACTGTCAAAGCCTCACAGGAGACAGCTATATCAGGGTCCTTTCATTAATATCCTGCTGGTGTATGCAGTAGTGTCTGCATTTGGTGGCTGATTATGTGATGGAACACCCGGGTGGGGCACTCTCTGGATGGTCCATCCTTTCATTTTAGCTCCAAACTTTGTCTCTGCACCTCCTTCTATGTATATTTTAATCCCTATTCTAGGCAGGAATGAAGTATCCACACGTTGGTCTTTCTTGATTTTCTTGTGTTTTGGAAATTGTATCAAAGGATATTCTAGGTTTCTGGGCTAATATCCGCTTATCAGTGAGTGTATATTAAGTGACTTCTTTTGTGATTGGGTTACCTCACTCAGGATGATATCCTCCAGATACATCCATTTGCTCAAGAATTTCATAAATTCATTGTTTTTAATAGCTGAGTAGTACTCCATTGTGTAAATGTACCACATTTTCTGTATCCATTCCCCTGTTGAGGGACATCTGGATTCTTTCCAGCTTCTGGCTATTATAAATAAGGCTGCTTTCTTGATTGATGATGACTGTGTTTGTGGCGCGGGGTGGGGGGCGGCCGGTAGGGCTAGATTATGAAGGTTAGTACCACCTTGGGCTGGTGGTCCTGGATGGTATAAGAATGCAGTCTGTGCAGGAAATGAGGAACAATAGTACTTGTATTAAGCAGCATTCCTCTGAACAGTCTCTGCAGCATTTATGGCTGCCAAGCTCTTGGTCTTCTTGAGCTCCTGCAGTGATTCCTCTTCGTGAGGAACTTTAAGCTGTAAGCTGAAATCAACCCTTTCCTCCTCAAGTTACTTCTGGTCATGGTGCTCTAGCACAGCAAGAGAAACGCTAAGACAGGAGAGAAGATGGGGGAGGAAAAGCAACAAAATCAACTTTTGTTTGTAAATGTCATAATCTAATATGAATCTAATGCTGTGCATTCTAATTTAAATAAAACAAAATGAGCGATGTTGCAAGTTATCTCAGGTAGTCAAATAGAATGAGTCAATTGCTCTTATAAGTCTTATCTCTTCCCACCACCGTAAAACCATGATGCAGTGTCCTTCAATGAATAATGGTTTTGGGTGTGATAATACATGCTTATACTTCCAATCTTAGGAGGCTGAGGCAGGAGGATTGTGAGTTATGGCTGTCCTGGTCCACATAACATGACCCTATCTCAAACAAATAAAACAAGTGATTATACTGTGATACATCAATACCTTGTACTAATACTCAAAACCAAAATACATACCCTCTCCCTACAACTGTGTCTTAAGTGAGTCTCAGAGGACTTGGACTGAGTGAAAAGACTGATGTTGGGTTACAAAGTCAAGTGTTCCCCTGTGTAACACTTTTGGAACCCCACAGTTACAATAACAAGACAGTTTCCTAATCCCAGGTGGGCAGAATGGGGTAACTGTGCTTGCAATGGATAGTAAGAGGGACTCTGAGGGATTTTTTTTTCTTTAAAAAGTGAGTAATTTAGTTTCTTTACATTCTCTCATTTTGTAACTTTATAGGCAACTATTTCATACGTTGGCCCAAATGAGTTAAACTGTGGATAGAATACATAAATATTTGAGAAGTTCCATGATTTAATTAAGTATTTTGCCAAAATTAAACCTTTATTTTTTTTTTCTTTAAAAAAAAGTTTTAATTTTTTTCAACTTTCATTAGATATTTTCTTCATTTACATTTCAAGTGTTATCCAGAAAGTTCCCTATACCCTCCCCCATCCCGGCCCTGCTCTCCTACCCACCCGCTCCCACTTCTTGGCCTTGGTGTTCCCCTGTATTGGGGCATATAAAGTCTGCATAACCAAGGGGCCTCTCTTCCCAATGATGGCCAACTAGGCCATCCTCTTCTATCTATGCAGCTAGAGACATGAGCTTAGGGAGTACAAGTTAGTTCATGTTATTCTTCCACCTATAGTGTTGAAGACCCCTTCAGCTCCTTGGGTACTTTCTGTAGCTCCTACCTTGGTAACCCTGTGTTCCATCTAATAGCTGACTGTGAGCTTCCACCTCCATGTTTGCCAGGCATTGGTATAGTTTTCCCCGAGACAGCTATATCCGGGCCCTTTCAGCACTCTTGCTGGAATATGCTATAGTGTCTATGTTTGGTGGCTGATTGTGGGATGGATCCCTGGCAACCGCAGTCATTGGGTCCATCCTTTGGATTCAGCTTCACACATGATCTCTGTTACTCTTTCAATGTGTGCTTTGTTCTTAATTCTACCAAGGGGTGTCATGTCCACATTTTGATCTTCCTTCTTCTTGAGTTTCATGTGTTTAGTAAATTGTATCTTGGGTAGTCTAGGTTTCTGGGCTAATAACCACATATCAGTGAGTACATGTTATGTGAGTTCTTTTGTGATTGGGTTACTTCACTCAGGATGATGGCCCCAGATCCATCCATTTGCCTAGGAATTTCATATATTTATTGTTTTTAATAGCTGAGTAGTACTCCATTGTGTAAATATACCAAATTTTTTGTATCCATTCCTCTGTTGAGGAACATCTGGGTTCTTGCCAGTTTCTGGCTATTATGAATAAGGCTGCTATGAACATAGTGGAACAGGTGTCCTTATTAGCAGATGGAATATCTTCTGGATATATGCCCAGTAGGGGTATTGCAGGATCTTCCGGTAGTACTATGTCCAATTTTCTGAGGAACCACCAGACTGATTTCCAGAGTGGTTGAACCAGCTTGCATTCACACCAACAATGGAGGAGTGTTCCCCTTTCTCCACATCCACACCAGCATCTGCTGTCACCTGATTTTTTTATCTTAGCCATTCTTACTGGTGTGAGGTGGAATCTCGGGGTTGTTTTGATCTGCATTTCCCTGATGATTAAGGATGTTGAACATTTTTTTCAAGTGCTTCTCAGCCATTCGGTATTCCTCAGTTGAGAATTCTTTGTTTAACTCTGTGCCCCACGTTTAATGGGGATATTTGATTTTCTGGTGTCCACCTTCTTGAGTTCTTTATATATATTGAATATCAGTCCCCTATCTGATTTAGGATTGGTAAAGGTCCTTTCCCAATCGGTTGGTGGCCCTTTTGTCTTGTTGACAGTCTCTTTTGTCTTACAGAAGCTTTGCAACTTTATGAGGTCCCATTTGTCAATTCTTGATCTTACAGCACAAGCCTTTGCTGATTTGTTCAGGAATTTTTCCCCAGTGCCCATATCTTCGAGGCTTCTCCCCACTTTCTCCTCTATAAGTTTCAGTGTCTCTGGTTTTATGTGGAGGTCTTTCAACCACTTAGACTTGACCTTAGTACAAGGAGATAAGAATGGATCAATTCCCAGTCTTTTACATGATAGCTGCCAGTTGTGCCAGCACCATTTGTTGAAAAGGCTGTCTTTTTTCCACTGGATAGTTTTAGCTCCCTTGTCAAAGATCAGGTGACCATAGGTGTGTGGATTCATTTCTGGGTCTTCGATCCTATTCCATTGATCTACCTGTCTGTTGCTGTACCAATACCATGCAGTTTTTGTTAAGATTGCTCTGTAGTACAGCTTGAGTTCAGGCATGGTTGATTCCACCAGAGGTTCTTATATTGTTGAGAAGAGATTTTGCTAGTCTAGGTTTCTTTTTCATTCCAGATGAACTTGCTAATTGTCTTTTCTAGATCCTTGAAGAATTGAGTTGGAATTTTGATGGGGATTGCATTGAATCTGTAGATAGCTTTTGGCACGATAGCCATTTTTACTATATTGATTCTGCCAATCCATGAGCATGGGATATCCTTCCATCTTCTGAGATCTTCCTCAATTTCTTTCTTCAGAGACTTGAAGTTCTTGTCATACAAATCTTTCACTTCCTTTGTAAGAGTCACACCAAGATATTTTATATTGTTAGTGACTATTGTGAAGGGTGATGTTTCCCTGATCTCTTTCTCAGCCAGTTCATCCTTTGTATAGAGAAAGGCCATCGATTTGTTTGAGTTAATTCTATATCCAGCTACTGCACTACAGCTGTTTATCAGGTTTAGGAGTTCTCTGGTGGAGTTTTGGGGGTCACTTATATATACTATCATATCATCTGCAAATAGCGATAATTTGAGTTCTTCCTTTCCAATTTGTGTCCCCTTGACGTCCTTTTGTTGTCGAATCGCTCTGGCTAGAACTTCAAGTACTATATTGAATAGGTAGGGAGAAAGTGGGCAGCCTTGTCTGGTCCCTGATTTTAGTGGGATTGCTTCCAGTTTCTCTCCATTTAGTTTGCTGTTGGCCACTGGTTTGCTGTAGATTGCTTTTATCATGTTTAGGTAAGGGCCTTGAATTCTTGATCTTTCCAAGACCTTTATCATGAATGGGTGTTGGATTTTGTCAAATGCTTTCTCAGCATCTAAGGAGATGATCATGTGGTTTTTATCTTTGAGTTTGTTTATATAGTGTATTACGTTGATGGGTTTCTGTATATTAAACCATCCCTGCATTCCTGGGACGAAGCCTACTTGGTCATGATGGATGATCGTTTTGATGTGTTCTTGGATTCGGTTGGCGAGAATTTTGTTGAGTATTTTTGCATCGATATTCATAAGGGAAATTGGTCTGAAGTTCTCTCTCTTTGTTGTGTCTTTATGGGGTTTAGGTATCAGAGTATTTGTGGCTTCATAGAATGAATTGGGTAGTTGTACTGGCTAGGTTTGTGTCAACTTGACACAGCTGGAGTTATCACAGAGAAAGGAGCTTCAGTTGAGGAAATGCCTCCATGAGATCTAGCTGTGTGGCATTTTCTCAATTAGTGATCAAGGGCTCCTTGTGGGTGGGACCATCTCTGGGCTGGCAGTCTTGGGTTCTATAAGAGAGCAGGCTGAGCAAGCCAGGGGA